>SJOL01005444.1:26348-222620 GCA_004794785.1 Opisthorchis felineus
AGTTCCGGTGGACTGGCTGGAGATGAGGTTATTTCTCGAATCGGAAAGGCCAGGGCAGCTTTTGCCAACCTCCGACACCTATGGCGCCGACGTGACGTCAGTTTGTCAGTCAAGGGGAAGTTTATACTGCGGTCGTGTGATCCATACTGCTTTATGGATCAGAGAAGTGGCCCCTACGCGCAGAGGACATACGGAAGATGTCAGTGTTTGACCATCGGTGTCTGCGAAGCATTGGTTAGGTCTGGTGGGAACATCGGATTAACAATGCTGAGGTACGCCAGATGGTCTTAGAAAGAATTAACTCTCCCGCGATAGATGAATTACTCACGCTTCATAGGCTGCGCTGGTTGGGACATGTCCTCCGCATGCCAGAAGACCATCTGCTCCGCAGAGCTCTTTTCGCCCAGCCCTGTGCTGAGTGAAAGCGACCGAGAAATAGACAGTATATGAGCTGGCAACGAAGTACGAAAACACTAACCAGTAAACTTAGTCGGGTGGGCAACTGCCACCTCCTTGGATGGGGACCCCAGGACTCAAATCGCCAGTGGTTAATGACATTGGCAGAAATGGCGCAATCGCGCAGTCAGTGGCGCTCATGCATCAAAGCTATCGCCTTCAATGCGTAGCTACCCAATCTCGGAACCAACTGAACATGTATTCGCCTCCAAGGCTTGGTTGTACGTTCCACATTCCCGTTTTCCGGTGATCGAAACTGTAGCAGCTGGAACCAATGTGCCTATGATACACTGTTTATAGCTGATAAATTGAATTGAATTGAGTGGTGGAGGCCTATTTATATGGCATACGTGTGTGTACGAAGAATGATAAGGGACGCGAAGTTTATCACTACGACTGGAGTCAAGCTAACCCTTCGGATGAGGGCATTACTGACATTGCACCCAGTTTTCTGAGACATTATCACACATTAGGGCAAATAGGTCGGACAAACATGGACTCAGGCCTTCAGCTTTATATTTAAATATTGCAAGTGGAAAGTCAGAATTCCCTGGAGCACGGCGACGGTTGTTAGACAATGTACAGTCATAAACCTCGAATATGGCATGGAGTTCTAGTTTTGCGTTCAGGGTAGTTGTGTAGTTCGAAATCCGACGGAGTGGCAGCATGTGGCCACTAGAACCATTGTTCAGGGTGGGTAACTCGAAAGTCCGTGTGCCTTTTTGTTGGGGATGTTGTGTCAGTTTTTTTCTGTGGTTCCGACAAAATACGATTTCTGTATTAGATCAAAGGGATCAACGAAAACAATCTCTGGCTACTCTAGCTCTTCTTCACCTTTTCCCCCTCAGGGTTCCATATGCATCAGACAGGACTATCGACGTGCACGTTAAATTTAGCTTCACGTCTTATAATTCAGCACTCATCGACATTGTGAATGAGTGTGGCCCTCTCCTTTCAGTGCGAATTTACTTCGGGCGGCCAGGCGGTTGAAAGAGTGTCTGAAAGAGGATCCTGAATATGCCAGGCCCTAACTTGCTAACTGGGTTGTCCGCCACTTAGGTGAGAGAAAACGTGTTACTCCTAAAGAGGGCAGTGGTAGCATTCACAAAAGATTTCCTCGACTAGGACAACAAGGTACTGATCCGCAATGAATTCCGACGTAAGCGAGTTAGGTTCGTGTTTGTCACCTTGTTGGAGTTTACTGTGCGCACAAACGGCTTTGGTTGCTGCACAGAGAAAATCCGCGATCAGCACATAGCAGGAATCATTTTCGTTTGCCAGTGGGTTCCGAGTTCTATCCAAGTTGACCACCCAAATAAGTCTCAGATGCCCGAATTATGCCCACTTGTGCTTTGAAATCCACAGTAACCACAACGGTAACTGATCTTTAGTCCCTTCCGTCTAGGACATTCAGTTTTACAAGAGAAGCGTTGAATTTAGTTATAAGCAGACACGCAAAAATCAACGACCAGCGTTCTCAGTGACTTCGCCAGACGAGCCAGACAAAGCCTAATACCGATGAGTATCCAGTCGAGTGAGGTGCATTCCGCCTCAAAATTAATTGGAGCTGTGAAACTGCTAAAGCCAGTGAACCATTTGAAAAACAGAAGAGCACTCATTGCGGTAGTATTCAAATCTGGAGAGCTAACACTGCACACTGTAGTTCTCTACCAGATGAGCAAAATAGCGAGTGAGAAGACGTATAGGAAAACTCACTTATGCCACAACTATACCACTTATAATGGCAGAGAAAGTGGCATGCCGGTCAATGGCAAGCTGGTTCCGCTTGTTAGGCGACGCGGCACAAGAACAGGTTATCCATTGCCTCTTGATGGCGTTTTATTGGACATATCCCAGTAACACTAGTATGAAGCCACACTGGGAGTGTAAGGTAATACGGCGAAATTTAAGGTAATAGACGAACCAATCCGGTAATCCGATATTAACCAGGTTAGAACTGCAAGTGCTTACTGTTGTCACATCACCTTCAACTACCTACCCACCTTTCTCCTAGTAAATTTGCATTGAATCGGCCAGATTTGGTCATTATTCTTACTTTTCCTGGTGAGTTTTCCTCTTAGGAAGAGATTCACCTTTGGGTCACCTCGTACGTTTTTATTTACACGAAATATGCATAAATGTGATGAGATGCACAAAATGCAATAGAAAACCATACTACTAGTAAGTAAAGATGATGAATTTCTATGCATGACTCCAGAGGTTCCCTTTATATACGCCTTCATGGTCAACATTATCAGTCAAATTTAGCTCAGTAGTATTCGGTAAAACCATACGCACCTACGAGGTTTTACCTGTAGGGAACCGTGGGGACTGCGGAAGACATTATTTATTACTTTATTAAATGACTTGTTATCACTTGAATCACGCTGGGAACGCTGGATGCTAATGAACACGAACGTTCACTCACTCACATCTAGTCGTACATCATCCACGTACTCCTGCATAATTCACCCATCAGTCCCCCATCGTTGCTTCATGCCTAAGCCTCCGCTTAAAAAAATGAATGAAAATAATCCCCAATTAAATTAAAGGGATATGCTCCACATTGATGCTTTCAACATCCGCGCCCCGTGTCTGGTAGCTCTTGCATAATCCTTCTTTCCTCTTTTGATGGATGTATCTAATGTATTCGAAACACGCATGCAAGACCCAAGTTTGGTCACGCAGCTCAAACCGCCCGCTGGTGTCTGTCCCAGGTCTACCGCACACCGCGATGATCATGGGACCCGTCACGACCATCGGCTATGATTAAAATCGGGAAAATTATAACAGCGATAGGGGATTGCAATGGAAAGGGGACTCTTAAATATCGAAAGATGCACAGCCTGAGGACTGGGAGAGAGAACAGGTGGGTTGCATAAGCTTGAGAAGTGAATAAGGCTTTTGCAGTGGCAAGCAATTGCACTCTGCTTTGGATAATCCAGTCAAATGGCTCGAGGAGGCAGGTGTTAGTGTACTAAACTGTGAAGAGTGTTAGGCCTCAGTCCATTCACAGAAACGTTGTTTTGAACGATGGGCTGAATGCTTTGAGGGACAGTTAATCTGAACCTCATAAACTCGTCATCTCGATGGACTTAGTGAAACAAAGTGGGACGTGAAATAATTCCGCCATCGCCAAGTGGCGCCAGTTTGTAAACTCACCGCTTCAGCTCAAAAAACACGTGAACTAGACAGTTTTCATCCTTCACTCTTCAAGTCCGTCATGGTTAAACAAACGACTTTGCTGCAAAATATCTGGAATAAAGACAACAATCTCAGCAGGTTGAGAGATTTCATTATTCTGAGAGGGTGCAAGAAAGTCATTCGAAAACAACCGCGGCATCAGTCAAGTGGTCTCAGCTTGCTAAGCGCTCTGTCGCATTGCAGGTAGATCCACCATCAGGAGTCAGAGTAACTGGAATGAAACTGGCTTTTCCCCCGGCCGGGATTGCGTTGGTCATGTTTTCTCTTTGGAACAAGCGTTGTAACTGCACCATCTCTCCATACACTGGTCGTGTTTCTCTATCCAAAATCTTACTTTATCTCTGTTAATCGTCAGATATTTGGACACTGTCTTGCAGTGGACGGTTCACCCTCTAAATTACTATTATAATCCCATTACATGGATCCTATCGTGGCCGCTTACGTGTCTGCGGAAAATTTAGTCATAAGTGAACCACATCCAGTGATAGCAGGCAAAGATGTGATCCGTCGTTCTTCCACTTTAACTCCGTAATCGATAGGTTGCTTGAGTCTCGTCTGCCTCCTTGAAGAAGCTCTTGGATCACAATAAACCCGAGACCTTACCTCATTGACATTGAGGGCGCGGATGATACTGCTGTCCTTAAATCATACCCACAATAACTCCAAACGAATTTCGTTAAACTACATTATTCTGCTGCACAGCTGGTGTTCGCCATGAACCTGTAAATTATGTGATACTCCTGCAAGATCGGATGGCATAAAACCAAAAACTCATGTTTGCAGGGAAACAAATCGATGAAATGAATAAGTTTATTTAACTGGGCAGCTGCGAAAGTCCCGGAGGTCTAGCAAAAGACGAAATTGCTTTCGAATTGCAGAAGTCATGGAATGCTAATGACTTTTCTGAAACAAGGTAGTTTTGGCAATGTCCCACAGTGTTCTCCGACTCTACTTCGCAATTAAGTGGAAAAACCTTGCTTGACTTTGTTTAAACCCCCTTCTTTACTTATTTTTTGAGAGTAACGATACATCGTACGAGCGATGTTTATAAGTTCTTAATATATGCGAAGTCCATAGGGTCCAACTAGAATTAGGTTAACAGTTCGAGTTAGATTCATGGAATGTCTACTCTTGTTTGTTTCGCATAATACTTAAATGAATGGATGGATAAATAAATAACTCTGTAATCAACCCAAGGAACAAAGATATCCGAGTTCATGTATTACATGACCGCTCTCCAGCACTGCTCCCTAGTCACTAGCCTTGCATGAAAATACGCAAAATAATAAAATATTATCTGTCTAACCTCGATAAACCATAGACGATTTACATCATTCTATTGCGCTCTATCAAAAACTGGCTCGTTTTATGAACTTTTATTGTTCCACACACACTAGAAAAGTTACTGGAAGAATGAACATTTAAACTGTTCCAAAGTTGTCATGTAATGAGGACAAGCACAAACTGCGTTGTGCATTTGCTGCCGACTTTATTGCTGGTTGTACTAGAAGTATGCTCATAGCCCGAGTAAATGAAATACTAGTTTGGAGTAACGAATAAATAGTTTGACGTGTCACCAGAATTAAAATGTGCGAAATCCTCCAGGTTAACTAGGATTAGTCAATTCTGTGCTATTGAGTTTTACTTCGACGGATGGTTTGAAATCGTAACCACGTTAATATCACATTCATTTAAACCACGTAGGCTTGTTAATACATTGCAAAGTGTCGCCCGTTCAATCAATGACGAAATGTTTTTATGCTGGAAGACGGACATACATGTTAGTTTTCAATAAACAAATCGCCACAATTTTTCGTGTGTGCGGGTCCCCTAAAGATCAGTTCGGATTGACCGTCAAAATGATTTTGAAAATAAGAGTAACAAAAACCCGTCCCTAACTGAATCCCTGACTTTTCAGAATATCTCTCCAACTGTGATCCAGCAGCAGACTCAAAGTATTTTATTAATTCTCTTGTGCCTATTATCTATTTATCTGATTCAACATTACTCTTTGCTTACCGACAAATTACTGGACGCTTGTGGTTGCACAAAATTCTACGTATAGTCGGTTGTGTAATGCGGAGAAATCGAACGAAATATGTCGGTCACTTAGAGAGGGTGGATTGTTTGCTCTGCAGGTTTTCATATTAGGATGTTGTTTGCATTCATCTAAGTACAGAAGGTTATCAAACTCAATCTGTTTCACAATCTTTGGCATAGGTCCCATCATTCACTTGCTAGTAAAAACCTAAATCCTGAGGGGCATTATCCGCGGATTATGGTCTCCGTGATATCACATTTCTATGGTCCATCTTGGATAAGTTCAGACAAAGCTGAATGGTGATTTCGAGCACAGTAATCCTGTAGTCCAAACTCTGATTAACTTTGCCATCCACGTTGGATATCTCGGCACTATTGTCGGTCGGTGGGCCAACCTATTTCGCACAGAAAAACTTTTTTATTGTGAATAAATTTCTCTTTTGTCTTGATGCAGAATTGGAGACAGTGCATGAGTCCAAGGTAAAATTTCAATGCTGCGTTCATTAGGATGATTCAAACTTAAGCTAACTTAATCTTCATGCCATATAAAAAAGGGAGAACTTAGGAAGTTCCCTAATTGTCATCGCATATTGGTCAGTACGCTCCACCGGGAACCTGTCTGGGCAGAAAAACGAAAACTGCCCAAATGTTTCTTCCACTTTGCCTAGACATCACGCCGTAAATTCATTGACCAAGGTGGTGCATGGATGACGTGTGTAATTCCTTCCATACGAAATGTGTATCCAAAGTTTATCATCTGGATATTTTCCGACCATGTGATAAATGCGCTCAATTTACGGAGAATTTAGCGGCAGAATTTTTGACCTTTAATTTACTCTCCAGTAAATTCCGGTTTGGAGTTCACATTAGATATGATACCCATAAAATTAGTTTCTCTAGGGGACGGATTTCTATTTGAGTTTAAACAACCACATATCTGCGAGTCAAAACACATTGGTAATAGCGAGACAGTCCCTCTTAAAATAGATTTTTGACTAAAGTAATAACTGTTATTCGATAACTAGTAGATCATGAAGCTAACGAAAATAAATAATTAATAAAATGTATTAGTTGGTCACCTGAAGTATGGGCAACGAAATAGAGTGACGCCGAATCAACTCTATCATTTGAAACTATCATGAATGAAAATGTGACAGATTTGAGTGCAAATACACCGTCTCACTGATTCCTATATTATTTCATCCGGTTCAGATTCAAAGTCCCCTGTGAGAAGGTAAACCGTATGTTCACCTAACCAATAAGGTCAACTGACAAAATACATACAGGCTCACGGGTTACGTTTATTGCAAAATAAAATTCTTATAGTCATGCGTAGACCCCGTAAAACAATGAATGCTGAACAAGCACGTTGCTTATTAATAATGGCTTTATATGTGACAAATTTGCAGATGCTTGTTTAAGTACTGGATGGTGCGTTTGAATCTCAGTAGTTGTTATTTTTCTCAGTTTCTGCTGCCATTGGACATCTGGGTGCAAGCAGTTCTATGTAGATTATTGCGCGCTATGTACTTGTGGAGAGCTAAATGCGTAGTTTGAATAAGGACGGCGTAGATAAGCTGAACTGTTATGAGGAAATCCTATTTTGATCGTAATTATTGATTGTGAAACACCAGTTGGCATCACAAGTCGTTTAACAGAAGATTTAGCCAGATCTTCCCATTTGTGGTGGCAACTGAAACGCTGGGCAGAGTGCAATGCTCCTAAGAATATCAAAAAGTTAAATGGGGACGAAACTCAAAATATTTTATGGTTGTTTGGGTTTCCCGCCAGTCCTCAAATTGTAATGTCCGTTAGGCCTCGATTACGTTTCAATTAAATTTGGGCATCCGCAGAGGTAAAATCACATATCACTTACCACGTCACATTCTTGTTTTGAAAAAAGTAGGTGTTCGGCATCGGTAATAAGAAGAGCGACTACTAAATAAACCATTTTCTGGTTAAAATACGCCAAGGCAAGCAGCGTGCAGTTGCACTACCAGTGTTAAGCTCAGAACAACACAACCTGACTAGATATTTCGTCTTCTTTATTCATTAAGCGTAAGCTTTTCATTCATGAAGGTCCTTCTTTTGTCTTCATTCAGCCAGCACGCTACATGTACCAGGTGCCTGCAAGGAAAACGGATTTACCAAATCATTCTCGGTGATCCTTATAGATTTATCCTACTCCCAGCCACCTAATCCACAAATTAAGTGCATCAATAGTTCAAGCTACTGAAAGTTCACCGTCTGTGTACCTGAAAGGATTGTTAAACAAAAATGAATATAATTGTCTAAAGCAGTACTAAACCACAAATGGAGGAATAACAAGGTACTCCACGTAGCTAAATTAACCTCATGAATATAATTTACATTCTCAATTGTAGCTACACTTAAAAGCAGTAGAGTGAAGTCAGAGCAATAAAATATGTGGGTGGGCGGTTTCACGTTTTATATGCATGAAAGAAATTTGGAGATGCGAATGATCCTTACGTCTGAGGGGTCACTTGCTCATTTGCTGATGTGGTGGATGACTCACTTCTAATTTCTGCATAGATGAAAGTAGCCGCCCACACGTTATGGCATGGTGAGTACTGCGGGTGTTTTTTATTGGATTTGTTTACGCTGCTCCACAACAGTACATAGGACTGACTTGAAGGAGAGGATAACAGGCTAGAATGCTACCACGGTGCTTTATAGTTTATTCGTAGTCACACATTTTCCGAAGTGACTTTGAGGGAAAATTTTACAATGAGTGTAAGCATCATGTTATCGTGTGAGTTCAGTAGCTTCTTCCCTAGGGGATATTTGGAAAACTAAGCGATGGGTCCCTGATTCGCAACAAAATTCAACCAATGTACATGCACTAGCCTATACCAGTTGACTTCCGAGGGTTTTGCTCACTTAGAATGGTCCAAATAGATAAGATAACGCATGCAAGTTACCCTGTTTTTTTCAACAAAAATTTGGTTAGTTACACGTGTCAAGCATTCAGATTTCTTATATAGCAGTTAACCGAGACTGAAAGCACTGAAATATTGCTGGTTAAGTTTAGCAGGCCTAAGAAAAAACACGACTTCACATTTAAGGAGAAGAATTAATCTTCCATACCTCTTCTCACCGCCGCAGTAGAAAAGGTCTGATGAAGAGTGTAAGAGTTTCCGAAGAGAGGTAGTACATTTAGAAGCTACTTACAATTATAAGGTGGATTTAGCGAACCACTGGTACCTCAAAAACGTCAACATAGTAAACGTAGTAACTCAGCAACATAGTAAACACTAATGCATGGTGAGCGTTTGATCATCAACTGCGCTGAGTATTAATCAGTGGAATAAAGTCAGATTTTATCTTTAGAAAAACAAACACCGCTGACCATTTTGCCACCTTAACAATTGCATATATTCGCGTACATTTGCAACCATTCAGACTTCGTTATTTTTGTAAAGTGGACACCTGCCCAATAATGCAGTAATAGAAGTAATACCATTTCAGTTAACCTATTGTGATACCCATCAATCGAAGAAGTAGTTTGTATTGTGATGATCTAGAAAGTAGCCATAGAGATCTCCTAGCAAAGTTTGTTTAACTAATATGTGCAATCGGAAGCTATTGTCATCATGATTGGTCTCATCTGGTCGTTTTGTGATTGCCTTGATTATCATCATCCACCGACTGCACCAAGCATTCCATACTCTGAATTCCAGTAGCAAACGCGCCTAAGCCTTTAAACTGGAATGTCCAGGATACTCGATTTTTGTTAGCGTGGCCCAAGACCTTGGTGAGTAAATTATGTTTTGGAATGAAGTCGATTTTAACGAGACCACTCTTTCGCATAAAAATCAGCTAGTCTTTCCAAGTCCTGCCTAGATGTAGTTAGGTTATTTGTGGCTCAGTGGCAGGCGTACGCATAAGGCGCGAAGCAGTCATTGATTATTCGACTCTCAGTCACGAATCAGCAACCGCAGTTTGATAATACGCTGGCAATGTAGTGGGAAGGCGCTAAAGTTTATCATATCCGTAATTTTGCCTGTGGCTTTCAAAACACTGCTATCGGCCCAATAAAACATATATTTCTCCCAAATCGAGTGGCTGCGGTATTTTAAAATCCAGCGAGTGGTCACCGACCGTTTTTGAAAAGTTGTGAAGCATGTTGTATTCAGTGCGAAAGATTGGATTTTAAATTGAAGTAATCGCCGGTTCCTATGCCACGTTGTCAGAATCATGTGGAGATCCCGTCAATCACAATGAACACTGAGATCACAAATCAGTTCCATGCACAGCTTCACATTAAATACATCTGGCGAACACTCATGCACGTACACGTTAGGGTGGCTGATTCTCAGTGCTTGGTGTCCTTCTTAGTTTCTGAAACCGTCACACATGAGAGTTCATTCAACATGGTTTTGTTGATTGTGCACTGCGTATGCGTGAATTGATGAATATCCAACCAAAGCGGCTCAGATATACGAATCCTCCAGCTGAATGAAACGTTATACTGAATTCCTCTGGTTTTGGTATTTAACATACCTAAATGAACTGATTTTCATGCTTCAATGCAGAATGACAAAACTGCTTCCTACAACGTTCTAATAACAGTTGAATAAGATGCACAGGTTTGACTCGCATTGATGTTGTTAAACCTCGGTAGTTTTGCTTTCCTCAGGTGCTACAAACGGCAAAAATGACTCTGTGAGCAACGGGGTTGACGATTACGCTTTTCTTACGTAAGAAGTGTAATGCACCCATGGTGTTATTACAAGTTGCTCGAAATATATAGATATTGCCTTTCCGTTGCGCTTGCTGAAAGAATACAGTTTATTTTTATTGACTTTGCAACCGTTCCGGTTATCGTGTGATTCATAGTATGGCGTAAACTGAATGTATTTGCTAATATCCAATATGTCGTCGCACGAATGCACGATTTTATGACCAATGAATCCGCAACTGTTAGCAGAACTCATTTTTTCGGTACCGACTTTTGTATCTTGGAAGACGGCGGTTGGCAATTAGACGATGCAAGTGGATCAGATCGAAAGATCACTTTGATTCCAGTCGTAGACTTCATAACCTCAAAAGTTATCTAACGGAATTATTTAATTGCTTGAATTCTGGGAATCACATACTCAAGGACCAAGCCAGCAAGAATTTGGCGGTGTATTGAATTGGGAATAAACCCCAACACGCTTGCGAAAAATTTCGCCTTACTAAGTTTTTCTCACGTGCACATAAGGGACTGAAGGAAGATGTCCTTATCATACCATCAGAATATAGAATAGGTGAGAGTGGCATGTAAAATATTGCACATTGTTGGTTATAAAAATGGCGTCTTGAAAATGCTGTGCTCATTACCCTCCAGCACACATAAGTCGAAAATGCTTCCGCGTGATAATTTTTCCTAAGGGGATCCCACTTCATTCATTTCGATTGCCGCACGCAAACAAGCAGGTCTGCCGATCAATGACCCAACTCAACTTACGTTCGGACACCTGCAGCCAAGTTTCTTATGAAGAAATACACAAGATAAGGTGGTAGTCGGAAATGCGATAATCTGACACGGTTTATATCCGTTGCAGGACTGGAGTAAGTGGACATATGTAGCGAACTATAAAAACCAAACTAAGAGTTGCATCCTTAGTGAAGTGGATTATACAGCTAGAGCTAGTTGCGTAAAGACAGCGGCACAACAGAAACGTCTGGGTGTCTGAGCCGCTAAATTGACCAACAAGCATTCGGCACTGCATAGAGTTTTCCTTCCCTTACTTGAGAGTGTTCAAATCGTAGGACTGTCTGCGTCATTTAAGCTGAAAACGTCGTTGCTGTTTGATGAACTTTTATTGAAACTCGGACCGTTAGACTGTGGCAAGCATCCCGCGTCTTGTACAATTTAATATCTGGCTCGCGTCTGGAAACATAGTACTAAATAACCAATCAAATCCTTTCTTGGTTTTTGTGAGGTAATTTCTGGTTGTTCTATAGGTTAACATATAACAGAAAATATCGTTCTTGTTTCTTGTGCCCTCTGGTATGCATGTGAAAATGACCTGTAATTGCAATTCTTCAAAACAGGTTTGTACTTTAAAAATCCCTTAGGCAATGGACACAGTGGCTCTGAATATTTTACTTATCATCCATGATTTTATTTGTTGTCCCTAAAACTTTGTGGGAAAAATGGAAGTGAATACGTTCGCGACAATCTACCAAGGGGTTAGTTTTATTTAGCTGTTTGTCGCTTCGCGCTTTCAGGTAATACTTTACTGACCTAAAGGATATTTGCGATTTGGCGCTGTGTGACCAGTGGTAATTTGTCGTTGATTACTAGTCTACAGGTGGTGTATGAAAGCGTACAATACCGCCGCACTCATCGTACACAGTCTTCTTTAGTCATGGTGAATCTAGCTAGCTAGCTGCTCCTTAGTGTAAACGCAAATGAATGAAATCTTTTGGTTTTGAAGACTCATGAACTAGGCGTCGATAAATGGGTGTGGTGTAACGCTTCCAGGGCAGTGAAAAGGTCCTGAAATAGGTTTGCATTTTATCGGGAACAGAAACTACGCGCAAGCAATGGTGACTTGAGATTAGGTTTATTTATTAGGTCCGATGACCACCCGACCAGCCAAGTGCAGATGCTGTACAAATGGGAAAACACTGATTATTTGACGAGCAGTTTCGGCTGGTTGGCGATTGTGAAAATGCGGTTTTTCTAACCACTTTTATGTGTATGATTTATCATAAGCCCGTGGTCCCCAAGGGTCACTATTCATTTGTCAGTGGTATAGGATCAGCATCCTCAGAATATTTGAATTGAAAACTAAGTAAAGTTTCATCCGTTGCCTATGTGGTGTTCCGAAACCCAGACTTCATATGAGAGTGCGCAGTAAAGACGCTGTTATTTCATTAAATATATTTATATATTATATATATATACAGTTATATATTTCATTAAATAGACGGAGAAGGGAAGCAGACGTATCTTCAAAAATACTGTGGATGAGTTAAAAAGACACTTGAGTTTATGTATGCTGTTAAACGGTAGGATCAGACATCAAACCTACTAAACCAGCCGGAAACACCAAAAACTGGACGCCGGTCAATTTATATACGCCCTGACAAGAATGTTCTCTGGAACGTTTCATTCACTCAAACCCACTAGGTTTAACTAACTGCGGATCATTTAGCACGATAATTTACTTCAAGTCCAGTGACATCAGGGCAAACAGTAGCATAATTTGTACACAACAATAATAAAATATTATTTAGGATGCATCCTACTGGATAGACCGATGCAGACCAGAAATAGCACACACAGCGCGTTCCCCTTCTGCACACGACACACTCCTTTAGCATACCAGTCAGACTAAAAGTTCGAAGCTGCCGCTTTACTTCCATTCTTCAAGGGCTGCTCTTTTGTACAAAACAATGTATGGCTGCTTACTTAGACTTTCAGTTGACGCTTGGCAGCTGCAATGTAGGCAGCATTGTGTGCAATAAAACGGGTATACATGGTTTACCCATAAGTTAAACAGAGGCAAAAAGTAAGCTCGAATATTGCCAGCTGTCTGAGGCACCCAAGCAACAACAAGAAATTTCACGTGTAATGGTTGCTGGGTCAACAAACTAATAACCACTCCACATCTTGCATTTTGGTTTGCTGGACTGAGCTATAAAGGTTTTTCTGAAATGTCCTGCTACTCCTGGTTCAAAATGGGTTCCAATAATAAACCCACTTTGTTAAAAGTGATACCAGTCATTAGTATCACTAATATGGCTGACAGCAGCAAAGCGTTTGAAGACGCGTTTGCCTCTTGAATAAACAATGCTAGTCGCATTTTCACGTCTAACTCCAGACATATGATGTCAAAATACTCTGATATACGAAAACACATTGACTGGGTCAAATAATGGTTGGCGATAATTGGGCTGGAATTGCAGTGAGTATACCGGGTTTTGTGGGCATTTTTCTAGCTGTATCCTTATCTTTGGCAAGCAATACACGCTTGCATTTTCCAGATGCATCCACTGGACCCAGGGCGTTTTACGATTCTTTTTAGTATTCCGAACCACATGCCCAAATATTACGCGGGTTATTGAGGGGAATGCTGGCAGCTCAGATAGCATAGATGGTCATTGGTTTGTTCGCTGAGCTGAACATTTTGGTTGCAGACATTTCATCACCAACCGAGTTGACATCTTCATTGCGTTGTTAGGGTGCGTACTGGAGCGTAGCGATGGGTCGGTGGACGTGCGTTCATTAGTGTCCCATGTGCGTTAATACACTTGCTACTAGACGAGGCTGACCTACGAGTACGATTGTTTGTTCGGTTAGGCGGTTCCATTGATTGGTCCGTTATCTTGTGTCCAGATTTGTCGTCGACCACGAAACCTTTGTCTCGAAATCTAGTTGGTGCTGAAGTGATCTCTCTCCATGACCTCTCTGGGTTCCAGCCAGTGACCTTTGTTGACCTGGCTCCAAAACATTTCTTATTTCCTGGTTTGTTATATTCGGCTCTATTTGGGCAAGTCGGTTGGCACTTTGTTCCTCTGCAAGTGATGGTGCGTAAACTGGATCTAGTTCAATGTTTGGGTTGATCAAATCCGTCGTGCAGGGTTATGGTTCCGAAATTCTCCTTCATGTCTCGGGTCTCTGTCTGCCAAGATTTTTTGCGTCTTTCGGATTGAACATGTGATCCTGATGGTCTTTAAGTATGTACATCAATGGCTCAGTTGCATCTCCCCTGACTACCTCGTTGTGTTTATTCGAGTGGATAATTCTATCTTAGTTTTTTAAAGGTGAAAATGCTACGGTTATTGCAGTTGATTTGGCATATCACACTGTTCTTCGTCTTGGTTTTCCTTCGGTCTTGAAGTCAGTTTCTGTAAAGTGACATTCATTTTGTGGGCTACGGGGTTTCCTTTTCGTATTATTAATCTGGGTGGGAGTTCAGATATATTGTCGATGTAAGGTAGAAGTTTCCGTCTGGTGGCTTGTTCTTGATGTTGGTATTGAACTTTTTTATCCTCATGCTCATCTTGATAAAAGTTCTTGGACGTGCATTGTTCCGTAATGCGCCAGATGGGTTTTGGAACAAATGTCGTAAATGGATTTAAATGTGCAGATGAATCTATTATAAACAATTGTTTACTTGAATGTACGCGAGACGATAACTTCGGTTAAACATGCTTTGCTGCTTTCTGTGTTTAACTTTACAAATATAAGATGCGCAACTATAAATTCATTTAGTGAGGCAATGTTTATACAAACAACAACATTATATCTGAACTCCCACCCAGATCAATAATATGAAAAGGAAACCTAGTAGCCCACAAACTGAATGTCACTTTACAGAAACTGACTTCAAGAGCGAAGGAAAACCAAGACGTAATAAAGAAGAACAGTGTGATATACCAAATCAACTGCAATAGCAAGCAGGATAACAGGTTTGCCTTACTCGTACACAACCCGCTTAACATTGATGTACGTTACGTGTTGGAAACAAGAATTCAACTTTCATATAAAATATGTGAACTAACTGCTTCATCATTTAAATCCATCGATGTGAACAGTGAGTTTACGTCAAGAGACACCATTATTTCGTCTTGTGTATCTGTCCAAAGTAGCTAAAGCTTATGGCGTCGTAAGATATTAGCACAACTCCAGGGCGCACACAGCGAGGACAGTCACTGGCACATTTCTGCCCACATTTGCATTCATCGGGATCATTGGTCAGCTTTCTTGCTACTCTCAGGACCTCATAAGCACGACCGAATGCATCAATGGATGTGAACTGTTCCGTAATGCGCCAGATAGGTTTTGGAACAAATGTCGTGATTACCGTTTGCATAGAATGGCTTCCATGGCTATTCTGCGTTTGTACTAGACACTGTTTACCCGGTATGCGATTGCTACTTCAAATTCCCCTAAACGGTATGGACCGGAAACTTGTTTTGCTCCTTTTTATTATCCTTTGGTAGTTTTAAGACGATAGTGGGCGTCCCTTATACATAACTTCAATAGTCGTCGGCTAAGGCCCACGCATGCAAATCGCTGTGTGTCTGTGTTACTGGGAAGTAGAAAGTGCCTCTTTAGGTACTGATGGAAGAAGTATCGTTTTTCACGTTGTGAGGCTTGTCAGCAGGCTAAATTTTCCCAGGGGCAAGCATTTTTGAGCTTTGCGCAAAAGATGTAATTTGCTATCCAGGAGAATGCCGGCAGGTTAGGTAACATAGATGGTTGTTATTTCCTGCGGGTGCCATAGATCACCGAATTCTAGGTTTATCACAGACTCACCCCAGTTATCCGGAACGTGCTGTAGGTTCAAGATAAATAAGCTGAACACACGCAGACTAAGTAAGCCAGCATGAACAGACCAGATGGTGGATTGCCGGGGCTATCAGCACGATAACGTTTGAGTAGAGATATACGCTGGAGTACCTCTGTGATGGAAAGCGACACAATATTCACAACTCAGCTTTCAATTAAAAGACCGCATTCCTGGCTGCAATGAGCAGGTGGCCAACTGAATTGCTGTTCAAAATACTGTACTCAACGTTCCAAACGTTGTTGTTCCACGTATATCAGGACCAATCAAGCAAGTCGGGCAAAGAAAAATGCTGACGTTTCCTGCTGTTTTTGCACTTTCTATTTCTTCTGTTTTTCGGGTCTACCAAACTCCGTGTTATGCACAGACACTGAGTTTTACCTGGTGCCGGATGATGCTTGGAATGCACTCATGGTTGCAGCCAGGAGGAACCTGATATTGTGCCACGGAGACAGCCACGGTTCTATCAGAGATCCTGTGTTTAGAATTAGTTGGTTAATCACTACCCCAGAAACAGATTCCTCCAATGAGTAGGGAGAAGCAGCACGCAGCGATCCGACATGCACTGAACGAGCCATTTCTGACAGTGTGCTCAAATTCCGGGTCCACGTGCTTTTGAATAGCTAAGCTAGTTGTACTCATTTTGTGTAGGCCTAAAAAGTTTAATGTGGTATGGTAATAAATTTTTCGTAACGCTTTTGACGGTGCGCATGGTGATCTACCAATAAATGAACATTCATCACCCTCAAACGAAGTCTTTGACTCATGACTCTGACGGCAAGACCGAATTACTACTGAAATATTACAAGCTGTGCCATCTTCAAAGCCAATCTGGTGGACTAGGATACCGGATTTGCAGTACCTCTAACTACTGACCAACCGTAAATAAGGGACTCTGCCGGCATCGTATCGAAACACTTCAGCACAGCTCATTGATTGATAAAGTCACGAAAACCACACCGCGGAAAACTCTGTTTATTTGTTGTGCACTGTACAACGAAACTGTTTCCAATTCTCCTAAAAGAGAAACTCAATAGGAATGCGCAAACCTTTGTCTTCAAGGTAGACTGACAGGTTTATTTATTAATCGGATGCCCAAAATTGTATACGAGTGACGCTGATCACCTATCCTGGATGACAGATGTAAATCAGGGCAGGATTATCAGCTGATTCCATAAACGACAATCTGGTACTACAGAACTGGTATCGTTATTCTCAAACGTAGTTTGATGATTGGTCTACACAATTCAAAATTTGTTAACTAGGACTTGAATGATTGTTTGAAGCCTGGGTAGTAAGTAATTTGAGTGATCCGCTGCGCTTTGGGTTGCGCCATTCTCTCATTATCTCATACCTGATTGTTTTGCTTTTCACTATTTCATGAGTTACCTGCCTCCTTGGCTCAAAACAGCAAATAAAATTTGTGTGAAGCCAAGATGTACCCTGTGCCCCAGGTCGAAAGTCAAGGCGCAAAGAAAATGGCAAAAGGAACAATGGAACCAAGGATGGAAAACTAATAATAGCAAAGGGCATTCGATCGACTGATTAGATGCCAAAAAGACTAGCACAAAATAACATATAAGAGGAGACAAATGGATCATTTAGTATAAAGACATGTGATCGCAGCAATCAAGGTATTTTGACCAAAACACATCTGAAACGCAAAAGCTGCCAACAAGTTCACTTAATGGCAAAATTTAAGCCACATCGCAATTATAACTACTCTTCAGAAACTATATAGACGCAAGAAGAACAAAGATTTATGAACCAACCCGCGAAATGACACAGTATTCTCGTACGACGACGAGACCTTTGCAATCCAATTGGCACGGTCTGCGATCGGCCGTCACTTGATCAACAAACAGTATGATCATGAGGGTTAGCGGGATTTGGCAGACCTGAAAAAGCTTTCCTGATTCCCAACAATCATTAACACCAAAACGCAATGTTACTCCATGTAAGTGTCAATTATAGTTGTCTTCTAAAAAGACAAATAAAAACGATCGGCGATAGACAAGTGATTTCATTATTTTAACGTCTTCGGAAATTTGAAATGAGTTTTTCTGGTGAAATCGTCTTGGATTTGTTGGCCGATTCAAATTTTTCAAACGACTTGGCCTTATGTCTTGTTTTTTGCACAGTAGTTCTCTCAATATCAAATCTACCAACAAAAAAAGGATTCCCCAATAGTGTGCACTTTTGTTCCCCGGAAGGCATCACCTGTAAATGCAAGCACAAGAACACTAGTTTTCTCGATTCAGTTCACTCTGGCATAAGGGCAAGCGGTTTCTGCATATCTACTGTACATTTTCTTCCGCCTGGCGGAACTTTAACAGCGCGATCTCTGTGGTGCCGTTGAGCGTGCGAATTTGGGAAAAAACGGACATTTTCAGTCTCCAGTCTACAAAATAATTGTAAACTATGAAGTAAAACTGGTTTAAAAGTGGTTTTTGCCTGACTCTGGTCCCTGAACCCGACAGCATTCGCATAATTCGCCTTCCCAAAAGAAGTACTGAACACCTTCAGCAACCCTTTATTTGCTGAGAATGTACCGTACCATTTGAGAATATCAGCACGAATAACTGTTTTTCGTAATCGGTAGGATCATTTGATACCAACGTGCATCTCACATTGGTGTTTGATCTCGAGATACCCTTCCCCATGATGTCCAAAACTGAATATCCTCTATGTATTCGCCGTCCATTATCATGTTTGTACCAAGTGGTTAACTTGGTTTTAACTACCTTCTAATATACAACACTGTAAAAAGTTAACGCATGAACGCTGAGAATTTTTCAACCTTCTTGATGCTGGAATCCAGCAACATACCCGATATTCTCCAATCTGGGTCTCGTATGATTTCCCAAACCCCATCGAATCGGATGCAGCTTCGTTGTTGCGAAACACGGTCTGTTTGTGGGTAGCAAGCTAGAACTACTTTAGTGTACGTGAGCAACTATGATTTACTGTATCGTGTTATATTATAACATATTACGTTACATGCTGTATTGCATTTTTGCTCTGTGCATCACTGTTACTCATTATTGTAGATTATTCTTCTTATGAGATACTTACTGTTCAGAAAACTGCGGTCAGTATTTTGCCAAAACCTGCGCGTCAGTTGCACAAAATATGCGTTTTCAGTGTTTCAATGAGGTATCACAAAACACTCGGAAAATTTCTTGCTGAGAATATGAGGATCCATAATTTGATAAATCTGGCGGAATTATTTCGCCTCAGGTACTCGCACGTTGGCTTGTGGTTACATTACCTCAAATGGAAGGCTATACTCGGGCAGCAAGTTGAGGCGCTCTGAACTGCACAAACAAACGATGGTTCAGCTCCGTACAAGAACTTTTTACCTACCACGAATTGACAGCCGTATATTTACTTCAGGAAATGGAACTCAAGTAACTCATGTAAGTTGACGAAAACCTTACGGCTTACAATTTGGGAATGTAATTTAAGGCCAAAACGACCACACCGCAGTGAAGCCTCAGTGTAGTGATGCAAGGGTGCTCTGCTTCGCATCAGACAAACCATGGTAACCAAACCAGTGGAATGAGAACTCGTACAATATACAGTACGCTACCCAATACAAAATATTTATATTTCACTGTCTCTCCTCAATCTGGTAACGTTACCCGCTGTTTCTGTTTTAACGAGTGCTTATATGTAGCCAATTATGGATTGCGTGGAAAGTAACTGTAAACTACGTGGCATTTACTATTTAAAGGGTTCGCCCCAACACTATTATACAGTAAAAATATCCTATGCGTTTACACAGATACAAAATGTTATCAAAACGATTCTCCTCTATAACCAAACCTTTCACACATAAGCAGTCTACCGAAACAGCATGGATGCATCAATAGAAAAGCCGCTGTTGGCGCAAGTCAGCTAATTTGTGTTGATAAGGTAGTAGTTTGCTAGCCTAGCGAGATTTCACCAACACAATATGCAAATCCTCAGGATATACCTATCAGGCCTATGCACTGCTGCCGTTCAAAAACAAAATCACTGGTCGCCGGCCATTCTCAACAACTTTTCAAGCATATTGTGTACACTTTGAAAGTTTGAATCACTAAAGTGTGGAGGTGCTGGATAATACCATCGTAGTCATTTAAAGACAAAATATTATGTAAATTGTTTGGCATTTCTCATAGCGCTGATGCCGATTCAACTTAGTTCTTATACCATTTCATTCGGTTTTAATTCTGTAGTTATGGAGAGTCACGGACGCCACGTCATCAAATTCACGTTCAGATTCCGTCAATCCAGTGTTTATTGACAGTGGATTCACATGTCACTTTTATTCAAGGCTTCAGTTTGGCAATATCTGGTAGACGAATACGAACGTACACGTTGAGTTGTTTGAACCTCAATACTTGTTGTATTTCCAATTTCTTCCACCAAGTATACGTGAAATGTATTCACCTGGTTTTTTGCGTTGTTCAATTTATACATGGTTTGGGATTTCAATAGGCGTGAAAGATACGGGGAAGCGATTGAAAGACTAACCACTCCATTTACCCATACCAAGTCTTTTGAATAATATCTAAACGAAACGTGCACATAAAATCAGCAAAACGCCGCTAAAGGAGCACTATTTGTAGTTGAGTGGTCCTGATGTGTATGGATTAAAGAAATTCAAAGGTGTGCATGGTATTTGCTTCAGGGCTATCACATGTTCATTCGATGACGTGGCGCTCGTGTGCAGTGACGACGGTCTTCCACTCAGTACTTTACGGTGAGCTTAGCATGCACTGTTTCCATTAGATTGGTTCATGCTGCTCCGCAAAACCATAAAGCTCTCACTACAGGAAGAGTTCGTACGGTAAGAATTCCTAGCTAAAATGCTGCGACATGTATTTTTAGTTTATTTGTATTGGCATATGGTCAGAAGCAACCCTGCACGTAAGTTTTATATTGGATGTAGTAAATACGTTAACATTTTGCATTAGTCGCTTTTTTACGTTGAGATATACGGAGAAAGCTTGCTTGGGCTCGTGATTTTCACCAAAGTGGATGTACCAGATTCGCATTAATCTAAACTGCTCGATGTCACAGGTTTCAGGAATTAGGATGGTCAGGGTGGACGAGAACATGCCTCCCAAAAAACATTTGTTGCTAAATTAAAACGCTGCTTGATTATATTCATCACACACCCAACACTTTATTCCCAAATTATTTTTGTCAACTGGGCACTCGAAAATTGGTAGATCTAATTATTATTGGTATTATTACAAAGTTGGTCTGGCAAGTTTCTTCCGCATTTTCTCTTTGATTGTCGTCCAAAGACAGATTTTCTCGCCTAATGCTTTTTTACTCCCCAAAATATTGCTGGATTAAAGAGGTTTGCACAAAAAAACTCCTAAACAAATGATACATGTTGTTTGGAGAATCCTCTTCAATTTATGTTCACTACTCAGTCGTAACTAATATGTATTATTTATTGGATTTGACATAACAATCACAAAAGCAACATTGTTTGCTGACTACCTCGGACCACGTTGTTTCCTCTGGCTCAAGATTGTTCTGATAACCAAAATAGCACGGCATTTATACATGGGCAAGACTGCGCATCTTTATTGCACGATAACCGACACAATTCTGTGTGTTTGGTTAACATTTCAAGCTGGGTGCCCTTGGTGTGGCTTGTTCGATTGACTAGCTATAGTTACCTTCCACAGACAGGGAAACTTTGATGATCTATAGAATGTAGATGACCTGACTCACCTTGAAACAAATAAGTGGTATGTCAACAAACTGATCATGAACTGTAATTATCATTATTATATCATTATTATATCATTATTATTATCATTATATCATTATCATTATTGTATTATTATTATTATTATAATATGATTATATCTTTGTGGCGTATTTGGTGATAATGTCCCCTTGGGCTTCTGGAATGTGGCGTTAGTTTATGGCAGAATCGTTGTCAGAAGCATAGGATTAGTGCTGGAGCCGCTAATAATTGACTGACAAACACGTACACGTATTAACCTTCTTCTACAAGGAAACTGCATCTTGCTAGCTGAAAGTGTAATTATCAAATAAGCCAGAGACCTATGGAATTTCCCTAACGTTGTCATCTCCTCTTCATACTGTTTCGCAGCAGAGGTACCAAGTTCAGTGTGGACAAATGGGAAAGTTCAAGAAAAGAGTAGGTAAATTTATTAACATGGCACAAGAATACAGAAGGACTTAGGTATCCAATGAGTTCTAACCACAGCATTATCTTGCTGAGCAAGACAGTAAACAGATGAAGGAGGTGCGTTTTTCAACCTAATTCCACTGACTAATTTCTAGTGACTAACAGTTAGAATGTATCTATGCCGGACGTACGTGCCGGTCTGTCCGCCAAATCAAGGAATGCATATGTGGGTGTACAGTTGCACACATTCAGGCCAAAGTGTTTCTGCATAGGTTTTGATCATTCAAATAGGCATACTGAAGTGATGTAATTCATCAATACAAAAAGACGTCAGATTGTCTGGATTAAAGTCATGCTCGTGCGACTTTCGCTTGCAACCTTTAGTCTGACGTCGAGCCTATGTAATATGTAAGTAACGTCACACTTAGCTACTGGACCGAATAAATGCAAATGTTGCAAAATGGGGATATGGTAATTGTTGGGAACGACTTTGCTCTGGTATCTTGTGGATTGTGTCGAATCTTTCTTTGTTTGACAGGTTTATGGCTGACGTTATTCCAAAATCTTGTAATGGACATATAACGCTGTTGAAAGCGTCATGTTTATTCAAGTCACCAAATGTCTTAACGCACTCCTTCGGAATCCGTCTTTTGCTGTGTATGATGTTTGTATTTGTACCGGGATGTGTCGACGTGATTCCGTCCATTATAAAATGAACACATCTTGAGTGGGAAAGCTAAACCCTCTTTTGTTTAAAATTTTTTCGCAAATTGCCATAAATTAGACCATTTTTACTTAGTTCCAACTATGCAAGCTGCCGTCGTCCGTTATTTTGAAACCGTCCCTCTACACAGGGGCATTCTTTATGGAGTAATTCCTGTCGGGATACATCTAACACAAGCGTGGGTTGCAATTATGAAGGGTCCAGTAGGTAGAAGTATGAAATACCACCCCTTTAGATTTGCATGTCTAATCTCCATTTACTCCTCCGTTTCACATAAGATAATATTCCTCAGTTAAAGTGTTACCTTGTGGTTTTGGAGAACCCCAGGTACAGTATTATTCTTTTCAGTAACAACGTACTATTGATTGATATGAGAATGAGAATAGCGAAAATACATACATACATCGGCGTGCGTGCCAATCGGGATCAAGCAGGGATTAGGAAACCTCGGTCTGTTTGAATAAAATGACAAGTCAGCCACCAATATCAGTGAGCACCTTGAGTTACGTGCGCATTCTTAAAAAAAGAATGGGTATTCCTGTATTGTGACAGTAAGCATCCCGTCTCGTGGTAAAAACTGTTAGTAGAGGATCGGCTGAGAAGTTTCTTGAGTCTTAGTGAGTATCTAATATGCAATTGACTTTCAGAGAAACAGGTCACTGGAGGGAATACGACCATTTAATTGATGCTCCATTGTGTGCGTATTAAACTTCTTCTTTAGAAGTATTAAATTTTGCACGCTGATATCCAAAATCTAAAAATGGCAAACTGAAAGTGTCTTCAGATGACTAAACCAAACTATCAATCTCTTGAATATTTCTGGAAGCCGCAGGGGCAAAATCGTCATCCTTAGTCGCAGAACCAAGTGGAATAACTCCATAGTTGGGAAGTCCACAGGAGGGTAAGTATATTCATAAGAGATTCACAATCACTTAGATGAGTCTAGTAATTCACTAGGTTTTAAGCACAGCCTAATTCGTTGTCATGTTGAACATGGAAGTAAACAACTAATCCCTGTATGAGTTTCCCACATAAGTGCCCTGATTAGTCGCCTTTGGCTGAGAGCTGAAATTTCCTTTAGCAGCCGAACACCCTCGGTATTTTAGACGTTCTGCAAAACGCTGATATTTACCCATATACCAGCATCTATTTGTACATATTTAGGCTAATTGGGTTTAGAAACTAACCGGGCGGGATAAAGTGACGTAATCTAGCAGAATAGAATTGCGCCACATGATGTAAGAGGCTCCATTTTATTTCATTTTTTACCCACCTATGTGCAAAGAAAAAACAGCAGGATTTCAGAAATGTTGGCGTACATATCTGCTAGCATTGACAAAATAACTTGCAAATTAAAGAATCCGACATTTGCTAACCAAATGTTTATAAAACTACGTAGTGAAACGTTGTAGGTATTGCTGCTTGATACCGCAGTAACCAAACAACGTAAACTAAACCTGAAGTGAACAATTTTGTCTTACAAACAACACCAAGTTCATCCTCAGACCAGAAAAATAGCTGACACGATGAGTATATAGTTTTGCGCAAAAACAAGCGGGTTTACTGGTCACAGATGCATTTCGGAACCTGTTTATACAATATGCTTACGGCAATACAGTATATAAAAAATATGCGTAACTGACAGACAGATACAGCCTTTACGTTTGGAAGCCTCAAGAAGATAGGTAAAACTTGGGAAGTACAGATGGGGACGTATCCGAAGAATAGTGGGTATTATTGGTTAGGCCAGGCGCTCTAGGTCAAAGTCGCAAACATACTCATTGATGGGGATTTCTTGAAATGGCGAAATTTGGGTTCCAGAGAAAAGATAAACAACAACATCCCAGGCATTTGCTACTTTGCAATTTAGCGAAGACCCCGTAGAGGTGTGTAATAGTCTTTATTTAATATTCTGCGTCTGCGCACTTTAGTTGAAGAACCACCGAACAGAGCGGTGCACAAATAAAACGTTGCTGGCATTTTTCCAAATTAGTAAATGTGACTAGATTTTTCAGCCGAATCCCCGGTGTGCGGTCACAGCACAGGTTTACTACTCAATCTGATTGGTTCTGAAGGATGTACTGCGGGTTCTGTCAATCTGGTCAGCAAGAGTTAAATAGAAATTCGAAATTCCCCAGTATGTGGTGTGACACAAAATTGTTGACGCAAGTTCACGCACAATTTTAGAATTGCATCTCACATCAGAAGAAATATTTTCATGCTGAGATTCGACACCGTGAAAATTCAGAATCGCTTTGAGTGCTTTAATTATTTCCAAAAAATCTCCGCAAACGTGAACAAAGTGCCAAAGTAGAATACGGCGAAAGACTCACGTAAGTGTGCGTGTATTGACGTGAGTCTATGAATCACCAAGCGGGGCTTCACTATCCAGTTATTTGTGGATAAATTTTCCAGCCGAATTAGTTAAGGGTATTGTGTTCACAATTTGAAACATGTTCGGTGTACACAGGTCAACCAGCGTATCTCTTTGATACTCGCTAACTGGTCTGATAGTGCTCATCTAATATGGTGGGCTATTCCATATAACTAAAAAAACCCAACTTATGTTTATTTGTGTTTTCTGTGCTCATCCTTGGAAAGCTCTGCTGGTGAAGAAGTACCTTTATTCCTTATAAACCACAGAGCCACCCAAACTACTTGATAACTAGATTTTCCGCTGGAATAAAGCTATTGATGCATGATGGTTGTTGTGCACAAATAGGAACGTAATGTTTAAAATAAAACCCAGTCTAAAAGTGCCACATAAACGATAGTAATTTCAGTTATTTGGTCAGCGGCAGCCCAGTTTGCAGCTTCAACTGGTGCTCAGAAGCCCTGTAAATGACCAAAGATAAGTCAAAAGCCAACACAAATATACCCGGGAGCACCGTAAACAACTTAAAATGGATGTGCTTCCGGCTATGCATATACAAATTGCGTGCTTAAGAAGGCATATATGACGATCTTTGGCCTAAAATGCAACATCATCTTTGACGTGGAACAAACATTTTATTGGTACATAGCTGACTAAAAGCCCCACGAATCACTTTTCCTCAGGGAACACGTTAGAGACCCATTCGTTTGATTCACTAAAGATTTGGGCTAAATGCGGATCTCAGTATACGATTGGTGGCAAAACGAAAATTCACAACTCTAAGCGAAAAACCCCGATGGCTAAACTTATTTTACCCGGGTTAAATGGGCTAGGGATTGTCGAGCACAGCAACTCTGCCCAGAGATTTGTAACGATTTGCAGTAGATATGTAAGAGTTATATTGTTTTTCTAAACTTTTCGGCAGAAACCGAGTACGATTTCAGGAAGAAATCTTCAGTATATTAGGCTTAGTAGAGGACCATACCTGTGGTTTGTCTCTACCTTTAAACGAACAGACCTACTGCACCGAAACATTTTGGGTTCTGAACCCAAGATTTGCAGAATCCTTTTTGGATTTTATTCTGTCAGTTCGCTCAGTGGTCGGGCTTAATTTGTGCAATTTGGTATATAGAAAGCAATCAAAAAACCTTTCACTAAGGGCATTTTATAAACGCATATAAGTATAAACGCCTTTGAGATAACCCGGCAAACACAATTGTCGTTGTAGAAATTATGGGCAGTGGAGCTCTACTTAGGCTACACTATTCCACGGTCAGCGTTATGGTAGGCTCTGCAAATCAGTTAGATAAAGGCAATAGATCATTTAAACTGTCCTACACATCTTCTACAGTTAGTCAACAGCCAGTGGGAAAACTGACAACAAAGATTCGGAGGATGGTGAGGCTACTTACAGCGATGCACCCTACCTAAGATGTATTCGAGTATTACCTGTGCAGAAAACATGGTTTTGAGCAAGCACCAGGAGATGAGCAGCAAACTTTGAGGTAACGTCTTGTACCTGAACACAGTGTGTGCCGTTAACCTAAAAGCAGTGTTGGTTGATTTGGCAGCATGCTCGCGCATTTGGAGTGGCAAACTTCCAAAGTGGGATGAAGTAACAGTAAAGTTGTTTCAATACCTAGAATTATGAAAGCAAGACTGTTAGAAACGTGCAAAACCGTTTCTTCCAAAAATAGTAACACACTTTTTGGCAGTTCAGCGATAATTGCCGAAGCCAATAATCCGGGATTGAACAGATATATGCACCAAGTAATCGTCGCGTGAAGAAATCGCTTGTTTTTTCTATATGGTACTATGGATTTAGTAACCGACTGTAGTCAAAATTTGCCTCGTACGGTCTGTCACTGATGTATCGTCTGAGTGAAATGTTCTTGAATAAACGGCCTTCATGTGTCACAGTGATTTGCACTTTCTCAAAATTCTGATCTTCCGTCCTCCATTTCTTTTTCCTCCTATTTTCGTAGCTGGTTGTGCAAATTTGTACCGACAAAAAGGCAGATAGTCGGAACGCTTTGTGTAACAACGAGCTTTCTGAGTCACAGCTAACCAATACTAGGATCCGTAACATTCTTCATGCATTGGGGCGTTTCAGCAAGAGCACGTTTACTGAACGACGAGGAGCGACGGATAAAGTACCCACAAAAATGTGGTTAATATAACTTATCTTAGCCGGATATTTAAAACACATTTTCTATGCTTGAGTGGTCAGCTTAGTACAAGAAAACGTTGCTCGTCATTATGAAATATCAACGGGCAGTAATGTACCTTGTTCCCAGTTTGCTCAATTTTGTGTGCATTTAGAAAAGAAAAATATATAGGTATCAGTCTGAGCCATACTTTACAGTATATAAACATCCAGCATTAAACACCAGTGTAAAGAAGAACTAATGATTCTCCAAAATAATTTATGTATGTTCGCAGACAAAATGAAGGACTAAGATTCGGTCGTTTCGAATAAAAAAATACGAAAAATTTTACTCTAAATATTTGCTAAGCCTCAATTTCTTTTAAAAAATTACTGATAAACAGCCGCAATGTTGTTGTAAGCGAGGGCATATACACTTTAACTTAGCACGTTTATTTGTTGTTGGAAAGCACTAACTATTATTATGTGGACTTGCGGAGAGAAAGCTACACCATTTAAATTCTGCGAAATTCCGGCCCAAAAATAAGCATACCACATGGCCTAATCTTCAAGCCAACAGCTGAAACAATTACGTTATTATATTTCAAACATTTGGGAATCATTATTTATTGTTTCACGTGCATCCCCTATTTTGATAACCCCAAAGGACAACAAAGCTCTCAAAAATGTCTAAAGGAAATCACGCATGAGGCACTTTGAACCCAAATTGTGATCCACAAGTGAAGCACCCAGTTGCACATAATTTGATTACGCTTTTGGGAAACAACATACAATTAGGAATAAGTAGTAGTTAAAGACGAGGATTCCCGTATAAGCTTTTGCGCATATTCACTACAACTCGTGTTATATTCCGTTTTTGTCCTTTGCTGTCGATCTAGGTGCAAGAGTTTTCAGTTCGTTGTTCAACTGGGTCATTTTTCCGCTCTTCACATAAGTTATTCATTGGTGAGTTTTGCAATAACTTTTGTTTCCCGTTGGATTCATACCGCGTTGTTTAACTACCTTAGCGCAGCGTAGAGATCTAAAAAGGAATTGAAGGATATGTGATAGATCAGTTGTCTACGACTGTATCAAAAAAAATGTGCCTCTTTGTGCGGACGCACTGATCTTTTAGTTGATACTTCAAGGCAGTCAAAAAAACAAATTAAATCAATGATAGCATTTTGAATATCCTGGTAGAATCTCAACACACGCTAACCGGAAGTTGTGCACGTCGATTGAGGCCAAGACGTACGTTCCAGAATGCAAGCCCGTTTTACAGTGGTCGATATCCTGCTTCCTTTCCATCTGATTTATTGCTGCGTAACCCTAATAATTCGATTAACCTGAATGGCTTTCTTTTTTTGCAGAAAATGACGCTGAATTGTACGTTCAAGATTCGCGTGATATTCCCAAGGCTTCACGTTAGCCAGACCTTGACTTCATACGTGTCATGGGTATTGTTGAACGCACAATACAGAGTTCATTACATCTTAACTTACACTTTTTAACTTGACTTCAAAAAGCAATGCTTTGTCACAGGAAAGCTTTCGGACATGTTCAAACTTTTGGAATAAAAATTGGGCAAAATACGCAACACACAAGTGTCGGCGGAGAGTTCCCTGGACAATCCAGAGGAACCTGTGGATTGAATTGAACTGCTTGAATATGTGTGCACCATCGAGTCCACCATGTCCTAAACTGCCTGTAACGGTTGAAGTGTTCTACTTAGGGATCCCCTAGAAAAACGTCAATGATCAACGCAATTTATTTTGCTGCCAGTTCATTGCTTGACCTCCCCTGGCTCACTGCTACATTTGCATGGTTGCACAACAAAAACTCTCCAAGAAATTTGTTTCAGTGTCATACGGGGCACGTGGCAAAGCCAGCACAGCCTATGGAGCGTTATCAGACCGTTTATGGTAGGCGATTTATTCCATCTAAAAACCATTCAACGCACCTCTAGAGTACTGATTCATTGGCTTCAGGAGACTAGGGCAGAGCCTCGAGTAGTTTTCTGACCCAACTTGGCGCGTACCACGGCATTGTAAACCCGACCATTGGCAGATAAGCTGATGTCACGTCTGCATTACAGTTGGTGCATATTCATAAGGGACGAGGATGAGAACATCCACTTTGGCTGGACCACCGGGATTCATACATGTCGTTTTGCTGATCGCTGTTTTCTTCTGACCAAGTGTCATAAGACATGGTTGTATCTACTGACATAATTTTCCTTTCGCTCTAGCTTTCGGCGTGCACAAAGCTCCCGGTCTTTGATTAAGCTTTTCAATATTTAGCTTTTGAGGGATTTGCGTGTACGTCGCTCTCCTTACCCGCTGGTGTGAGATTCCTGCCATTACTGAGGGCTAGCGGCTTTGGTGGTATCCAATGGCCATTTGATCGTATCTTAGAAGTCAGAGGGGAAGTAGTGCATGCTGCTAGCATAGGTTGTTGCCCATACTTTACCCACGCGCTCACCAACAAGGTACTGTTAGTACATTGTAGAAAGTAGTAGAACCAGTTGAGATCGATACTGCTGAGATCTATTTGTTTCACCGAAGGTTGACAGTATTCTCACTGACATGTGAGTGAGCAAAGGCAAGGATACCCTCAGGCGTGTTAGAACCATGGTTTGATCGGGTTCAAGTTTTACGCCCCAGAAGGCATGGTAGTCTTGAATTGTGGCTCTTCGCTGGTTGCTGATAGTCATGTGATCCAATAAGGTTTACGGCTGTTTCCACTAGGTGGCCACCAACTTCCATGATGCGAGTGTTTGTGTTGAAAGCTCAGAGTTTATTGTCCGGCCACAACTAGAGGAGTAGATAGCAGTTTTGGGTGCGACAAGGATCGATTCTGAAACGACTGCCAAGATGCAATTTTAAGGTGCTCACACGACGAACTTGGGTGTTTATATAACCCAGAAAAACCACTGGCAAACACTTTGCCTGCTGAGTGGACCCGGTTAAGTCACGATAGATACTATTCTTTTAGCACTCAAGCCGCAGTCCGTTTGGACATAAATGGGTTGCAAACAGGCACTGTTTTTCTACTTCGCGTAGTAATGAACATGAATGAGCTGGATACCGGTCGTTGCAGAGATGACTGTTCACTAGAAGCCAACCCAGTGCGTTTAGCTCTGGGGCAGGACACAACTCCGTTGCTATATCCTTCACGAGTAATCGCTTCTTGGTCACCAAAAACACATAGGGTATAATGCGAAAGTGTTAAGATCTTTCTTGGCCTCATGAGGTGCGTGACTACGCTTTGGTCTTGTATGCGTGTCTCAGACGTACTGTAAACTTACCAGGAAAGAGTATCTGCGTAGCATGCGTACGGACCTTGGGGGCTATGGTGCCGAGTAGTTCTTGGAGATGCAGTAAAGTGTTGTTTCGGGGGCATCACAACAGTGCCCACAAGTCGTATGTGGTGAGGCTCCTTAATTCTGGATGAAAAGCTTCTACAACTCTCCTCACTGTGTCATACCTTATGTAAGTGTTACACCCAGTTTTAAGACAAGCCGCTTCCGTTTGGAGCAAAGCGCGATAAAACCCTAAGTTGTATGACCTTAAAATTCGACCGAATTTAAATCCGTTGCCCAATAGGCTACCACCACAAGTTTAACTCATCTAAAGCGATAAAACTCCAAGCCAAGCTCATTTTAAGTGTTCAAAGGCGCCTCATTCAATGAGAAGCTCCTGTGGAGAATATCAACAAATTTCTTAAACCAAGCTGGAAATCACTGAAAATAAAATAACCTGAACCATTTACTATTCACAAGAATTCAGTTTTTGAAAAACGAAAAGTATCAACTTCATATTTTGATATTTTGTAGTTTGGCCAGTCATAACTAACTAAATTTTAGAGTTATGCACAAATCGTCCATCTCGTATGCCGCCAAATAACTACTCTGATGTGCTTTGGAATAGAAGCTGAGCATACAAGAACAGCGAGACCTGCATCTACTACAAATACTTGAATGATTAATTCAGCAGCAGCTGGCTTGTGCAAAAATATTCTTAAAAAATTTAAAACATTCACTTTTTAATATGACTACCATGAAGAAGAATCAAGATTTAACCGGGCACTATCCAGAAACACGTAACACAAAATACAGGAATTTGTACTACAAAATTTCGGACCACTCAACGTAAAACAATTTTGAGGAACAAATTTCTGCACTCGTAAAACCTCGTTCTCCACTGAGTGTCCAGCAGTTTGAGATACAAATTTCAAACTAAATTCTGGTCACAAAATTACCGGGTTTTCCTCTCATCAATTGCAAGAATTATGACCGCACTTGCCACGAGATAATGGGCTTGCAAGGTGGATGTCCATCCTGCAACCATCCTCTTGAGCAGGCTATCTTGGGTTTTCTCCAACGGAAAAAGTCGTTTACATATGCGTACTGTCTTGAGGAATCCAAATCTACCGTCTGCCATGCGTTGGAATCATTATCCAACAACGTTATCCTAGTAAAAACTGTTGACTTCAGGTGTTTGGTTCAATCCTGTATACACATGACTTTGAAAACAAAGTTAGAGTCTTCAGGAAATGCATGAGTTGTACATTAGGTCTATACAAAACTGAAGCACATTGTTTCTGTTTGACTTGAGGAAGCCGGTATCTTCTTATGTTTGCTAAAGGTTGTCTGTTCAATTCTGATGTATTATTCCTTACGGTCTGTGGAGAGTGTTTAAGTCTGTCTGGGATAGCCTCTGCGAATCGGAATTTGTGTGCACCCGGAACACACAATAAACACTAAATTCAGCTCGGAATTACACTTTGTGAATTGATAACAAGAATCTCAAAGCCGTATGTCAGAATATATTCCGTCAGTCAAACTGCTTCTCCCTCTCCCTAAAGTTTTTCACTTTCAGCCTTAAACCAAATGGATAATGATTACAAATTTTCCGGAATAGAGTGGGCACATTGTTGGTTGCCTCAAAAGATTTAGTGAATCCTAATTAAGTTTTCTCCAGCAAATGATGAACAGCACGGGGACACTGGATAGTTGTATCATTCTTATTGAGAAACACCCGTAGTGCACATCTCATGAAACTCTCGTGCGAATCTTTCCTGCAAAATCCGCGCTATCCATTTGGACACTTATCGGTTCCACCCAGCCACAAGTGGCTAATCAACAGTAAAATTAGCTCCTACGCGTGATACAGCGCCGTTCACCCCCCTGGACACGCAACCCACATCAAGTGACCATACGTCTTGACCTGGACCTCGAGAGCTCAATTTTCACATAAACGTTTCACTCACTGGTTAATGATTTCCCCTTAGGTTCTTGCAGAATTTTTGTGGCATGAGAATATCCGTGGGATTTTAATTTAGTTTTAGTTCTGTAATTGGAGGCAAACTATGCTGATCATCCTCAATTAGGATGAAACAACTGTATAGTGCTTCTGGCTTCCCAGTGTAGATTGGATTCGTATATGGGACAAAAGCTCGCTAAAAATGGGCAAGCTTATTCAAAACAGACTTACGGACACGAACATGAGCCTAGCCGTCAAATGCTTTCGGGTGAGTTAATGTGTGCACTTGTGAACACTCAGATCAAAGTATCCCTATAATTGCCGTTGACATCCGGGTTTTGGTGACGTAACTGTTCATCTTAGATAAAGTTACTTAGATTTTGTTGGATCCTACGTATTGACGATAAGTAAGACAACAGAATTTCTCAAATATTCGTCAATGACAATAAAGTCAGATCATGTGCCGCTTTCTAACAATTTGCGTACCAAAGTGAACAGTGAAGTCCGCAGGCTATGTTTGCAATTAATATTAGTAACCAAATGATGGCAGCTGGTTCTGTCTCAAATAGCTAAGTTGTGGTTGGTGGAAATATCATTCTAATGAAAATCAAACAGTAGAAGTAAGGCACACACACCCATGCAATCTTTCTGAAATGAAATACCAATCAACCAAATATATGGTATTGGAATTTAGTGAAATGCCTTAAACTCACGGTAATTCAAACGCATCAAGCATGATTTTGTCAGTGTACCAAAATGAACAAAGCCATAAAAAACTTTGGATTAGATTCTGGAACCAAGATCGTTTGTGTGCAAGCCAGAAGGTATGAAACTGAATGTGACACCAGAATGTGAGATTCGTGTCCAGCATTCATTTTGCGAAATTGTGATCACCATCGGTGACGGTTAAAAACGCTGCATTTTACATCATCCATGATGGATGAATCTAGTCCACTCAGACAAGTGACATTTCACTCTTTTGAGTGCACCGCATCCGCTAGACCAGGATTTTCCCCAGTTGGGGCTTTATCCCTACGCCGAATTTGCCTTTGTCTAGCCACAACGCCAAAGACATCACCTGCTTGCCGAAATAATCAATGCACTACAACGTTCACGGTGATCCTCGTGTAGCAGTTACCAGAAACATCTGCATGTATTCACTCTTCTTCTAGTCGCTTGACCCGTGGATACCACGTGCATCGATAGTCCATTCAAACATATCTTTAGGTCAGGTTCTATTGATTGTAAACTTTACCGGGTTCATCCACAAGCTTGTCAGTAACTAGTCAAAGTGAAGAGTCCACAAAGACTAAAAGGGTGTACACTACGAGCAAACGCAGAAGGGATGGGTTAAAAGATTATTCACTTCAGCTAGGTGAGTCAAATAAGTGGTCTAATATCTAGAATAAAGTTACCTTTGTAAAGGGTAAGTAGTTACCAAAAAAATGCAACCAGTAGTTGAGTGTTCCTTTATCGTGAAAAAATGAGACAACTTCAAGGACCTGAATGATTCTTTTGTCTGAAACAGCACATGTTCGTTTGGTGACGTTATACGATAGAACAGACTCTTCTCCATTTTTGTGACAGCCGACGCTATTCGCCCACTAAGTGAGGTACCACAATCACTCTATGTGTTGTTTGAACATGACTGGTTCGTGCTGCTCCTAAAACTGTATAGACATCAATAAAATAATTGTGTAGGGTGAGGGTTCGTAGCCAAAATGCTACAAAAATTAGTTCTACTTTATTTGTATCTGGATTATGCCAGGAGCAACCTTCTTGTAATTTTGATGATGTGTAAACTATATGTCAGCATTTCACGTCAGTAATTTTCATTCCTTGAGATTTTTTGAGTAATCTAGCCAAGGCATGTGATTTTCAACGAAATTCAAATAGGGCACAGGAATTGGCCTGCACCAGTAAACGTCAAAACCTTAAAAGATGAAGATAGTTACAATCTACAAGAACATAACACCAAATACTCTTTGTGGCTTGAAGTAAAAATTTACTCAGTTCGATGTCCCACGATTGTTTGTTCAATGGATACCAAAATGATGGAATACTGAAATATAATCTCACTGGCCCAGCACAGTGATTCCCCAATTTCTCTCGGATTGTTGACAAAAGCTTTATATTTTTTTGATGAGTGCTTTTTTATATACCTCTACATTTCAGTAGAAAAAGAAGATTCACATACAGCAACACTCAAAAAACCATATTCACTGATTGAAGTGTTATACTTCAGCTCCTGAAGGCCCACTTTCTTTTATGTTCGTCACAGCGTTGTCTGTCTTAATACTAGTGTACAAGTTATTGACATATACATAACAGTAGTGAGAACGACCTTGTTTATAGGCCGACTCAAACGAAGATTTCTTCTACTTGCTATTCTGACACGGCCCAAATAACCCTGCTTTAGTGCGCATTACGACTACACAACACTCGTTGCACATCTATCTGTAGGAATAAGGGCTTTGGCGTGACCTTCGTAACCTCGTAACAAACAAGAGTGGTATACTTACAGATTGTTAATGAACAGTTGTCGTGTCGGCTAAAGCCGTTTGTTGCGTATTCCTTGAAAATGCTCCTTGAACATTTTTCATTATTACTCAGTTGGAAACTAATTTCAAAGGGACAGATTAGTGGTTTGGCCGCTGCTATGTAGCAGGGGCCTCGTCATTCATCTGGCCAAAAATAAGCATAATTAACCCCCATCTACATGCAAACTACCTCTTCAAAGTTGATACCAAGAATGCGAATCCGGTAAGTTGAGAAAGAATTCAATTGTTTAAACTGTCCTCTCTGCATCCCACTCATTTTTACACCTGAATTAGCAAATAGCGAAAGCATTAGACAGTAAGCGTGTATATATAAGCAAAGCAAAAAAAATCCTAGCTGTCTTTGACAACCTACTGTGTTCTAAATACCACCGTTTTCCTTGTCAAATTAGGCACTGGACTCACACAGTTACGTATGTAGCTCGATTTATCGTCAGGTTCACTAACTAAGCGTCGTTGATTTAGAGTTCGAATTTTCTTTTCATTTGAAAAATTGGTGTTCTTTTAGTTGGTTCATGAGATAAGTATGAAGTACTAAATATTCAGGCTAACATGGGACCGGGTGACAGAAATGGGTGACGAAATCTACCAATATAAATTCATATCAGATCATTTAAAGAACAGGGCTTTTATCTCACAATTTGTCCACCTGTTAGCGCAATGGCGACAGGTTCGACTGGCATATTTTTCGAAATTCGCGCAGGTACTTCTGCAAGCATTGAAAAAATGACATGCAAACTAAGTCTTCCGCCCTTTGGTAATCCCATTAGTGTCAAAGTGAGTAACGAAAACTTGTACGTATTTTTGCACAATATTCCGACTTCAAGTGATGTAAAATAAAACTGCGTCGTACAAACGCATCTAATAAACAACAGAATAACCTACTTTTATCAGACAAGCAGTCAACACAGAGAATCATGTTTAGAAAAACCTGTGCGACATGTAGAAATTGGTTACTAAGCATGTGTAGAGTAATTTTTCTTTGCTGGAATGCTTCTAGGTGGGAGTGTATTACTCAACAGTATATGAACTATTGTTAGTAAAGTAGCGTTACAGAGCAGATTTACACTCCAAAAATAAACCTTTTGGACTTCTTAGTAAATCAATAAATACCACTGGAACCCTCTATACAGTCGGCGCAAATGTTTACTACGCAACATTTTAGTGGTTTTGAATGACGCGTTATGATAAATCAAGAATTCTAATAAGCTGCCTAGTAAGAGTTAGTCAAAATTAAAATTCCTGCATGTAGTAGATTTTGTAGTCTAACAAGATATGCCGATGCAAATGTACATATATTTTTATAAACTTATCTTACATCAAAAATTTTTATTAGTAACATGGGGTTTGACATTATGGATAATCAAAACCATGACCTTTTAATTGATTCTGAGAGCTCTAAATTTCCTTTAAACTGCATTTCAAACATTTGCGTTTTGCCAAGTGAAAATATGTCAAAAGAGTCAGGTAAGCGCGCATATATTGACAAAACGTCTACTAATTGCTAGACTGGGTTGTACTAGCTGGATATTTTTGAGGCGAAATTTTCAACTAACGTAGCCTCGTCCATTATGAGCCATTCTGAAAAGTTTGAGGATTGGTACACTAATTAATCAACGTTCGCTAATGAAAATGACTGACTGTTGTGTGCATCTTTGTTACTCCTACCTTATCAAGTTTTGCTGCTGAGGAATAAGGTGTTATCTAACTTTTCAAGAAGAAGCAGATAGCCAGATGTGTCTGGAGGTCTCTGTTCCTGCCAGAACAAAGCTTAGCAGCGCACGACGACTGTAGTGCACAGCCACTCTGGTTACCACATGACGAAGCACTCCAGTGTAAGTTAGAAAAGCCTGAAAGTTCAGCCAAGTATATTAACCAAGCAAGTTCGCAGCCGCAAGGTATCACCTGGAGCTACAGCACTCCGCCAAAAACCAACGAGCCGTCACGAACACCTAGCAAAGTGCTTGCCAACATTATGGAATAACTCACGAAGGATATGTTTTCGGTGTTGCTCTCATGTACTTCCATGCACGAAGAAGTCGTTGTACGGTCTATCAGAGTGATTAAACATTGTGGCCTGTGCTTCATTTCTAATGTGACGAGGTCATCACTGCCCATGATAGAATAAGAATAATAACGGTTTTGTCTGTGCCAAAACTCTAAAAACACTAGTGCAGGAATCAATCAAATCAATCGGTTTATCAGCTGCACACTAAGTGGCATCCTAAAACCGGCCCAGCGGCCAACATGATGATTACATGATGTCATGAGTGAACCAGCAGATCTACCGGTCAAAGGAGCAGTTATAAAACTTTCGAGAAGTTTTGAATACGGTAGCACAGTACGCAAAACAAGACCGATAACCGATAAGCTGGCCTGTGTTGTTTGCAGCAAGAATGCATAGACAAGTCAACTTTGAGGAAACACAGTTGAAGGGGTGTTCCAAAAAGTACAGAAGACTCGCTGTATTAATTCAGGAGCACAAAAACTAACATTTTCTTGACGCGGATTTTTTGACATATCAATATTTTGATGTAACCGAAAGGATAAACAACTCTTGCTAGCGTCGCGGTCACTTTTTCTCTGCAATATATTGGGAAACTTGGCTAGGAAAAGGTGTGCGACATATAGAATTCGGTTACTAAATACGGGAGGAATACTTCAGCGCAGCAGTATATTTCGCAGAATTATCTAAACCGTTCCCTCAATGAGGTAGCCTTACGAAGCAGATCAAAATACGAAACAAAAGACGTTTTATTTTGTCCGTAATTTGGTAAATACCACTGCAATCCTGCCTGTATTTCCTGTGTACGGTCAGTGCAAGTATTTGCGCCGCTCTTTTTGAATGGTTGGGAATGACCCGTCTGGATATAACAAGGCTCTTAATACTTTGACCACTAAGAGCTGCATTTAACTTCAAAAGTCCCATTTGCAGCGACTGTTTTAAAACACTTTTATAATTTGACACCAAATTGTCGATGTAAAGTAACGTAAACTTTCAGAAATACCTTACACTGACAATATTATGTTAAGTAAATTTAGGGATAATCAAAACCGCAGATGTTTGATTTTTTCAAGCGCCCTAACTGTTTTTCAAATACTTTCGCAAACATTTGGGTGTTCCTAGATGGAGAAACGTCAAAGGGATCAGGTAGGTGTGCTTATATTCTGAACCGTCCATAAATTGGTGAAGTGGGCATTATTAGCTGGTGATTTCGTGGATACACTGCAAGCAGACAGCCTTGTTTATTATGAGGTCATTTTAAAACATCCTGATGAATCAACAGTCACTATTCGCACTTACCTACTGGTGCAAAATCGCCCACCTTGAATGATAAAATACGTCCTTAAAACTAAAAAGTTCAATTTTTACCCCTTAGGAAATGTTACCGGTGTGGAATATGGTGTCATCAATTTTTCCTGGAAAAAGAAACTGACTCAGTTGATTTGGATATTCATGTTTCGATACCAAATGACAAAACCCTAAGATAAAAATACATGATACCCAAAAAACGTAACTTACTTTCGCCAAGCTGACCTGCGGCGTTTCGACATTAAATGAGGCCGAAGAACTTTCTCGAAACCCAAAGGATAGTCACGACAAATTGAAAGTATGCTCGTCTGCGTCATAAAACAACTTATAAAGATATGTTTTCCGGGTTGCTTACATGAAGACGTGCATGTGGAAACATTTGTGTAGGTTTTCACCGTTAATAAGCGTTGTACGCTTGACCTCCATTTCAACTGCGGCCAGATCCAACAGTTTTCGTGGGGGAAAATGGTGCTCCAACGGTTTTGTCTATATCATGGTTTTAAAGGCACTCATGCAGAAGGAAATAACTTTGGGTCCTCGGCGAGTTTAAGACCAGTTAAATCATTTGACCACCTCTGACCACTGGATCATATTACACGCCTTTGCGCAGCTTATTATCCATAGATCTGTATACTTAAATCCGGTAGCCGTTACATGCTGAGATAGAATTGCGAGAAACAAAGTTAAAACACCAATTGGTAACACTAGGCGCTGGATTGTAGGTCAAATCAGTGTGCGGTATACCTTAATATCCTGGCAGTGATTAAACATAAGATTAGAAAACACAAGTGTTTTGATGCGCTATTTTCACTTTTATTAGGCTCCTTGCGACTCTTGTGAGCCTGCATCAAGTGTTGTTTGATTTACTCTCCAACATGTAGTAACAACGGAATTGCAAGTATAATTTTTCATGTCATGATATCTACCAAATTCGTAGCTTGAAATCGGCTAGACAATGAATAGTAAAGGCTCTCAAATATTTCACTTATGTTACACAGTTTTGATCCCTGTCACTGGAAAAGCTAGGAAGCAAAATGAAAGAAAACTTGTTCATAACTGTCTGCCAATTATTCAATTCAGCTATCCATCCTTTGCCTTCTGAACAAGGCTTCCATGGAGCGTTATGTTTATTTGCAAGGTGCGGAATGCGGCTTCACACGGTATGCTAAGCAGTCAAGCGCCCTTAATCGATAGTCAGCAGGTCTCTCTGTAAGAAAACTTCTGATGTCATTGTCTTCATACGTAACTTATTTAATCACGTGGAGTTCTAATACCAAGCAGTTTTGGCTTACAAACCTGAGTGACGATGACTTTCCAACTGCGAAACCGATAAGTCATAACTTTGGATGTGGCGTCGCCAGCGGAAAAAGTAGTTTCGCTCCTCTATAGTACTTGGTTTCTTAAAAAACAATACAAAGACTTCATACAAAACAACCTATCCTGTCAAAATCTTCCCATGTGTGAGGTTACTTCAGTACCGTGGCGGATAGCGATTCATTTAGGGGGATGATGTCCCAAATTTTAAAGTTCGAAGTAAGTTACACCATCGTAATGTACAGTATTAAATTGAAGTGCGGTGGCCGATATTACCCGCGGATTGACTCGTACGTTGCAAATTTGACCAGTTACTAAATTCCGCTAACTCATATTTTATCCGGGTTTTTATTATAGAACACAGTTAGATGCTTGTGCGATTTGGGGACAAATAAAATCGTTTTGGCGATTTGTGACGATTTCCTGTGTGAGTGAGGCAGACCTTCAGTAGTTTGGGATTCTTTGGCCAGGTTAGGTTCATTGTTGTGAATAAATTCCCAATAAGTCACAATAAGTCACCAATCCTACCTGTAGATCACAGCAAAGTATATCACAATCCGGACACCTGACTTGCCGAATCGTTTGCGGTTATTTTTTCGTCTATTGCCAAAAACAGTAACAAACTGTGCGGCACTTTAATGGTAACGGTCAGGAAATTTACTTATAAATCACAAGTCACTTGTCCGGGAATGACCAGATGAATAAACCGTTTAACCCCCGCATGAACAACTGCTAGTTGTCCACAGGTTACTCAATCGTACTACGAAATTGGCAGTGCTCTGATAACTTATTACAGTTAGCTAATTTGCTTCAAAGTTTTCTGATTGATATGTTTCCTGCAAGTAAAATGCTCCTAATCAAGCATTCTTTAGGTACCATACTTATTTGTAATTTCTCAATCATTTTAACATAAGGCATCGCAGCATGAATACGTTTAGTAAACATAAAAGGAGCGATTAATGCTGTTAAGTTTTTTATCGTTGCATACTATGCAAAGCACAGCAGTTGTACAAAATTGGAGGCCAAATTGTAAATGATCAGCCTAATGCAAAAAATTATGTAGTGATCAAAAATCCACTGGCTGTGACAAAACCTGTTTTCAGTTTACCGACGTTCACAAGTGCACACAGAAATTAAGACACATATACCTCAAGACCTACATGAGCAGTATGTTACACCATCGAAAAGCCAAATGACATGTCCGTAAAATAAGGAACTACTATCAAAACCACTCAGTTTGTTTAAAGACTTAACAACAGAAGTTACGGCACTCGCCTCGTGATCAGTACAGTAGCTTCAAATTTGTCAAGTAAAAGCTTGCAATTTTCACCATTTGAACTTTTGTAATCAATGGTGAATTGTTTAATTTCTATAACATGCCACGTGACATAACAGAATAGTTCAAAATATTGCACTTCAACAATTCAATTATTTCCATTCGCAAGGTATCATCACATAGTAGTTCATGTAGATCTTCAGGGAAAGCCAAACTCCTCACAAATGCGTCTAAATAAAACCACGCACAATACAGTTCAAATCCAAAACGTAGTTCAAGAATAAAGTTCACATTTGCACATAACTGGATTATGCTTTTCAAAAGCAGCATGCAGCTGCGCATATGAACTAGGAATGGTCAAGTATTCCTAGGCAGTTTGTGTGCAACGGCGGCTAAAGCTTTGTTCCCTTGTTGTCCCTTTATAGTTCCTATTGAACATGAAGATTAAAACCCCTCATATGCTCAGCTATTTTTCATCTGTCCTTAGGATGCTGAGCGATTACTTTTGTTGCACCTCTGGTATATTGCATTGACCACAGTCCGCGACAATTCAAGATAGGCTGGTGGGATGTGCTTTCGTCACTTTCTCGTCCCCAAAATTGACAAAGGCCAACTGGTGCGGTGGATTTCTAAAAAGTACGAATAGATAAGACCATGTAAGTTAGGTTGTGTCAGTAAAGTGAATATATAACTTGATTCTGTTGCTGACGCCGCCTACAGATATTAGGGAGGAGGGCTCGTCAACAGTTCGCCAAATGTGCTTGAAAATTTAGTAGCAGTTGCCGTAATGACAGTGTCTGAACGCCGTCAATTTGCATATCTATTATTTCGAGATTTACTCTTCCCATCTCTGGAGAGATGCTTATCTCTTCCTAGGAAGTGCGAAAATGGGTTTTTCATTGAACACTAAGTCAGCAGATTTCCTGATGCTCTAGAAACCACAGTCACTCTCTGTTTTGCATAAGGTAGACTGCGTTTTATTAAATAACTCAAACGTCTACAGAATCCGAGTGTAAATGGTAAATGACAGTCCGCTAGTAACGTTTTCCAATCCCTAGCATAACATGAGAAATATACAGAATATTGGACTTTCTATTCCCTGACCGACATTAAAAAAGGTCCAAATATCAGCAAGAAGTTGAATCCATTTTTCTAGCTTGTACATTTTTCTAGTAGACGTGCGTATCACTGTCCTTTCCGCGCTGTCGGCATGTTTACGATTCGGTGTTCCTGCAAACGAAATTCCTTCGTCTGGATAGTAATATGCTGCATCTTCAAATTGGTGGCCTATATGTGACTCCATTGAGCGCAGAAGACCGATATGAGAATTTTTACTGCCCGCAAGGACTGCGCTGTCAATGCAGCCTGAATGCAGCATAAATAAAATTTCATACAATAGGGGGCTCGATTCAGCACCGTCTGTTTTCTGTGTGGTGCGGACATTGAAGGTCACATGAACATGACAGAATTAGGCTGTTGGATGCATAAGACAAATTTGCTGATACTAACATTCAAACTGTGCAGCAGCGTTTGGATGTCTGCCGGAAAGGGACTAAAAAATAGCACTTTACGAACATGTGTAAAAGCAAATAATAATTCCCGTTCGCAAAACAAAGGAGGGTAATTGAGTTAGGCCTTATACAAATTAGACTTTGACTCAAAATTCTGTACCGTAAATGTAGTGGAAGTGCGTAGGGTTCCGTAGGGTGCTGAACCTGCCTCTAATAGCCGACCAAAAGTGTGACCAAAAAGGCAACAAAAAGTAGGGCTTTTGCGGGGGATGCTGTGCTGTGCGGAAGACCCAATTATATGGCCGTCTTGCATGCACGCGTCTGGCTTAAGCCGAAGACCCAGGGAGTGGGGCCTTACAGCCAGACACTTGATGTGACTGCGCACTGCAGTTGCCTAATGAGTCGTACCGGGCTCTTTGATTTTAAAAGTATTCCAACCTTACTCAACAAAGCGCTGGCGGGCAGAGCAGCATTTGGTCCGTCGGATGGTGCGGGTTTCAGGTCAACTTATATAACTCGTCCTATCTCGCGGAAAGGCGGCATCGCTGCCTGAATGAATGTGGGCGTGATGGTTACTTGAGAAAACATATTTGTGCCCTTGTTTTCCAATCGTGCAGATATTAATTTTCTTCTCTAGCCGCCTTGTAACACGCTTACTTATAATTCGGGGTTGTGCTGCTCTTGTTGTGACTACTCCCCTTTGGCCCGTTTGCTATGGTGACACCCTGTGGTTTTCAACTGCTCCCGAGCGACGATTTTACGTATTGCAATTTTACTGCACCAAAAGTATGACGCTGCTTCTAGCTGATTTAAAGAATAATGTAAAAGGGAATGCAATCTCAAAATGAGTAATTTGCGTAAGGCCTTTGCGTGCCTTAGATCTACAGCCAGCGATGCCGCAGTTTACATAACATGAGTTGAAATAGATCATTTTGATAAAGGTATCGAATGAATCTTACCCAATCGGGTTTTGGAAGTCTTGGCTGAAGTCACCATATTTACAGCCATCTCTCTGTTTCCGGCGCTACCTGAGGGTTTGCGCCGTACTAGTGCATTATATATTATGATCCACATGGTCTGTCTGATATGTTACCTTTATGGCACTACAGCCTAGATTACCAATCCCCAAGTTTAGCTTCGGTTCTTTGCAAACTCACAGCTTCGACAGTCAAAATATGGATTTAAGATTTCAGCTTAGGCACCTCATGGACCAAAATTCTGTTTGATTGTTGCAAACGCAAAGCCATTTTCCATTGCTGATTCGGCCGATTGTGACCTCAGATTAGCGCTATATTTCTTTTCTATATCAGCCACATAATAAATTTATTGACTGGATTCATTAAATCCTGACAATCGTACAGGTACACATTTAAAAAAGAAATTGCCTTTGATTAGGATACAGCTGGCTAAAACGTGATGATAATGCTGTCAATATAACTAACGGTTTTAAAGCTTTAGAGTGCATTAGACCCAAAGCTTCATTAACACTCTGAGTGCGTGGAAATTTCTTGGTTAACAGTTCAAAGCAACGGTGGAAACACGACGCAACCCATACATCTTGCGTACTGAAGAGAAAATAGGGACAAACTGTTTATACGACCCTCCTAATAATATCAGTTTGTCACAAGCTGACAAACTGCGGTTCTGTGTACGGTGCGAGAAATAATAAAAGATCTGTCCTCAAGCCGGAGCCCATTTCTAATTAGTTGTCTGGCAGCCTAACAGAACCTTAACTCCACTAAAAAAGATAAATACAAAACTGTGCTCAATATCGGTGCACAAAAAAGAACTAGTAGCAAAAGAGGCCTTGGTGATCAACGCAAACACTGTCGCTTGAATCACTGAGGACGACAATGAAAATAGAACTCTTTACATTAATTCCTACTCACAGAAGATTCCGATTTTGAGAAGCACTGATGCTGTCAGTTACACATTGCGGCATTTAGTCTTCTGGCAGGGCATAATTATTTAAGTGTTGCCGTAGCGCACAAATCGGCCACCTGGTATGCGTCAAATAAATCTCACTGTTGTGGAGTAAATGAATTCTAAAGTTAAAAAAGCCACTGAAACCTGTCACTTGCACATTTTTTCAATAACTAGATGGAACCCTCAACCCCTAATCTAGAAGGAATAGGTTTTCGTGAAAATATCCGTAAAATAACGAAAATCTTTTGTGCAATTATTGTGAAGGCCACGTGAAATATATAGTTTCAAGCGCAACACAAGAACTACTCTACTATGTATACGGACCTCCGGATTATTCAGGGTAAAATTATTGAAGAACAAATTTTTTCGCTGGTGCGAAAAAATTATTGCGAGGTAGCAATAAGGTTTGAATGTCCTTTGTTTTAAGATACAAATTTTGAATGAAATTCGCATCGCAAAATTACAAGTTTTTTCTATAAGGACTTGTAAAATCAATGACTGTCACTTACTCATGGCACAGTTAACTCGAAAAATTGTAAGGTTGCCTCTGTATATTCACCCTACAAATCCCTTCCCGAGCAGGCAATCTTGTGGGTTTCTCCAAAGCTTAAATTGGACTAGGTGTGTTTGCACGTTATATGGCGGAATGCCATGCTGCCTTCCGTAGTATTTAGAGTCAGTAATAAAACATGTTTTAGTGAATACATCTATTGCCTGCAAATGTTTGTTTTAATCCAGAATGCGCGTGGCCTTGGTAACAAAATTAAAACACTGCCTCCTTATTTGCCAAACCTTGTAAACCGCAATCAGTAAAAATGTGGGTGTTGCACGCTTTGCTTTAGTCAGGCGTTTGGTAAACAGTTTTCAGTATGTCAGTGTCGAAGGTACTTAATACAGCAACAGTCCGTCTCTGAAGCAAGGTAACCACTCGCCACACTCTTGTCTGACGTAGCGATTTTTTTCATATTGGTTGAATTAATGAGTAAAATTGCTGTGAGGATTATATCATCAAGGTCGGGACGCCGAAAATATCTTTGTTTAAATTCAGCGAATAAAAAATACAACGTTAAGGTGTACACGGTATTGGTGAATGATATATCGTACACGGGTCAGTTAGTGGCACCATCATTGTGCTTTATTTTGGAAAATATGAGGGCGATGTGAATCACCCCATAAATCTAAAAATTTTATTTTTAATGCAGTTCAGAATCCTGTATTGTCACCTTATGAGTCATAGTAGACAGTACCAATAAGTTAGCGTAGTTAGTGTACCGTAAACCTAACCGAAGGAAAGCTAAATCTACGCTTCGTTTTACACTAGACCATAATTTGAAAAAAGTAGGTCAGACATGTAATTTTGCGATAAGGTCGCTGGAGTGTACCCGAACCCATTTAAATGAGCAAACGAAGAAACCAGGTGATAAAAACATTGTCTCTTTATTCTGTTGTTGTTGTCCTCCCCTTAGTTTTAGCTCAAACATAAATATCCTTTGCGGATGTGCTTAAATATATCCCACATTCACGAATAGTATAGTAGTTTCTAGGATGGAATAGAACACAGACGCAAAACACTCAAGAACCATATTTGGCTGAAACGTAACCCACTGTTCCGGGAAGCTCTGTTCCATTTTACATCCATGCTTCTACTACTTTTTCAAAACTCTCGGTTGCCACATGATATACTTCCTAAAGAAACAATAAGCAGCAAACCCAAAACACAGTTCTCCAATGCACAAAAACTCACCTAGAGGATGCTGCACATCCACAAACGTATCAATTCCAATATCATACATTTGTTTTTATACCATTACCTATAGAAATAAAACTTACCATCCAACAATATTGGTGATGTGCATCTCATGTGAGAGACACGACGAGGTGGCTGCAGTCACTATGCGGGAGGCATGCAAGATTTGTTGTAAATAGATTAAAATTAGCATTTGTTTGGTAATATTTGAATACTTTTCCAAGGAAAGCACGTTGTTTCGGTGGGATGACCTTAAAGTGTAACCAAATGTTTTTCAATAAGTCATGCTACTGTATCCAGAAACGTAATGTGGTGTTTCTTACACTTGGATTGTCCGAAACACCACGATGTACGCTGCATTCCACGCCGCTGACAATAAAATCTTAACCGATAGACAGAACTATACTTGATCGTCGAAATACTGCTCAAGTAGCACGTTGCTACACCTCTGTTCAAAACTGTATGTTTTTAATTTTATTGTCTGGGTATTCTGGCATAAAATTAGACAGTTTTTTGTAGAACGTCGTTTATTCTGTAGCCAAATTAAGCAACAATGCAATTTACGTGCAACGCATTTTTTGGAAGATTACATGAGGACTAAGGCAAAGCGACCAGTTTTTTAGTGCTCAATATTAAAAAAACTTACCAGTAAAATAGAGAATGGGGCGCCAAACCGCCATAAGATGAAATTTAAAAATACTAGCCGTATCGCACGACTTAGAGGATAGGTTTTATTATGCCAAGATAGATTTTTTTATTCAAAGAATATTGACCAAAATTCGTTTGGACGCCACCATGAGCAACCACGTACACTTAATCTATGTTCCGGGTTGATTTGTAGAAAATTTTATGTACGACGGCTGAGAAAAGGCACAGTAGTTCTAATATGTTCAATATAATAACATTGTTTTGTTTGCGTTTGTACTTGCTTTCAGTATAATTCGAAGCGGACGATTTATCATCATGCAGCCTAAAACACCACGTTCATCAATTAAAGGTGCTATACAAGGTAGTTCTTAACTCTAAAGTTTGCCCGATAGATCGTAATCATTACACGTGGCCTAATTACAAAATATAAAATCTTCAAGGCGAAACAATTAATTGAAAGTGAAAAAGAAAATATGAAAACCTGGGATTCAAAAATTAAGTGAGCAATTTACGTTAAAAAGCATAGTAAAAAATTAACTTTCCGTTAATTTAGTGATAGGTTGTTTCATCAAAAACTAAATTAGACGTACAATTTTGGTGTACGCAGGCCATAAGTTTTGTCATCAAGAATTTTAAGCTTAGTGAATAAGGGCTATTTTTTAGCCGAAACACATCTGAAAACAGCCAACCGTAGCACACATCACCCGATAGCAGTTCCAAAGTCTTACATAAAAGTCCACCTCTCTTTTCGGATAAGTTTTCTATACCTCTGCACCTCAGGTTTTTTTATTCAAACCCAAACCTACCGGCTTCCAATTCTACGGATCTACTTTTGCACCCAAAATGAACGTCGTTTGGTAAAGCATTGATTATTGGCAACCACATACTTGGACTTCTATAACCGGGTTTATGAAATAGATTTCTCTATAACTCATGCAATGCGTGAGATTTTGCAGGCTTCTTAGATTTCAGTTAAAACTTTCGGGTAAAGAAATTGTTCTTTCCTTTGAACCCGTCTGTATATTTATCAGTTTCACGCAATAAGCTACCATGTCGGATAATTGCCTTCATGGCGAAAAACTAACGGTTAATCTGTACGACAGGAACCTGCAGGAATACCATCCTATTAAATCAAGCTCTTTCAGCGCAAACTTCAAGAAGTGAACAAGTTATCGCCTATTTTATGTACTCCCCAGAGCTTTAAGCAATATACGTGCACATATTTTTATCAAAGAATCTTCCGTATCCCCACTTCCTTATAACATGGATAGATCGAGCAGCGCACATCGGAAAAACACAAGGGTTATAATTCAACCAGGGTGTTTAAGCTATCGCAATTTTGTTCACTTACGCCCGCAATGCAGAAGTTATGGATTGCTCAGCTGAGTGTGAGTGCACTAAGGAACATGTCCAAAATATCCACGTGGGTTCACGCAACCCCAATGTTCTAAATACAGTCTCCAACGAAACCGTATTTCATCCAGAGAGTAATCGGGTTAGTTTGATACATGATGCTGATGTATAGCCGAAGATCAAGAACATCCCAGGCAGACTTGTTCAATGGAACGCCAGGTAAGAAATAAACGCATTTGAGGAAAACATTCCGGATCGACCATACTATGTGTGCCTTAGACAACCCACAGTCTAATTCTATTGCCAACTGTGAACACCAAATTTCTATAAACATCGAGGTATGCACATAAACGTACCCTGCACAAGAAGATGAAGCTCATATTGCAGCCGTCGACTTACTGGCAAATCGCCTACAGAAGTGCCATATTTAGCTGCACAAAGATGAAGAGAGAATCAGTCATATGGTGACGTTGTGTTAAAGAAGACGTTTATGAATGAAATGCACCGCTTTCGTCCAATGATACAGCCAAATATCGCGTTTCTCATGAAGATGAAACATTGAAGGTGGGCTGATAAGTCTCATAAATTTCTCAGCACTATGTGCGCTGCCGAAATTGTCTAGGGGAAAAAAGGTAAGTGTAAAACCGCAGATCTAGTTTTGTCCACTGCAATATACTATTTGTTACAGCAATATTGTAAGGTAAATTTAGCCAAACCCTTCTTCAAAGTGGAGACGTACTCTCTGAATCACTAAGTTGCAACACCACTAAGTGGCATCACTAGCAGATTAAATGGTTTATCGGAAGTTATCCAGGTTCACCATTTCTGGCCGCTGAAAGATGGTACGTCATGGCGTCAAGTTTCTCCCTGACGTACCACCGCTTTCGCTGTTGCATTTATGCTATTATATTTTCTGGAAATTCAGCAGTTGGGATCTTTCGAGCTCTGAAGTGTCAAAATAACTCACCTAATCCATCTGAGATCTGAACACTGATTTTAGTGCCGTGCCAGATAAAACCGATTAGAATCATATGAAACTAGCAGAGATTAGAACGACAACAAGGTATCATGTAATTAAATTAATCTTCAGAACGGTTCACCTTATCATTGTCCTTAGCAAAACCTATGCGTAAATCCAAAATATCAAACTAGAGATACCCAGTCCATATACGTCCAAAGGGGTCCTCCATGAGTTTCAAAAAGCCCTCTTCTGGTAATACATTTCGCGGGCAAGCAGCACTGTGCCATACACAGTTGGTCAGCTACAACGCTTTACACTACCTTTGTGCGCAGCATATTTATGTGAAAAGATGAAAGCTTTTTCGTATGTGAATTTTCCAACTGCGGCAGGAAAAACTTACACATCCGAGAAATTCTGGTGGATTAGTTGACTTAAATGTTTTTAGAAAAACGAAACTCTGTCGTGACAAAGGAGCATTATTTAAGACCATTCGGCTCATTTGTTTTCAGGATGCGTTCAGTAAGCTTGGAGGATTGGCTTCGTCGGTTTCTTTGAGCTAAACGGCGTACTGAGAACAAAGTCGATTTAATTTTGTGGTCAAGTCTTATGTAGTAAGTTGATGTACTGGTCGGAGGTGCAGCATCCGGAGACAAATGTTTTCAGTTACCACCAAGAAGAACATGGCATAAGTTGTGACGATGGTCAAAATGGTTGTTTTTCGGCGTCATTCCCTGCGCCTTTGTAAACTAATTGGAGCGGTTACCGGCGTGGATTTATAAAGTCTTGCAAAACTTGAAAGGCGCGGTTGAGCTCACCGTGTAGCTTTTCCCAACAGTTGTGTCGCTTGAGGAAGAGATGTAAATAACGCAGGTGTTTCTTGTTTCGCCACTTAATGCTTTCTGGTAGTCTGTTGTCATCAACTGCTTAGGTGTTCAGGCCTGAACTGCATATTGGATGCCCGATAGAATTTGCAACTGGCCCTTTAAAAGAGCTCCAGGGGCCACATTTTCCTGAAATCTTAAGAGATTTTAAATTAAAGTCCTACAACAAAGATTTTGTGAGAACAATTTATCGCCCAATTTTCTGAATTTGCATTCCGCGAGTATGTATCTTTATGAGGCTGTTCCAGTTACATGTATAAGATACAAAGTCAACCGACAAAAACAATACGTGTGCTGCTGCGATGGGGTGCGCACTCAAGATGGAGAAATTAGCAGTCCAAAATAGGATATTTTTCTAGAAAACACTAAACTGTGTCCGAAATTAAACGAGAAACAAGCCAAACAGCTAGACGTGGAACGGCAAAACCAACAAGACGGTTATCAACCAATTGCGCCGCTCTTTAATAACTGAATAAACAACAATTCTTGTAGAAGTGAGTCATGCTGAAAGTCTAAACTAAGACGCGCAATCTTCTACCTATCGGAAGACCACCCTCGGATGATCCCGCATCGGAAGACCCAGACAATTCAAAAATATCTTCAGAGGTCACCGAAATCAAGCCGTAAACACCGACACCAAATCTGGTGAGCTTTACACTCCTTCATGTTCCAACTACATCCCTGCCAATTTCAAATATATGTAAGATAAATGAGGCAGTGCCTAACTTACTTTCACTTAGCGTCGTGTGAATACTTGTTCGACCTGAATAGGCAAGATTTAGAGAGTTAATCAACAGTCGGTCCGTGCCCTAAGTTTGCATCTTCTTTAGGATTAATTTTGAGGATGTACATGTGACGAAAAGCAACTAGTCAACGGTTTGCTTAATGCGAAAGGGGTAAAAGCATGAAAGTTAATAAGGTGGCTAAGTTTCACTGCTACTTGCATCACGTCATATATGAAGATCTACCGGAAGTCTCATCTATTTTGATAGTTTGGGATAACGTGATCAAATAATATAGCTAACATTCAGAATATGGTATTTTCTGGAATTTGTCAACAAAGAACTTTAGATAAAACTGAAAAACTAATTTTTCAATCTTTTCATTTGTTTTGCAATTTTCAATGAAGATACAAGTTTCACAAGCCCAATGTCAACCAGGACCCTTTCGTTCCTTTTGGTGCAACTTACACAATGGTCTAACTCTCTACTTTTAACATAAGTCCCATAAGATTCGTCACGTGATTGATATTTTGAGCCACATAAGTTATGCATTTTCTAACGTCAATGCTGACTCTTTTGTTTTTGGTTAAATCTGGTAAGGCCACTTGAATCAATTTGTTGTTCATTGAGGCTGAAATTCTCTAGTTATCATTGGCTCTTACTTTGCATGCAGTTTCAAACTCGACTGTGAAGTCAACAGAACTGTCAAAGGGGAATCACGTTTATTACTGTTCATTCACGGGACAAGTGAATAGAGAACGTTTTTGTCATATTTTCCGGCATTTTTGTCTCAAGATCCGAACTTCATTCTGAAAGACAAACTGTGATGTCACTTAATCTAATCTTATAGCAGATTTTCACCCCCAGATTTTTTCAGACGATGCAAATTAAAACCACGTGTCGATGCCCTTTTGAAAGACGGATTTTTTTCCAGTTTTGATTGCTTAACTGCCCGTTAAAGGTAGTTGCAATTTTTCCTTGCCTTTCAGATCTTTTAAAGAAAATCACTGAGAAACACTTACCGATTTTTCCACAACATTAACTTTTTACTAGTCATTGGAATAAACAAAGTTCAGATTAAAACATAAATTTTCTCACAATTTTGGGTTTTAAAACATCTATTGGATACACTTTAAAAAAGTAGGTTCCAAGAGCACCCCATTGTAAAAATGTTAACTTTGTCGTGCTGAAAAGTAGTACGACTCGATTTTCCGAAATACCCCGTGGTTGTGCTATATAGTAAATGGAATATTTGAACGGAAATTGGAGTAGGTGCGGCTGTTTTACGGAGCTCAGCTTTGTGACCTCATACGACCTGTTTTCCATAGCTGAAGAACTATCAAACTCGATGCGGATTAAGTTATTGCTTTTTTCAAAAATAACCAACTACTTGCGCTCTTAAAATCCTCCCAACTGAGTTCAAAGAAGAATTTCCCGGAGGTAAAGTGCAATAATTTAACGTGTTCTAACTCCGTTGAAAATTTCGTCAGACAGATTTTGCGCATTAAATTTCACTGTGATTAACCACAATCAGTATCGCGCTTCAATGAAGACAACGTGTCTACTATTCTAAACTGTAATTCGTCCCGATAACGATCACAGCCACGTCAAATAATATTTAGAGTAAGTCAACGAACTACGCAGTTTTGTTTGCATTTGTGCTAACAAAAGCAAGATGACCTACTACTCATAAAACCGGTTTTACTATTTGACGAAAAGGCGACTAGATGTATGATTGAGCCGAAAAACTTTTTTTTCGTTAGTTAAATAAATGAATCAAATCAACAAAATTAGGTATCACGTTAGATGATATGTTTTTAGAATCCTTGTGAGAAGTGTGTCCAGACAATAAATTACGTTTGCTTTAGAAGACTATAGATTTTAAATAAGTTAGCATTACGCTGGACCAAAAGCAATAATCAGAAGATCTGTCCTAGCTCCAGCTCACAACCTGAAGTTGACGGTGAATGGACAATGGCTTGCGCAGAAATGGTCCATCAAGAAAAATTCGGAAATGCACAAATAATCATCCAAAGGGGTCCTAAAGGTTTGTCACTTCCGCATTTTCGAAATACTTCTGTGAAATCTGCCACTGGAGCCGAATTGTGGGCAGGAATATAACTCTTTTCTGCTTCTGTGCCGATTTCAAATTTGATTGAGGTGACCGCAGAGATTAGAACGCAAACTATCCTACCGGCACGTAAGACTGTGATTGAACAGAAGGGTTTGTTCATGCAGCCAAAACTTTGTTGGACTATCCATGGTGCTTCGTCATCGACCGATCTTGCGACACTCAAAACCAAATCCTTGAATCTTCAGTGTGGCAGATCCAATTTGATATAATTTGACAGCTTTTAAAAGTAAATTATCTTTCAGAAAACTTCTCCATTCTGCATTTTTGTTTCTCTTTTTACGCAAAATCCAGTACAGCTTTCGTAAATTTTCTTTTCACTTTCTAAGGCAGTTTAGGGTAGTTGATTTTTGTGGTACGGATTTTGCCCCCCCCCAGAGCAACAGCTGTGAAGTCAGGACATCCCTCCTCATGTCTATTTAAGCAATGGACCGTTTGTGGCTCTCTGCACTTCTGCTAAATCCACAGTGTCATTTACACTGTACACTGAAAAGTCGCCTTTGTGAAAAGCATTGTAAAACTCACCTTATCCAGAAGATAACTCTAAAACCCACCTACCCTCGGACTCTGCACACATTCTGGCTTGGGCACTGAATTCTATCCCCTGACTAGCACATCAAGACGCGCAAAATACGCTCAAATAGTCGGGCGTTGATGTTGATTTGTTCCCCATTACACGTGCAAAAATTTGCACCATACGATTTACTTTTGCAGGTTGGCTCTAATCCATAGGGCTTGGATCCTTTATTTCTGAGACGACTGAAATGTTCATTATCGCACAATTTTTTTGTTGACAACTCGGCAGACCACAAAGTGGAGCAAACACCTGGGTGACCCGAAAACAAGTAATGCGGAGTTCAGTAGTGTTCGTAATGTCTTGCTTGTTGCGCGGTATATATGAACTATTTGGGGAGAAAACTGCAAGAATTGTTTGCCTGAAGCGATTTATGTACACAATTCAAGGCCGAACTTAATGGAAACCAAAATGTTTTGTCTTGCGAACAACTGGAAGCTGCATGTTTTATTTCAGACTTATGAAGTGCCCATCGTATCAGTACGCGTACCATCAAATTACAACGATTTGTCCCAGAAATGCATGACAGTCAACTCCCACGTTCAGAAGTACAATAATAAGTTATACCTAGTTTTGCTGAATTTACGGTTCTTTTCTTGCAGCCTTATCGTTGATAGAACAGTGGAACAAAATTGCATTGTAATTTTTCAATATGCACAAGGTTCACATAGGAGAAAAATAGTTGCGACAGCTTTGAAGGCATCAAAGCATCTGAGCCAGTCAGAATTTATCGCTCTCAAACCTATATCCATAGACATGTTGTCATCAGTAAGTAGAATCCTACACACTAAAATGCTGGTCCTTGGAAGTGTTACCCACAGGTAGTTGTCTCTCTCGAGGGAGATACACATACTTCACTGAAGACGCAACCTTCTATAATAGAGTCCCAAGAGCTAACCGACGAATTTCTAATACTGTATACGTTAACAGACTATCCAACTTGAACTACAACCCTAGTGAACAGCGAACTACCGGACTTAATTAACAAAAGGCACATTGTAACAAGCGGCCATTCTTATTAGTGCCGTTGCGTTCTACCAGTAAAAAACTTTCAACCGCAACAAACATCTAACCCTCACTTTGATTACATTCTGGCGGACATCTCAGCGTTCAGAATGCCTCTAAAGCGGGATCCAGCAAATTGAAGAGCACTTGATCCAGATGCCGAAATGCTTGGGAACAACGCAGAAAACCAGAAGAACAAATAATACCCACTCCAATAAAATCTTGACCTTCGTCCTCTGAGACCCTGTCCGAATCATCAGTAAAAAATTTCACTAATTGAGACGTTCATGATCAAGTAGGAGGAAGAAACCGGCTTTTCTCAAGAGCTTTGCATAATAACAAAAAGAAAGGAGGTCTTAGTTTGTTCTAAAATTAAACCTTCAACACGGTCTCAGTTGCAGTGGTTTAGGGTTGAGCAGGAACTGCATAAAGAAGTTATCAGCTTCGTCAATTATTGCCTCCATTGAGACTAACGACCACAGTTGCACAGCGGCCAACACTAGGACGTAAGAACCTACACAAGAGCAGTTTGATGGTTGTGCAATAGAAAATGTAACTCCAAGCACTTGAGGAAGGTATCATCGCCGGTAGGTGGAAGGTTTCTAACCTAGCCACGAAAGATCCGTACATATTCCTCAGTATCAATTGGTGGCGCCGTACCCAGGGCAGAAAAAACAGGAAAAATTATAGTCGTACTTGCTCCAAGTTTCAACCGTTATAAAGTAAGCGTTGGCAAAATAGGTGAATAACGATCCTCGAACAAAAACTTAAATAAGTTGAGGGCATTCAGGCATTGCTGCACTTCGCTTATTAAAAGCACAGTGAGGTGAAAAAAAGAGACTAACTGCAAACATGCAAACGTTTGGAATGACTATGCATTCCCCATATTTGAACGAAAAGTTACTCATGGTCCTATGATAGTTTAATATACGCACGATATTTTGACTGGATACCAGAGTGATGATCTATTAAACACCCTGTATAAGAGAATTTTCAAACCGATTTTTTCTATGAACTACGGTGGCAGGATATGGAAGTCAGATACGTAGTCACGTCTAAAGAACAAGTATGAGCACCAATCGCTGAACAAAAAATATACATGCACGATTTCCACCATAAAGCAACATTGCGTTTCTTTTTCCTGACAGATTTTTACGTGGCACCCTTTGATCAGGCTAGAATAATCCATAGGAACGTACTACGGAACGTGAAACTTCTCCACTTATTCTCAACCATCAGGTGTCAGCCGACCTGAAAACCAAAAACAATCTACCCTTTTAAGAGGGCTGAGAAACACTGAAAAGCGCAAACCTGTTCATGTAGCTCTCTCAACCACCACAGTGATGAAACTTCCATACAAGAAGCAGACTAATCAGCGAGACGCATAAATGTTGGCAGGCGTTTTCCTGCTAATTTGAGGTTTATCACTTTGTTACTTACACAGGTTGTACCAGGCGACCGGCACTTTTGGCAAGAATGGCTCGGCCCCAAAGCGCTGTATTCTTCCCGAACTACTACACCAGCAGACAGGTCATCAGTAATAAAGACCGGATGGGCAGAAAAAAGCAGATTGCTACAGGCACGTGTTGGAAACGCTGTTCACTAATGGTGGCAACTCAAAATTAGCTACGGTCAGTGATCTAACTCCAGTCCTTGACCACATATTGATACTTTCCATAAAGACCGTCCACCTCTTCAGCAACCTAATCATGGCGTCAGACGAAGCTTAAATTGCCTAAGTTTTTCTGACCTCTGGGAAGAAAAGAAGCCTTCATGAAATGAACCCAAAACTTTGAATACCCTCTTTAGTAGGTCTCAGTAGATCCAGGGCCTCTCAGACGAGACAAATCTTTATTGTCCTTGTTGAATTTTTTCCGCAGGCTATGTGTATGCTATTCCTTCAAAATAACTTCTGCGACCAAATATCTCCCAAGCTGCTTTATTGGCTATATCAGCCGACATTTTGTTACTCCGGAAGCCACGGTAGAGCCACGCTAAATTATCGTCCGCCCAACCTTGGAATATCGCTCATCCATCCATCTCGGCACACACAAATCCAAGCGAAGGCCTGCAGATGGCACTTACTCAGGTAGCTTTTGTCATATCTATACCTATCACATCGATAACAATGTATTCCGCCTAATTTTGGTGCTCCTGCCACTAAGTATCAATTTTATATCACTTTTTTCCACCATATACTGCAGTATATACTCCGCATCATTTCATGATGTTTCTATGCACGATATGCCTAACCTTTTCTCTGTCGTCCTGGCACTTTGATTACATAATCCCTGTTGTCGGAACTGTTCCTTATTTACGCTCATTTTTCTGAAACAAAATTTTGAAATTGCAACATTCTGATCACTTCAAAACCCCAGTGATAACGTCAACGACATACAGTATCTGCAACCCCAATTAAGACCTCAAACATTAATCTGCATGTATTTCCCATTACCCCGCTGTTACCCTAGATAGGGACAAAGTTTCTATCTCTCTCCAAACAAACAAAACTGGTTGACCCTATTGCTTCCACTATTCTTTTCAGCAACCATTAGCCCCGAACAACGTACTCGTGAACGTACACCCTATGGTCTATCAACCCCCCTGTTTAATTCAAAACGAGACCAACCACTGTTGTCCCCAACTCAAACTTTCGTTCACGGTATTCCATCGAGTAACATTCCCATCAAATTAGTGCACATTTGAGCGTATTTTGCAAGCTGTGCACAATTTTATAGTCAGTTTATACGTAGGGTTCATGCTATCTTAAGGGCTAAGTTTAGCTTGTGAGCCAAAAAGCTTGTCGAATGGATAACAGGCTATTGAGCGTTTCAGCAACCTCGTTAGCAGTGTGTAGTACCAACAATTAGCCACCCCAGCATATTGCTAACCAGTGTAGTAGGTCGAGACCTGTCGGTTTTTCTACCTAACTTAGGTACTGAATATCTTATACTAGATTAAGCACTCAAACACTAACCTTTCGATAACAGAATCATAAACCTGCACAGTCACCTCAGCAGAAAGGTGAATTTAAGGAAGTACATTAGCACAACCAGATTATGACAGCCCCTTGTTGGTGTCTCTAGATGGAGCAAAAATACATTATACATCTGGGTTCCAATGGATAAGATCAACTGCTTTTATTTCACGTTCTGTGTAGCCTATAAGTTTCACAGCATGCCACAAATGGTGGCTATCACGCTTAGGCACGTTTCCACTCACAACGCCAACTTGCTTCAACGAGCAACTTATTCATTGAGAGAGTAGGTTTGATTTGCATGAATGAAGACTTGAAAGTATATTTTAGAAAACTATGTTATCGGTTTTATTGATGGTACAGTCTCTGTTTGACCCAGACTGAGCCGGTCAGGAAAAGCAAGCCACAGAACCCGCACCTCAGGAACTTTAACGTTATGAATGAACAAACTCGTAGGAACCAAGTGAACTAACATTTTGCTTATATATTTTACACCTTTGGACAATGATTGCGTTGCCAAAAAAATAGAGTATTACAAAACGTTCGCTAGAAAAGTGGATTGTATGCTTCTGCATACTACTCTAAGATGACATTTTCTACATTTTTGCCTGAACAAAATTTGTCGCAAGGCCGCAATTAATATTCATTTATGTCTCCAGTTCCTCATAAAGGTTACCTCTCCCCTCTGATGCTACGCATTTGCTGTTTTATGTATATCTAATCCATTAAAGTAATTTGCAAGCCCTACCCCGTTTTTCCGTGGTCTCGGATGTAAATATTTTGTTTGCTTCGCCCTATCTCTCTATTTATGTACGTGAACCAGTTTTGCCTGCGCAAGTGTGTTTGAGTTCAAATCTTTCAGGCTTTTCGTACTTCATAGCGACTTTAATTAAGAAATCTTGTTGAATCTTGTTAAGATTTCGCCAGCTAAGCATTTCAAGCTTATTTAAGTTTTCAAACTAACTTCAACGTCAACGGTTTCTGCGGTATTTTCACCGATCGTTGGCTAGCTCGCACGCTGGTTAACTATCGCCTACTCATGCCGCACCTCAAAGTTTCTCTTTGATAATTCAGCCCTTTTTATAAAAAGCCCGGTACCTCCAACTTGGTAATCCCTGAGGCATTTTGCTCATGTTGTAACTTTAGATATATTCTGGGATTTGTGTGATCAGGTTGTGTAGTTTGGCCAAAAATCTGCATACGCGTCAGCTATTTGGTTTGCGTGGCTTGGTGCAAATACCCAACTGTTAATATTAAAGTTAGACTTATGGAGCTACCCTGCATGGTGTAGTCCCATCTCATTTATACTTCAAATGGAACATTTGATTTATTCTGACTGTGTAAAATTTGGTGTATGCATTTGTGGCAACTGACTCTTATCTCTTTAGAGCAACCGGTAACCCACAGGAAAAGTGATACCTACGAAAAACTTTTGGTGCATCAAATATTTTCTACTAATGATATTTAAATTCACTATTCATTAATGAACACCCAACCAGGACCGGAGATCCCAGAATTCACCGATCATCCATAAAAATTTTCATTGTATTTTGGGCAGCCGGTTATTGATTTGTTGTCACCCAAATCCTAAGTGAGGAAAAATGAACACAAACAGATACGAAATCGATGCAAATCTGATCTGCGAAAACTCTTTCACTGGGGAACTGGTACGAATTTGATGTCTTGTTATAATGTCAGCTGTCAGCAGACTTTACGTATGCACCAGTCTGTGGTAAACCATGCATCTTGCACATGTTCTAACAGCTTACATGTTTGAATTGAAGGCTGAAAGTAACATTCTCAAAGCAAAACATGGCAAATAACTTTTCTAATTCACATATTATTACCTGAATGGCGCCACTGAATGTAATCTAAATGAACCCGATCTCTACAGTAAAAGGTGATTCTACATTGCTCCACTATATTTCAGGCCCACGTGACAACGTACACCTAGAACAAATCGGCTGAAGGCGCTAATTTCTCAGACTAGTGACTTGCAGAGCTGTGGATCTCTTTAGGAATTGTTTTGTAAGCGAATCATCTCAACACTAACTTCATTGCATATGCCGCAGCATGACATCAACAGCCATTTAACATCATACGCGAAAAGGACCATAGATCTCACAACCTATAGAGAGGCTACTAAAGAATTCTAGTTCATATGATAAGGAAAATATGTGAAACTCTTCTTCCTAAATTTAGCTCTACCTGGCTACTCATAAGTAGGTTAGAGTTACGGAAATATTTTGTAGGCTAAATACTCGCTGGTGGGCTGGAGGTGGTTCAGCATTCAAACGAAGATATGCTGTGAACCGACCGGTTTCTCATAGCTTTCAATACTCCAAAAACTCGACGAACGCCTTAAATATAATGACTGGACCACGGATATATTTAGGAATTAATAAAAAAACTCCCCGTATTTCTTTCACATTCGAGTTCGTTTGCAAATGTATGGAATTTGTTATTTATATACCAGTAAAATATAGCGCCGGATTGACCTTTTAAAGATCTAACTAATGGTTGTGAGCAGGTCGTAAACAGCCATACGAATGGGCTACCGAGGGCATCCGCTAGTTTCCCGAGTATGAATTGGTTGGTTTTTTTGCCCCAGGTGATTAATGGAGGTTCAGTGGAAATGGACAACTGAAAGCATTTTTACCAATATTGCCCTATTTTGGGTGTTTCCTCTATGTAAGGTGGAACGAACGACTCTGTGTATTGGAGAGGTATACTGATTCATTTCAACCCATATGCTTTCTTACTTTGTCGTCATTAATCTTCTTCCCGTTGAACTAGTAAATTCATTCTTGTACGCCGACAAGGGTTGGCAATATTCCTAGATATAAGTAGGTTTCGTATCCGTCTGTAGTAAGCACAGCATATAGCGTACATCTGAGATGCTGTCAAGCCTGGTAATGCTCCCGATGACTTTCACGGCCGAGTCGAAAATTAATCAACTCATGGTCGCTACTGTCATGTGCGGGAAATACCTCCAAATCATAAAGGTTCGATTCCATCGGTGAGAGCATCAAGTTGAGAACACTAGGTAATATTTGCGTTCATGTGGTGATCACCTGAACATGCCGGCCTAAGAAGAGGTTTGAGTCAGTCATGCGTGTTTTAACTGCACGTGGATCATTATCATCCGTGCGGCAGGTCGCAGGCCGGTTTGTGGACAAATTACTCAGACCCTTTCAAAAAGGACAGTGTCTCCCACTAGTGAGGCGTACCAGGCCGTCCGTTGAAAAAGATGATTGTGACGTCCGATCAAATCGAAACACACAACCGTCACGACGGATTAGGAGTTAGGCCCAGTACTCGCTTTCCAGCGCCCTTCATAAATCTAGCTTGCAATGAATTGATGGTTAAAGCCTAGTTGCTCCGGCTTATCACGCTTACCCAAGACTTCCCAGATATTCTTAAGCAGAACCATGTCGCTAAGACTGATATGCACTCCAACCTTCCTGATGCTTGTAGATGAGTTCGATCAAATATGTTGAAGTACTGAAGCAATATATTGAAGTAAGCAGTGATATCACGTTTTTAAATACGATGTATAATATGCGCAAGGAGAAAGAATATTAAGATGTATGCCTTCATTCACAATTAAAATGATCTTTCCTGAGACTATACCAACAAAAACAAAGTGGGAGTTTTCTTTTGTCATCGCACATTGTGATAGCTGCTCGGTTTGAACTAGCTACACAGATGATCCATTTAACATCAGATAGCATCGAACGATATTTGATACACCTTTTAAGTTTGAATGATTCTGAGTTCTGACCAACATAAAATAGAAGATGACGCTTTCTCACGTTATTACCAGATTTTCGAATAACCTGAGTTCCAGTTTAGGGATTGCTTTAGATTTCTTTGGTCTACAAACACAGACGCTTTGTCGCATTCGCGCTTGCCAGTCAGCATAAATTCCGGAAGTTTCCAAACTTTGTCTGGTAGTACCGTTGCACGCCATTTTGACAGAAAGTATCTATACGAATGAGCGTAAACTTCTAAATACTAGGAGCTGTAGCCACTGGCAGAACTACTTTAGACATGACAGTTTGATGAGATAAATGAAACAAGCGCTCTAAAAATAACACATACAAAGGGTAGTATGCGTGATATAAACAGCTATCGTAGAATGTCAGTGCTTCAAATTTCAGAATTTTTATATTCTTGAGTGGCAAACGACGATTCGTTCACTAGGTACTAATTCGGGGCAAAAATCGAGCATTTCCAACAGGAGCCATTAAAAATAATTAATAAGACTTAATAGTGTCTCAATGGTTGAACTCTGCTTATCCGCTGTATGCGCCCCCATGTGCATGTAACTAGACGCTCCGATCGGCTTAGTTATTCGTTCTGCAAACCCGTTGTTTCCTGCCGAGTTTGGAAAGTTTGTTGCAGCCCTTTCGTTACCAATCGTGCTGGCGTCCTTGTTGACTGGCGTTGTAACGGTGGATCGGTTTGTACCAGTGTTGTATCCAGGCCGGGGGTTAAACTTTGAGTTGATTGGTCTTCCCGATGCCTAATCTAGTTTGTTGGTTGGATGGCTGGCTGGCTGCTTCGTGTTGTCACTGGTCAAAGATTACCTTGCAGTATATCCTGTCTAAGCAGTACCTGGTGAACTCTGCTTGGTCGTTTCTACGATTCACACAGCCAGCTGACCTGCCCGCTTGGCTTTCCATTCAGTTTAAAATTATTCATCTGAGCATGTGATCCCCGCAGTTCTGCGTCGGTTGAATAAAGTTTTGAAGGCCATTGTGGTGTACATAGTGCAGAGCGTTTTTTCGTCTAGGAGCTTCCTCTCTCGGCTTTTGCTCTACGTGCCACTGTCTTTGCGTCTGCTACAAAAAGTGGGTGATCTTCCAGGTCTTCGTGAATCAAAAGCCTGACTTTAGAACTTGTCTCCTAATGAAGGCTTCGTTCCCATTGATTGGCACAGAGTTTTTTTCCAATATGTCCACTGTAGTGCACAATACAATCGCTGCATTTTATGTGGTAAATAATGCTACTATGTCTTCCTTTTTTGAACATCTTCCTCGATCCCAAGCTAAATAGTATCAGGGTAACACCCAAGTTCTGGTACCCGATTCCGTGTCTCTGTAACAGTCATGTAGGTTTTAGGCCGGCTTGAGGCACACGATCTGCGTAAATAGGGTTTTCCTCATCAAACACTTTCTGATACAGTTTCCTGGCTGATCATTTGTTTGGCAAAACTAGAACTAACCTATTTTGGTTACAATGCAGTGAATCACCACTATTTCAAATGGATTGGGGTGTAGCATACTTCTGTTGCTTTGGTAACTTAATATATTATCCTACTTGTCTTCCGATCTAAGCTAATCGGTAGCTGTTTTGTTAGTAGGTCCAAGGATGTACCACTTTTGCCCCCTTCCAGTGCCATTGTAAGTCCGAATTCCCCAAATGTATTGTAGACTAAATGGATTTCATCATCTAGGGAGATCTGTTCTATAATGTTGAAGGTTTTATCTACGTAGCTATGCAGGGCCTTTGGACTATTCAGTGTTTGAACGACCCAATTGGGAAGTCTTTTCATTTGCTGGTTTACTTGCTCACTAAATTTAAATAACGTACTCGTGCACATGTTTTCTTGTATCACAGTACCCGTCGCGCCAGGTGATTCAGAATTAATCCTATCGTTTCATCCTTGAAAAGATTGTGGTTGCTTTGTATGAGGTGATAAGCTACCTCAAACGATAAAATGCTTTCCTCATCTCCCACCGGGGAATTCTGTATTTTACTGAGTAAATACTTTTCAGTCTTAATCTTGCAAACAGATGTATAGACCGGAAAAACTAACTTCATCCAATGATCTTGCACCATTTTGTATGCTGGAGTTCTTTGCAGCCCAGAGATTGATTCGATTAGGGTCCCATCGTTGTATGCTTGCTGTGGTCCATTTCGCAGGGCTGGTGTTGCTATGATCCATTTTCCATTGTTCGTGGCTGGTTTGTTCGTTTGTCGGTTGAAGTTTTCCAAATGACACTAACTCGGCGACCAGAGATGACGTGGGTTTCTCAAAGTAAGCCTTTTATGTGGTCGTAGCCTTGATTAAATGTTTAGTAATCTTGATGTAGTCTGGTATGTCCAGCCTCCTGATAATTTACTATGTGCGCACTGACACCGTACCAGCATGCTTTTTTTTGTTTCAAAGTCTATTAGGTCCTTTCCGCGTCTACCTGAAACCAGTCCATGTGATTTGGTTCTCTCCAGTCATTTCCGCAGCTTCGGGCTGAAGTTGTAGTAACAGCATATGCGATCAATGAGTGCTCTAGGTTAATCAACAGATTCCGGACAGTGAGATCTAGTCAGTTGATGGGTATGTCCTCCATAGCTGTACTAATTGGGCCACCGAACAGCCTGCTCAACCCGTATTCTAATTTGATTTTGTTGTTTTTCCTGGCAAGTATGTTTGTTTTATGGTTATTAACAAAAGACCAATGAAAATGACCCCCAGTAGCTATACAAGGGTATCCTGAACTCATACCAGGTTTACAAACCTTGGCCGGCCAATTGTGACCTATATTTCATTAAACTCAAGTGTAAATCGTCGAGTTTCCGTTGTTTCATGGCTATTAACCTCAGACTTGCACTCACATCGGGTTCGTTCTCAGAGGATAAATCTCATACACACACGGCAACGCAGCTGCTTACATTTTGAATCAAGTTATTTTTTTCAAAACTTGTCTCTGCATGTCTACTTTATAGTTTTTGCACGTCTGTATTCTAAGGAAAAGAGATTAGTTTAGCTACGGCATTTTTATAGACTACCAAACATCAATAAATAAAGTAGAATTTTCTTTAGCGAAATACACATTTGCAAACAAATTTGGTTTTTCGAGAGACTCACCTGGAACCCAGATGAACCTCCCGTTTGTGATATTCCCAGGCAACTGAATGTGCTGCATCAGGCCGCCTCATGTTTTAGTTGCTACGATATTCGACATATCGCGATACATGTATATTCGTAATGTACTACTCATAAGGTTGCTGAAAATTCTTCGACAGCCCACGACCGGTTTCGCCCTTCTTGGGGTTCATCAGGTAGGCGCAGTCCCCGAGATTCCATCAACCTTATGTTCCACTTGAATTTTCTTTGTCAACTGAATCAATAAAGCAGCCAGTTTAGATAAGATAAACTATAACTGAGGTATTCAACAGTGCGAGTAAAACATTTTCAGGAGCTGAATAATTGACTTAAGAAATGGGATTCAACTAAATGAGGGCATCTCAATGTCCGAAGTTACTTTCTCTCATAGATCATGTTGGATTCCTTACGAAGTTGTACAGAAACAAATAAGAAAACTAAATGTCTCACTATAAAGGGAAACCAAACAATGAAAGTGATATATTTGTCACCAGACAATTGTAAAGTTTCTTTTCAGTGTTCAAGAAAACACTGATCAAAGGTTAGTTACTGAGACCTATTTTTTACTACTGACATAACACCTGTTCAGAAATCCATTTCAAAATCTCTGTAGAGCTATCAGATCTCGAGTTCCTCTACCAGCCATACACGAATAATGTATAAATAATACATCTTACCAATATCGCCCTAGCCGTCATATCGCCAAAAGCGTTTTTGTAGAGGGAAAAATTGCAGGCTCTTGAATACCTACAAGGACAACTATTTCTGTACTCAAGTCTGACAGGCGACTCGACAGTGACAGTAAGACTCAGTATCTAAATAAAATAATGACCGTACTCGTGGGCCGCAACGTAATCCATAAAACTGGAGCAGATGCTGAAGGCGTCGAAGTTATTTTTTAGTTAGGTGCGCAAAATTCATGGAAACTTCCCTCGTTGCATTTACACGACACAGACCAAGACCAGTAGGCCCAGTCCCACAGCAAAATCTACTGTTTACCAGGAAGCCATAAACTCAGTTCCCCAGCACGAACGAATTTGGACATGGGTTTTCTCCTCTCAGTTTTTCTACCAAAACACTAATCAACGATATTAGAGCCAATCAGGATTCTAGGGCAAAACGATTTACACCATCCTTTCTATCCTGAATGGACTTAGCGCATTATGTCCGGACAAACAAAACTGCCTCGGTATTTCAAAAGATTGATAAAATCCTTGGGGTGTAGTTTGCGTCCTGTAAAAGAGGTCAACCAAAGCTAAAAACCAAGAAGCACTGTACAGCTGTTTCTTCCTTATTTGGCATCATAAGCACTGTGCCAGAAAGTCTCGAACCAGCGACCTCCCGGATGCAAGTTTCAGCTCTTAATCTTTCGGCCACGAGCGATCGGTCAGCAGTATGATTAACTCGCACTTAGTGTATGGCGCCACTCATCATTCAATCACGTGGTCACATGTGTTGACTGGCTCCTCGAACAACGACTTCTCAGATAGAAGCTTCACTCATCGGATTTTCAGCAATTAATAAAGTTCTCTAATTTTGCGTTTAAACCAATGCCATAACGGACCACTCGCTTACAAGCACACCTCGGTGATGCAAGCAAACTAATTGTGATGAGAAGAAAGAGGAATTAAGGTGGTATTACTTTGCCCTCCTAGTGTAAATTCTTTCGACAGGAAATTTTATAAAACATAGATTTCTTGGGTGCACATTTACTTACTTTCAATTTAAGTTAGACTTGCGAACTCTATAGTACTACAAGGGCGGTATTTAATTTGCCCGGGGGGTTGAACATCAACATATTCAACATAGTGCTTACTACATTTTCTGGCACAAAGCGGTTATTCTGATTTTAATCCCACATTTTGCTTCAATGTCCGGTTGATTTGGATGTGCACGATGGCATTCCGTACGGCACAGTTTCTATGTTCGTGCGCCTAGTAGACGCGGTCAAATTTGGTCCAAAGCAATCGTGCTTGTTTTCCAAAATGTGGCGACAAATCAGTGCAAGGCAACCTATTAAAAAAGCGTATAATAGAGAGCAACGTTTCAATGGATTCCTTTGTGGTAGTTTAAGACAAGAGATTACGGCGCCAAAACCGCGGATTGGTGACCGTCAATTTGCGGCTTTGTCATGCTTTGCCATGCTTTTACTGTTATTATTAAAACAGCATCCACTACTTTTTTGCATGTCCTTGTTTTAAATGTTTTATCCGACTTTCCGGTTTTTCACCGTAGACCGAACTTGCAGGTCAAAATTTTAATTGCGGAGCTTGAGACTACTTAGTATTCATATTATTCGAATGGAAGAAAACTCCTAGTGATCGTCTTTTGTTGACCTAGTCTACAGAATCGTGTAACATTCCTGGAGGACGAATACAGTGCACTTTAATTGCGTATACTACACACTACTTGTTAGCCACTAGTAATCAAAATGCATAGTAACCGGCTTATATCCAAAGTGCCCTTTTGGCGAAACTCTGTTTTGTTGGAGATCATTTGAAGTTCAACCACATTAAGCTGCGACAAAAGGGACGTTAATAAAAATAAAAATCTATTCGGTTACACGTCACTTGACCATGTATATCATAACCGGTAAGGTTGACGAATAGTACCAGTGTAGATACGATCTGGTTCTCTTCACTTCTTACATTCTAGGATTTGGTGCATCTAGTGCTCTAACGAAGTTCAGATGGCGCACACGCTTTACTATTTATATGGTATAGGAAATGTTTTTGATGGGCATGCTTAAATTGTGCAATATATTTACGACTGATGCACTGCAGTCTGATTGGAAAACTGTGCAGTAGAACTTAGAAGACATGAAGCGTTTCTACACAAATTTGCCATATTCATCAGTTCGGGCTATAGCAGAAATTTGACTAGATTAGAATTTAGATAAACTTGATAATTTGCTATGTGTACTTGACATACCTATATGCTATTTATGGAGACTATGTAGCATTCTTACAGTTTCTCGCAGGCTAGGTCAGAGTTCGTTTGGCGACAAAATTTGTTCAAAAACGTATTTGTACCTGCTGTTTCCATTTTGTTCAATAAACAGCGACTAGGTAAACTGGCTGCATTTCATTTGAAATCGAAATGATTTGGCCATCACTAGTAAGGTAAACAATGCTTGATCGCTCACGTTTATTGAGGGACATCCAAAGCCAATCCAGAAATACCACACTACTCATGAGGTAGCTGACAAGTGTTTACAGCTCACTACTAGTTTCGCAACTGTTGTGCTCATCAGGTAGACGCAAAACAGATTTTCCGCAAACGTTATGTTTCATATGAGTCCAGATTGGACGAAACCCGACTATTGCTCTCACTGGCGCACCAATTCACTTTTGACGGGAGATTTAACTCAATTGCGCTGAATCCCTCGTTTATGATGGTCCTAAGCGGGTTATTCAGTTGATCTTGCCGCGAGCACTGCCACACCCAGTTCTGTTCAGTGAAAATTTTGAATGTAATTTACTCACTCACTTCTGTAAATTCCATAATATGCAAGATATAGTGCTCCAAACATGGGCAAAAACTGATTTGCATTTTTGGCGTCACAAAACGGACGAACTAACAGATCGAAACTCGGAGATGCTGAAATTTCTTGCAACAGTTTCTTCAAAACTGCCGCGAAGCAAGCTTTTTTGGATTTCTAGTGTCGCGTGTGAGCGCAAGCAAAGAAATAGGATAAAGACTGAAACTCAAGTTGAGTAATAAGAAGGGACTGACAATAATAAGCGCCGAAGGGAAAAGTATTGTGCACCTTTGGTTGCACCTTTCCAACTCAAATAGCTAGAGGCTAACAATTTTGAGGTTGCTACGAAAGCGATCCGAGTGTTTTATACTCTTTTTGTATTCCCTTCCGACTTTTAATTGAATGGTTGACGTATTCGGTCGATCCATTCACCAGGTTGAAGGAAAACCGATGATGTATGTTCGGCAAGGATAGAAGAAGGGGATGGTCTGGTAAGGAACAATGGGCATACACAGAATCGAGGACAGTGCTGAGCCGAACTAATTTAACCAAATGTCTGGAGAGTGTATTACATCTGCATTAGTCACTCAGAAAATGGCACACACAGATTAACATGAGACTGTATATGCACCGATATGCACATAAGAGATAGAAGCCGAGTCGCTGGGATATTGATCCAAGTTCGCTGAAACCGTTATTCGAACTCCTCAATTGCTAGCTCAGTGCTGAATGAGTCAGTTTTGAAGGCATCACTAGTTAACTGCATAAAGTTTGCAAAGGCTTCTCCTCAAGTTCGTAGAATCAAGTTGTCAAAACAGTCGAACAATAGTCATAGAGGAGCTATTGCGTCAAATGAAACTGGGTCATCCTGGCTTTCACATAAAGCCTGTAATCAACCAATTCAAGTCGATAAGCGAGATTACATGCAAACGGCGCTCCTTTAATTTGAAGCTGTCTTGTATGAGGGCTCAAAACATGTGTACAAACGGGAGTTTGCACTTTGATAAATGAAATAAACATACCAACAATAGTCTACAACAGCAAACATAAGTTTACTATTGTGACACCAACTCCGATCCCGAGCATATTTCCAGTCCATCTTACCACACCCAGTAGCTTAAGGCAACCCTGTAAAGCACTATTGCAGACTAAAATTTTAGAAATCAACTAAATTGAGCACGTCTCAGGAGCTTAGTGGGCCTATGGAAGCTTTGACTCCGAAAATATTTCGATTGCCATTATGAGGTTGCATTATCCACTAACGCTTTGCCTGGATAGTGACCACAGACACACTGCATCAGTACACAATAAAAATCAGGCGTTAGATACGCACATTTTGTGTAACCACTCACCTGAACCAACCAGTTAAAACAAGCTGTAATTTTAATTCGCCCAGTACGAAACGCATCGAGTGATTAACTTGCAGTCCTAGACCTGTCGAAGGGTGACCTAAATAGTCATATTTGTGGATCCCTTGACAAGACGCTGCTAACTTCCGCTTCTGTAGGTGTTATTACAAATGCGCGCGCACTAGAAAGGAATGTTCCCGAAAACGTGATCAACTGGAAGGTGTTTTCTTACTGTAACTAAATTTTCTTCGACCTTGAATGTAAGTGAATTTTAAGGAGAGAACACTCACCTCTCAGTGGGCTTCTGGAAACCATATTGTGGCCGGATAAAGAGACCGTTTGCCCAGTATACTAGCTTTAATTCACAAGAGGTTTTTGGTTGGTTTAACGCCTGATTTTAAATTCCCTGTTTAATTTACGAATAAAGAATTTTCGTACTCCTAATGAATGATTTTATAGTTACCAGACGAGATTCTTAGAGCGTATACAAGAGATAATTGTAAATCAGGAGCGGTCGGTACTAAAATCAACTCGTCCTCATGAAAAGCGCAAGCTTTTTACAGAACCGTCTAATGTTGAAGGAAAACCTATACGTCAAATTGTGAAATTTGCCATTTTTATGTGCACAGTGAAATGACTCAAACTGCTGCACCAGTGCTGTTTATCTGCTAAGCGTCAGTAAGTCGTTGAACTTTCTGAAGGTCCGGTTGTATGTACTTTCTGTAATGGAATCAGCAGCAACATGTCACTTCAAAGAAGTATGCGTTAAAATGTTCTTTAGAAAATCGTCATTTTTTTCAACAGCATACCAGGTACAACGTTAGCTACACAAATACTTGGTATGCCACTAAGTGTTTTTGATGAATTGTTGGTACCGTGACTTTTTATTAATAACCACAAGTACTAGTGCGGTGTTTCTCACGATGAAACGGAGTCTGAAATTTTGTATACTGCGCTTCGAAGGTTAAGTAATCAACTGGATAATAATATCCAATCATTAATAAACAGATGGTAAGAGAAATTTGGTGGAGAGTTCCAGAACTGCACTCGAATACGATAAAATAACAGGGATTCACCGAGTTCTGGAACACACCTTTGGCGGAAAGCCACCGGTTTCAAAATGACACGTGATTCAACTAGACACTGCTTATGGCAATAAGTTAGCTAAACGCACGAATCAAAAATCGCCATGCTGTTGGGTAATCTTGATGATATTTTCCAATGGCCATAAATGTGCCAACATCCTCTAATATAACATGCTGAGTTGAAAGATTCTATCAGGTGAAATTTAACCAGATATAGTAGTTCCATTCAGGAAACTGAAAAGAAAATATCTGCGGCTCTGGAATACTGAACACCTTCATCCAAATCTGTCTCTCCCGTCGAGTACAAAAGATTCACAAATGTTTAGCATTTGGATGTTCCCAACGAATAAATGTGTGGACAACCTTCAGATACGTCGTTGTCGGAATTATGGATCAGCAAACAGGTACTGCTTTCTCTGAGATTTCCTACGGTAATTTGCGGCACAATACACATGAATGCGGTGCTTCAGAAATAAAGCCGTTTAGGACTAGAGAGTCGCATAGTGTTCATTACGAAAAGGCTTAAGGTCGGAAGGTCAACGTGAACCACCACATAACCGTGAGGTCGTTTTTGTCGGCTGGCTTAGCTTCAATGTCCCTACGGAGAGATTATACACACAGCAGGACGGATACCGCCTCGGTTAAAGTGAGCAGTCATGGTTATGTAAACTCTTGATCATGTGCCTGGATTCCGCCCGTCAATTCGAAGACCACTAAAAAGGGTAGTCTGACTAAAAACCCATCAAGTGAACCGTTTTATGAATTGTGTCATCTTATCTTTTGGCCACTTCAGTGCCTATAAATCTAGCGCATTTAAGGCCTTTGAAATTTAGAATAAACTTGATGTTTGGAGTAGTTAAACTGAAGACTGCCAAAGTCTCACGAGTATTTAATTCCATGGGGGCAATTGTTAGCATGTCAAAAATATACCAACTACGAATGGTTAATTTTCTGGGGATGAAACTCAGATGACATATTTCGAGCTTGCCTCCAACCATATCAGCCAGCTTTGCGCCAAGGAATAACTTCATGGTGACGACATTTTCTCTTTATAGATTTGATGCATTAGTGGAACTGAAAATTATGCGTGCAGAGGGTCCAAACCAGATTTAGATCAATCGATTTCATGCAGCCATCTATGATGTTAGTCTTCATACAATTAAACAAATTATTTGTGTGGTTCAGGAAGTGGTACAGTGATATCAAGCGGAAACATTTGTTATCTGGCTGCACTCAGTGCCAAAATAATGTCAGCAAGCTCAATACTATTAATGGGATCCTGTTTGGCAGGACTATTTCCAACTCGCCGTGGTTATCTTGGCAACCACTTAGCAAGTAAATCGTATAATTAACTGAACACGTCTAGTATCTTTTAAATATATAGGTTCTTCTTCTGAATACTCGGTAAACCTTAGAGACTTGGGATAGCTGCTCCCACCTTACACAACCACTCAAGCTCAACCCTATTATTAAATAATCGCCTTTTTAACTATTATCACACCTTGATTAAAAATCCTCACTTTACACTTTGGAGGAACCCACTGTTAAAGAGTTGCCAAACAGTTGCTCCTCTGTGTTCGCCGTCCCCCGGGTTTGAAGCCGTTACAAGTAACACTTACAAAGTTAAAGTGCTTGCTCACTCAAAAAACAATCCCAAACGCTCTTTGATGGGGATATATTGGACGTAGCCGGATTCCGAGGTCGGATACTGGGACAAAACTTTCGTACTCTTAACCCAAACACTAAGCTGGCGCGGACTTCATCCGGCAAAGTCCTGCTACCTCAGTTCGATGCCTTGCGATTCGAACGGAACGCATGGTGGATTGCTCTATCATAATTAGTCACATTTGAGCTGTAAGAATCTGTTATGGCTAATTGTCGCAGAGACTACTGATCAAGCGTGCGCCTCTTTTCATGTACACAGAAGACGTTGTCCCCTCTGATTGACCCACTCTGCATATTTAATTAACCTATTGTTCTGACAAATACTCTGACCTGTTTTAAAACGGCTACCGGTAAATAAGATGCCTGTAGTTTAATTTCTGATACATAAAAGTTCATTTGATCGGTGAGTTTGTGAAACCTACGGCTCCAAATTATTTGTATATTTAGACACCCTATTTGTTTTCAACATGTCAGTGTAAAGAGGACAAAGGAATGTGGTCATATGGTTATGCGATGCCTCATGCCCTTAGATTGAACAGTGGAATTATCAGCTTTAAATCACTCAACTATGAATGTTATTATTCATTTCAGTCACACAAACGACCATTTCTGATTAGCATGCTAGTTAGCCACTTTGAGTAAATTCGAACTTATCAAACCGTAATCTGTCCTAATTTCCATGGCTATCCTGACATCTGGCAGTATCGCATCATCCAACAGAGTATTAATTCAGTCACAGCCGGTACGAGGATATATCACAGGCCTGTCCTCATGGGTGTTTATGTGCCCCCAACGACCTATTGTTATTCACATGTTCTCTAAGTATGGAAATACTTTAAATACTTATACATCCATTAGGTGGAGCTTACCACCCAGTTTTCTTCTATCCGGTTTCCTAAAGCTATACTGCAAAAATCTGAGATATTCACCAACTCTCGCCTCTAAATATCTTAATATCAAGTCAATATTCCTGAAAAGAACTTTGTGAGGCGTTAAAAAATCATACTGTGGAAAGCTGCATCGGGTTGATAATGGTCAGACCGAGCTTGTGCACAGCAAGTCGATGCCTGGATGATGACTTCTGTATTATTGCGCCAATTTTGGTAATGTTCTACCGGGAAGTGAACTCCAAGTAAGTCGTATTCAAACCGGTCGGTTGAGACTTCAAGCTTTTGACAATTTTTAAGACCATAAATCGTCACCCATCACAGTTAAGCAGCTCGCACCTTGTCGACCCATCTTTTGATTCTAAAACTCGTTGTTACTTGTTTTGGAAAGCAATGCACCCCAACAAGATATTCCAATGATTTCTATGCCTTCATTTGGCTGAGACAAGTGGTGGTTAAACCGAGCAGCACTTACCACTTTGCTACTGCGATCGGGTTTCGCGTTCACAACGCGGAACTATTAGTTTGTTGCTACCTTCCTGGAGTCCATAAAGAATGCACAGTAGAACCCATATGAAAAAACGACTCAAAACTGGATTTTGTATACACATTTAGTTACATAAAATCACTTTAGCACACTGAAAATATAACTATTCCCCCTGCAACATTCTTTCAATCGAGGTTACCATTGTCTTCGCCTGCGAACAGTCGAGAAGCTTCAACATTGGAAGCAAACATTCTTGATACGGCCTCTTACATGCCCCAGTAATACCTAAGTATTTGAAGAAGAATGGAGAATAACAGATGAACACAACAACAAGCACGTATTTAGGAACTGAACACAATTCTGGCACTGTCCTTCCGCAGTACGTATAAAGCGATGTCAATGGGCAAAGAAGTGCAAACGGACTTAATATATCTATTGTTTAATAAATCACAACTCCTTGGGCTCACCTTAAATGTCCCTGTATTGCCAAGCAAGCCTCTTTTAATTCTATGCAAATAATAACGGCTTCAATCAAATTGCTAGCCACAATTATCTTTGTACGTACACACAACTACATACTTAGTTTTCACGTCCCTTCACAAAGAAAAGGTTGTATATAATTAACTCATCTTTTTAAATATTTCTACATAAATTTTACTCAATAAACTAATGTAAAATCGCGAGAAAAGTTGCTAACACAAGTACTCATGTAATGCTAAATGCTAACAGATTTGTTGGCATCGGGCGTGTACTGTAAAAATATATTCTTTTTCGGCTCTCTCTCTAAGTGGAATCTACGGGAGAAAACATTTAGGAATTTGCCTAACTGTTTACAATCAGCTAACTAAAGACTGCTCAGTGAGGGCTAATTAAAGTCGTGAAATTCCGTAGAGTAACTGTCAGTACTGGCTACTTCATCTCTCTTTAGTCCGGTCACAACTGTACCTCGAAAAAAGCAAATTTAATTTAGTGGTGCCCACTGGGGAATATCTCCTAGTTAGCTGCAACATTCAAGTTGAAAATGTGCGTAAAATTGTCGATTTTTTCCACTTACTTGTTCCACATCTATTCGGCTGCTGCTGCTTGCAGGTTGTAGTGGCTTCTCTAATCTGTTCATTGCACAGAGTGTCACAATGTGCATAGATCAAATTCACCAGAACTATGAAGAATAGGTTGAACTTAGTGTGGAGTCAGTAAAAGATAAGAAACGGAACCTACCTTCATTTGGTCCGTTTACCAGAAACCTCATTATGCGACGGAATATCCTTGAATAAATAATGTAGTGGTGTTCGAAGTTCCAAGAATAGCCAATGAATAAATACGTTGGCCTTCACAGTGAATCTGATTGGTGGAATTCAGTCAGACACATGGAAAGTAGATTCCAGTACCTTATTTTTGACCGAACCCCAAACCCATTGCTTTCTGTTTTCTGTAATCTGGGATTCCAATAAGATCATCCAACAGTTCAGAAAACAAAAGAGAATGGCACTGAACCATTAAGTCATATTTCTCGAAACCATGTCAGCCAAGAGGTTGGAATAATCTGCTGAAAGTGGAACAGTCGTTTAAAAATGTCTTAGTGTTACATGTAGACACAGCGTGAAACGCCATTTTAGAGTGCAAAAGGTTAATAAAGACAATCGTTTGCTTAATTTTCTCCTTTTCCGTTCAACCTGTGACATCCAAATCTTCAAAGTGTATCCTGTAGGGGAACTATACAACCCGTTGATGATTATTATCCTTCGAAGTCTGCTTTTGGACACCATTTATAAAGCAGCACTTTGTTATCTAACGGAAACAAAGCTCTGCTAAGGCCAGTGCAAACAGAACCCATTAAAAAGTGCGACATCCTGCGCCGCTCTATGTTAAATGGGAGTAGTTCCACATCAGTTATAATCAATTTCCCCGCAGTCTTTTCCTCAGGTTACATTATTTACCCATGACTATTCCTCTGAATATAGCCAAACTGTTAAAAAGCTTGTTTTGCTATGCACGAATGTTTTTGCATATACCTTCTTGCATGACAACATGATGTTCAAAAATTCGAGGCAGACGTTTTGATCCCACCAATCAGTAAGTTCTGAAACAGAGGTGTTTAAACTTCACATTTTTTCTCCAACTACGGAAGAAATGAAGTAATCAGGATTAGAGGTCAATCATGATTTGTGTGTTTTGTCCAGTCACTTCTTCTCTATACGGCACAGAAATAGAATTGAAGGCAATAAAGGATCCATCGCTGTGGCCCTGACCGCCGTGTACCCCTTCTTCCCCCAACAGCGAGAAACGTAGCCAGCTGAACCATCCGGAGTATATTTTTCCATTGGAGAATACCAGCTGATCTTGTTCACAATCACACAAGTTATGAAATTCAGCTAACTGGATGCTTTAATATTTTGCATTCTAGGCCGCCAAAGGTTTTTTCATGATAATGTGTTCTAAACATAGAGGACCTCTGAGTATATGGATATGTTTGACACTTAAAGGTTAACTGACAGGCCTAGTTTGTAGAAGGAATATCCAGTCTGGTTAGACCAGAGCCCAGAAAGTTCTGCTTCGTTCTGTTGTTGATTTTTTTGGGAAATTTTTCCGTAATTGGTTGACTATATTTATTTGGAAAATATTCCGTACTTATTCCCTTGTCCCTGTAGGCACGCATACCTTAATTGTTCAGAAGCGATAACGGGGACCTACGTTTCTTTTCCTTTAAGCGAGTCCGAAAAGTGCACATTATGATTAAAACACTATATCTGTGCTCTCGGATTGTCGCTGGTAAAATTTGTGGAACTCAAACGTGCCGAATGCAGCTGTAGTAAAGCTTTCGATTAAATCAACGAAATGCCCTACCTAAAGTTTTGCACTCTCTGCACGCCAAATTATCACCTCGATATCTTTTGCTTACCAAATCACAGGCAATCAGTAATCTGCGTACATAGGTTAGAATACATACATTTGACGAACTAGAATATTCTGCCGCAAAAAGAGACAGGAGGCTTAACAGCCTTTGCACATTTTATGCACGGCGATATCGACCGAATTTCCGCCGGCTGATTGAGACAGTATCTGAAAGTGCGCCTTATTTGACCTCTTTAGAGGACACTAAAAAGGACCTTATCAAAACACTTAATCTGTACTTCCAAAGTGTCAGTCTGGAACCATAAAGCAGTTGAATTCCATGTTTCGACGATTGCTTCGACTAAATTTCCAGTTGGCCTACCCATCTCTTCAAAGCGCACGTTCATGCTTTTAGGGCTGCACCTCGAAAAACTGAGCTGGAAGTCTATGCTGGGGTCTCACGCTAATATTTGACCCATGGCGTATACTACCCTGCCCTATAAGAGTGCATGTGATTTGTTAGACCAGTTTATAGCGCACTTTGCTTAGCAGGGGCTGCATAAAATGAAAACATGGTACGTGATTTCGTTAAATCTATTCATTTTACATACATGCACCAACTGCATTTGGACGTTGTTAAAAAAAGATGCACCTTGAAATATTGGCTTCTTATTTGTGGTATGAACAATAAAAGAATGGCATGATGGGTCTCTGGTATGTGGGAAGGAAGATAACAGGGAAAATAAACGTTTGGTACACAGTGGAAACGCTCTAAAAATGGCCGCCCTTGTTTTTTAATTTTTGATTTTGATGAAATTTTTAAAATTTCTTTTGATCTGAGAAAAGCTGCGTAACAAGCATGTTTGTTGTTTGGAGGTTTGCCGTATTGTACCTGAAAGCTTATAGCTGGAAGCTAGATAACTGCCGAATGTATATTTTGGTTGAAATCAGCTAGCCTAGAGCCCCGCGAGTTGGGTCAGCTTGTTTTCCCTGTAAACCTTTTCAGAGCGTCTGAATATCCCTCTGCAAAACAGCTTGCACGATACCTGGAGGCAAATAATCCACACTCAACCGTGCATGGTGTTGGCTTACTTGACAAAACACACTGCTCATAAGGTTGCGTAAAACTCGCACTACCAATTTCCTCCTTCCTGGGGTTCCCCCAAACTACCGAAGCAGTTGAAACACGAGGTGGTCTTTTTGCAGCACATCCATTCGAATAATGCCATTAGGTATATATTCTGTCCGGTCCCCCATTAGCACCATCGTAATTTGCAAATAGGTGTAGTTCTTATTAGCTTACTGTTTCGCTATGAATATGGTCTAATATTCAGTTAGATGACATGACTGGAAATCGCACAGTAGCCCGAACCAGGGAGATCACTTGGAGCCACTTGTGTATGTCTCAGGAACTATGATAAACGCGATCAACAAAGTGGGTCTGATCTCTAAGATCACTCTGATCTCTCTATGCTTCGAGAATAGCCCGTAAAAAGACTACAAATATCCATCTCGTTCGGTATTAACGATCATTGGTCAAGATAGACACCGATAACAAAAGTGTACGACCAGTCATTAATTCGCTGTCCACATGAGAAGTTGGATGTTTAGATGTGGGTTATTTTTATTCCAAAAATCCAATGTGAGAGCGAGAAGAAGTACAGTTGACTGGTACGTGGGCAGCTACCAGAAAACAGTACGCCACGACTGTCGTGCAACTAAATTTGTTGGGGCAATGCTAAACTTACAGTGTGTCTGATGCTGTTGGACGGACATGGGAGAACCAGCTCGGGCCAATTACTGGTTCGGCGGCGAAAAGATGATGACTCTATTTAGATTTCCAGTCTGTTGGAGGCGTTTCCAAATTCAAAGTGTTGAAATGGAGGAACTTGCGATGATTTGGTTTTAGTTTTCAGGACTGTGAACTACATCCTGATAACGCTGTGTTAAGGCAGTAAATTGCACTCTGAATCCAAATTGGTTAACAGTCAGATGTTTAAGTGCGCTTGGTTAGGACGACTCAGCAACTCATATCACAATGTGATATGACCCAGAATCAGCGGCTGGAACCATAAGAACAGCGCGGTACGGTTTGGACTTATTGCTGTGGTACGTTAACATTAAGCGGTCAAAACCGAGGGAATAGATTTTGAGACCCAGGATGATCTAAGCTTCACATCAGTCATAATCACAAACTCCACCTTTTCACACATTCTTTGAATTCAACAGTGGATGACCTCTTGCGGTGATCAGTGCATTCACATCCACCATTTTGGTGACTCTTAATAGACCTCCCTTGTTTTTACAACAAACCTCTAAAATAACACAAGTGTCACGTTTCTCCCGTCTACGTTTTACAAAATGATCAGTTTTAACCACACAAAATCATAAAGTGTTCATGTGTGTGCTGACCACTTAATTCAAGGTTGGTCATTCAGTTCTTTGAAAAACTCAAGGCACTGAACTGATGCGTGTTCTCCTAGCGTGGGATGCCAACTCAGTTGCTAAGAAATATAAAAATTCTAGAGTGGCTTTGTGTTTGAAAGCACTAAATGGCGCGCTTCAAGTGTCGTAATGCTGAGCAACGGTCCATAGATTAGCTCCGGAAAACTCCTGCTTTTTAAACAACCACTGGGCAAAAACAAAGTGTAAGTACGAATCCTATCAGTCCTTATTACTTCTGTTCTGTCATTGGAAATTTGGTGCTTTGTCTACATAACCATCTGCCTACCAAGTTAAAATATCAGCAGCTGGGTTGCCGAGTTACTGTGCATTTGTCTCTGCATCCTTCTATTAGCTTATTTATCATCCGCTTCCTTTTTTCACTGCATTACGTTCATATTAGGTCGGCCTTGTTGTATCGTTGGCAGTGATCGTAATGATTTCAGCCGTCTCTCACGTTCCTTTCATTTGCTATTATCCTACACCTCTCTGGTGTTTGTGCGCAGGATCGTTTCCACTAGCTGATCTGATTATTGTATTTTGGTCGTCTGTTTGAGGTTCTCCTCAAGGGAGAACTTCACGTCCACTAGGGAGCGAAGGATGTTCATAATGAAACATTGGCCTAATGAAAGATGCGGTTTTGTCTGTCTTTTTTCTAAACCTGATCGGTTACATTAAATTTTATTCTTTGTCTTTACAGGCAGAGATAATCTATACGAAATCATCTGCCTGAAAAAATATGTAAGCCCAACTGCTACTCGACAACAAGGACTACCACGAGATTTGTAATTCTGTGGAACAGCTGTGATAGCAACCCATGACACCATTTTCTAGACATTAGACCGGAGAGACCCAGAGGTGGACTCGCCGTAGTAGCTTCAGATCTCTAGCATATTGACAACACTGTAAGTGATGTGCAGAAACAACTTACTTAAATAAGACCCTGAAAACCAACTGGACCTGATCTTCCATAACCTGTGTTGCACAAAGTCCAAGATGAAATTCTCATTTGCTTGTCTTGATTGATTGTCTTGTTCATATTGGGTTACTCCACTGAAAAAACTGCTGATTCCATGAGAATACCAAGCGTCATTCCAACGCCTGAGCACAGGACTCTCCCTTAACCTCTTATACTGAGCATCTGTGCAAAAACAACACCTTGCATTTCGTCACTTCAAGTGTTCATCCAAATTGAAATTGTTCCCATGTAGTAGCCCTTGGGTTCCATGAGATAGATTTTCAATCCCCCGTCAAATCCATGGGCATATTTTAGACAAGTGATTTTAATTTTTCTGTCGGCAACCACGACAATTAGTTAAGATTCACTTTGAGATTCTGCTCAGATGCTTTTATCCAGTACTATGGGGGAACATCCTGACTTATAACACTCGTTTAACGTCAGAACTCAGCTTTGCCAGACTACAAACTTTCTTAACTCCGTTGTTCTCCCAACATCGAGTGAAAAGCACAGTCCAAAGGTACGATTTCAGGCTTGACAGCCTGCACATTGGAGTCTATCATTTGTCACGCCTTAAAAATTCACGCGTGTTCATTTGTAGTCAACGTGAGTTTGTAACTTTATAACATGGTATTAAAATCCTACAATGTATAAACACAGCCGGTCGTCGTATATGTGCATTTTATTGTAGAGCACGATCCACTGAATGTTGTTAGGGTTAGACTGTCCTATATCGCGCTATAATGCCTACCCTAATGTAAAAGAAATGAACAAATCGGCTGTTTACTGAGAACATGTATTAAAATATGCGCCCCGTTCGCTCATTTATTTAACAAATAAGTCACAGCTTTTTAACTACCTGGTATGCTTATTCTGGCCAATGCACCCTCTCTGCCTTATATATACCAAAATATGTTTAATTGCATGCTCAGCAAAAGTACTATTGCCTTGCTTGCATCATCCGTTAAAACGTCACCCCTATCGTATTTATCCTCCTCCCTCCCGTTGACAGAAGTATTTGCCTCTTTTTACGAGCTACAGCATTCTGAATGTTTCTTTAAAATACTTTCGAAGGATTAGTCATGGAACTCTCAGTGACTTATGGGTAGGGCAGCTCTTTTAGAATATCTGCTTTCTAGGCGACCGCCAAACGGCTCTTTATCAAGCGAGGCAATCCCATCTCGCGATCGCGGCGTTGAAATTGCGGCATATAAGGGGTAAGCTTTTTGCCGGTTTTGGATAACGGTTTAATTATTTTAAATATCTGCATTTTCATTATGCAAATGAGTGACCGTAAGTTGCCCACTTTTGTTACAACCATGCATTTACATTATGTATCCATTTGTTTGTGTTCACAGCACATTTTTGGCTCCGGCAATCCTGTATTGGCAACTCAGCCTTATGTGCGTAGTGTAGAGTTCACATTTTCCGTAGTCGGCATTACATGGCAGATAAACCCAGATACTGGTTATTCGCTTGATCAGCAATAGGGACATAATTTACTTCATTCAGTTGCTTCGCAAGCTTTTGTTATGCTGGCTCTATGTCCCCCAGCTTCAAAGAAATTCAGCTCTGGTTGTGAAAATGATGCAACATGGCGAACACTGTTCGCACCTTGATTAACCCCGATTGGACTCCATCAGTTTCAGCACAACTACGGCTTATGTAGTTGCAAAGATATGTGAATCAATCAGCGAAAACAAATCCTTCCTTCTAAAGTTTTAGAGAATTACGAAACAAAGGGAAATCGTGAACTCAAACTGTACATTGGAGGTGCGAAATGGAACCATCTCTGATTTTCTGCCTAGAGTCATTTGTCCAGACAAAAAATCGTCGGAAAAAGCTGTCGTCCGCATAACCTGAGTTTATTATTCTCTCACTAGACAGATTACAATAGGTTTACGGTCTCTTGGTCCATGTTAACGTCTAAGACAAACGTAAAAAACCTCGAAGAAGACAGTCCAGAAAAAACACTGGATGTATGGAAGCTTTTAGACACCCCAAACCGACAGGAGGCTTGGGAAAGCAGGGTGAAGGAAATATCCAAGATCGTCAATATCACTCTTCTCTCACCAGGACTGTTAAGAAAAACTAATCCATCTACGGGGTCGTAGGCTCCTTCAAAGTCGAGGAAGTGAAACTATTGATGGGCGGTACGTGTAGCGCTGATTGTGACGTAATGCGTGAGCGCGGTACGCCCTCCCTCTTCAAGGTCGAAATCCTTGTTGATGCCCTCGAAATTGCGTCTTACGTGCCGAAAATGGGTGTTGTATTATAAAAGAAATCAGTAGCTGTGTTTCCACGGACGCAAAAGTGCTGCTGAGATCTCGAGTTATGAAAATTTTAAAGTTAAAACACAGCGTAGTGGAATAAGATGTTATAATTCGACGTTTCGGTTGCCGTGGGCAAACATTTTCGAGGATTTCTACAGCAGTTTGAAAGAACCTACCATTAGCCTTAAATTTAAAAGATATCTGCTATATAGTACAAGGCTGTTCTTGGAAGTTACTTTATTTTGTTTGACTCCCTACGAGCAACAACTGTGTTTTGTAATAAATGAGATAAGCAACCATGGAATCTGCTGACAAAAAGGTCTCAAATAATTCGTGGTTCTAAGTGTTTAAACTACTAGTCATTAAAGGTTTTGAGAGGTACTACACCAGAATTTAAGTACGAACGATTTCTCTTTTGGAACTATAGATTTTTACGACACTCAGCATTTAATGTAAACTGCTGGTCTACTTGTTCAAATTAGCTTAGTGACTTTTTTCTTCCTGATGCACTCCAGCTCCCCTCCGCTGATACCAGCTCGCACCAGACCAGAAGATTATTGCCTCAGATTGATGTGCCACATAGTTTCTACGGTTCATTTGACGCACCAAAGTCGGATACAGAAACAGTCTTCAGTCTCATGAAGTTGAACCCGAAATGTTGAGCGTTAAAAAGGTTGCTTATTTGGAAAATCCTCCACATGATTCAAGTGAACAAATACGTCGAGTGAGGCTCAAAGATGATTTTACCTTTCTAAGGGACGAAGTTATAGCACCTGCTGACTTACACAGACGAATAGTCGAAAGGCCAATACTTATTACTTTTACATCGTGTGTAGAAAGCTCAGTTTGCTTGTTACCACAATAACATTTTGTCCTAATGTGGGCGAGCATAAGAGGATCAGATACGGAGCATTTTAACTAACTTCAGGCGAGAAGCAATTTTGTCATCAGCCCGATGGCTCTCCTGTGCGGCTGGATGTCATGTAAACTTAATATTTGACCCGATCTAACGCACAACGAGAACTTATCAGACCCTGATGCAAAACAAGTCCCTTTCGGGCAACAAGCTTTTAATGTTGAATCCTACTGGAAGGTGCTGAACGTAACTGTAGAATGGCGCAACCAAACAGACTTAAGCATTGGATCCCGAGCAACACTCTAAAACCGATCTAAACATATTCCTCCTGGTCAATAGTACCATATCACTCGGCGAACTGTCAGACTTCAGGTAAGACTAGATATCTGCGCGGATGAAGAATTTTTCCGAATTCAGAAAGCAAAGAACATGGAAGAGGAGAGACACGCGGTAAGTATGCGTAAGCCGTTTCAGATGATACCCGCAATAGGACAAAACAGGGCTCTTGTGAGCGAAACAATGACCTGTAGCAACCGATCGCCTGTACCAAAGAAAGAACACCCGAATCGTTGGGTTGAACACTGCAAACAACAATTTTGCTGACTACCAGTCGTTGCTCAGACGGATTACAGACTCGCAACGTAAACCTAAACAGTGAGCTTGGAACCGCAGACGGCTTTGGAAAGAAGCAAATACCCTTTGTTTCTCGAAAGTCAACGAGTTACTGGTCCTGACAAACTCCGACCCGCTATGTGCAAAAATGGAATTGAAATCCTTGGTAGGTTCCTATCTAAATTATGTGCCTCTATCTGCTAGAAAGAGACCATCCCAACCCACATGGGTGAGTTTATAGAGGTCCCCTTTTTCAAAAAGGGTGCTCGCAGCGATTGTGGCAAGTGAAGAGGAATTAGCTCGAGCTCCCTTGTAACTAGGCTGTTTGCGTCTCTTTTGTTATAGCATCTTACAAAGATGTGTGGAAAAGGGACCCGAGGACAATAAACAACATTCTGGCTTGACATAGGCTATGCGGGCCACTTTTTCACAATCCGTCAGTTTCTATAGCAACGTTATAAGTAAAAAGCCCCAAAATCTTGGTGTTCCTCGACTTCATGCTTTGTCAGTTTATTTGTCTCAACACAACTGCGAAACTAGGTAGTTCGTGAGTATCATAATCCGTTTGTATTCACATACTTATGGGCGCGTAATGGCGCATAAAGAGCTCTTTAAAAACCTTTTTACGGGAGGTGGCGCCTGAAAAAGTGTTTGATCTCTGTGTTTCTGTTTGATTTCCTCATTGATGAGATAATGAGGCTGACTCTCAGGTGTCTCCAAAATCCAGCTGTTCAAACCTCCATGACATCTTACAGATCTCTCCCTTCTCGACCTGTAATATGCACACAACATTGTTCTCACTATTAAAGAGGAATAGAAGGCTCAAACAATACTATAAAGGCTGACCAAGGTCATACTGTCCTTCGGCATGTGCTTTGCTTTTAAAATGTGCAACGTCATCCTGCAGACTGTGTAGTTTTTTCAACATGGCTATGAAAATTCAAGAAGAGATGCTAGAAGTTATGGAAAGCTATACTTATCTTGGAAGTTGAATACGCACTGATGGTAGTATGACAGACGATGTCAACGCGTGAATCTCAAAAGTCAGAATTGCATTTGCCTATTTGCACCAGTTGCGGCATCAAACAAGCATGTCGCTGGATGACTCAGTTTTTTTGTTGTACGGCTGCGACAGTTGACCTATTCAGTCCAAGGTTTGAGACATCTTCAGGTCTTTGATCACCGATGTCAGTCGACTGGAAGAAACTAATTCCGAATTAGCTTATCAGAAGCCCGGTTTTTGGTCGAGCAGAGAGTACTGCCCTCAAAGAATGCATTACAACCATTACAATCTTAAGTGACTGGGCCTAGTTACCGCCTGCTAAGACGAACGCTGTTTTTCGTGCCTTATTCGGAGTGGCGGAAACCTAGAGGTGTACATGGCGGAAGGGTATGAAGGATGTTACGAAAATTTTGGGTGCCATTGGTTCTACTTGCCCCACATGATGTAGTCCATGTGACCCTTGCAGCGCTTGGCTTGAGACACGGAAAGATATGGCGGCTAACCGATGTCAACGGCGTTACTGCTGTCGGCTTCTATTCAGATTGTTTGACTGAGTCCTGAAGGTGTAGGCATCTCGAAAGTGTGTTGTGGGCTATCTTTGGGTCCGCCTATACATCATTTTTCCCTTCTGTATAACATAAAGCTTTATTTAAATATATTGACATGAGTGTATGGCATTGAAGGACTAGTGTTCTTTTCTGATGTTGCTGTTAATGCCAATGAGGACTACTGTGGAAGCGGTGGACAAATTTGGCAGTTTTCACATTTCGTCAAATCTGGAATCCTAGACCAATGACAAACAAGTGCCGTGACACTGTCAGTGAGATAAGAATGAAATGAGTGTACAGAACTTCCGGCTCATGCCTCCAAATCCCCAGCTCTCCGATATCGTAGAGTGAAGTTCGTACGAAAGCCTCGAAGTCTACTAGTAGGCTTTTTTTAGGCAGACCAATTCAACGTTTTCACAGTAACCTACAAACCAAACGTAATTGGTTGAAAGGACCATTTCGTGACGGAATTTTTGAAGGATTTGCCCCGTTTTTTGCTTATTGTAATAAAACACGTGTACCATGCCTTATGTTTACCAACGCACGAATGGCACCACTCTCATTCAGTTCATTTGCATGAGAAGCTCAGTTTATTCTTGTCGATGCTTATTTGTTGCTTAACACTACGTTGTGTAATTGCTCCCCTATATCCAAGCCTTGAAATTCCTGGAATTTTTAGGTTAAAAGAAACTCTCCATTTTTTTGGGACATTCCACGTCCTCGTTGTAAAATGGCACATCAATACCCAAATCTAAAGAACTTATCACCTATTGGATCCGCTGTGAATGTCAATAAAATCCGGAACTGGCTATTTTGTTGCTTATATCTGACTGAGCTTCTGCGAAAGTGTCTCTTGTAGCCAACCAAGTCGTCAAAATTATCATTACAAGATGCATTTAAACCATGATTTTTTCAGTTAAGAAAAGTCCCTCGAATGAATAACAAAGTAATTAGGTATCACAGTGGATATAATTGCTAGAAAGAAAGACCTACTGTCATGCTCGATCCGAGGGGCACCTTTTGGAGCGCAATGAAGGCTCAATGAGGGAGAAGTCTAGAGTGGTAAATCCCAACGCACAGTGTCCCTCAGCACATTAGAAGTTATCTCGAAAAGGCATCTGTTGCGGTTAATAAACTGAAGGGGGAATCATCTTCAACATCACCTCCTGTTTAGTTACGCATACAAAACTAAGTATTAAAAATATAGCGCTTGCAGCTAATATTATTTACCCTATTGTGTGAAAGAGCATCTTCGTTATAATTGATATTTTGTTTGGCTTTCTTATTCGGGGGTTGAATGGTGACCATCCATCATATCCAATTCCTAAAGTCATGAGATAAGTGAGCTAATGATAGCCCACTGTTTTTTTTCAAGTATGCATCAATCTGGAACATACATTTATTCCATACGAAGTGGGGGATTCAGTGACAAACAAAAACATGAGGAAATACACTAAGGAAGAGATATTCTAATATATGAATTGATAATCCTCTATCAGGCGAATACCCCACGACAGTTCCCCTAAATTGTCATTCCTTCTTATCTTACAGTGATGGGTTGTAATCCGAAGAAATTTCTTCTTTTTAAACCCTCGTTTGTCATGCACAATACAAATGTTGCCCTAGATGAAATCTCGTCCATATTGCATGTGGGATTTGGTTAGGCTCTCGTCTCGAAAATCACTTTTAAAATATAGAGCACTTAACCATTCTGGAAACGACGACCTTGGTCGTAGTAAGAGAAAATTGGCACCTAAAGAGTAGAGAGGATGTGGCCTACCCCAACACAATAAAAATTACAAGATATATATTTACCATCAATACATTCACGGATGAGAAGTTATTAGGTGCAGTCATCTGGCAACTATAACAAGACAAATGGAAAATCGCGAGTGTATAAAGTCGGGGGGCCACATGATTCATCACAAACGACAATGCAGTCGCTTGTCACAGACAATCATTCAACCGTCTTTTGGTATATGTATCAGTGAATCTTCTCCGGAATTCCTGTTAGTCTTATCAAATTTGGCTTTGCGTACCACACATTATTGTTTGCAGTAGCAGTTGCTAAGCCTTAAAGGGGCCGGCTGCTAATTACAGATACCATGTACAGTTGCTATTTTAACGCTGTACGAAACAAGAATGTAGCAGGACAGAGCAGGTGAAAAAAATATGAGAGTCACTGTATATTTGGACAGCATGAATTCGCACTGACATGGTATTTTCCTCGGCTCCACGAATCTAGGTACAATCATACTGAGTCAGAGAACCTGCTGGTTCTAACATGTATAAAGAAAACAAAGCGCAAGGACGAAAAAAATGTCAAACCTCCATAAGTCGCTCTGCCTGTGAGACCCGACATTATCAAGTCACCAAGCCTTTAGTTAGGTCTATAGCATATAAAACTGAGTTGAGTGGCTAAATTTTCCTGGTGATTTCCATAGTCTCTAGGCACCCTAGCAAGCCTAAGAAGCCATAAAACAAGCGTATTTCGAAAGGGTAACGAATACTCTTGCTTTTGCAGGCATTTGTATTTTGGACAGGTTTTTGGTCAAATGTTAGAATGACGAGTATGTAACCTGTGTTTCAGCGAGTTGCGATGGTAACCAGTGTACTCCCAATGTCAACACAATTTTTGATGTCTGGGCTAAAAGATCAACCTTAAGTTCGGTTTATATGTAAAGTAGCTGTCGCAATCACCGAGCCATGTGTGAAGCTCAACGTGGTAGTTTCGATAAGCTTATACAATAAGCATGCATAATGTATGCGATGAACGATAATCTGAATGTTTTTTTTCAGCGGGTTTGGGAACTCCCGTGGAAGCTGTCTTCTCGTGCGCCCGAAGCCACCCCGTCCGTAAACTGGAACTACTGGAACTAACCATACCAATAATAAGTGATTAAATAAGAAACCACTACATTTCAAAGAAGGATCACAAAACCCTAGCGGGCATGCAAAGACATTTTACTGCTTTCTGGCCAGCGTACGTTCTCAATTAAATCCAAAATATTCGCGTTTGTATGTTGATCCGGGCGAGTGACACAACGACCAAGTTTTACCCCTTGATCTCACGCGCACCTTTATTACTCATGGCATGATGCTTACCGAGGCATGTGTTTGAAGTGGACAGTGTGGACAGCGTGAACATTTTTACGCCTTGAGCGACACATCTTAACTTGTACGTATGCACACATTGTCTTTTTTCTAAAAAAATCGTCTCCTGGGAAATTGCCACAAAACTACACAACGTCAACTTCGTTTAGAGCCAAAAAAATCACCATTAATCCACTGTTCTAAAAGAAGGGATAACACCATAAATTTTCAAAACATCATTTCACTTTATGGTAGGTGTAGCTCCAGGTTGCTACAACAACTTAAGCAGGCACTTATTTACCGCTCGACAGGCAAACCAATGAAGTCAAGTTAAAAGCATTGGGCTATCCACTCAACAAAATGAAGAATCTGACGAGTAATTAATGTGCTGATTTCAACCATCTGAAAATGGCACTGGCAAAGCAGCTTCCATAGGGTTTGCGTCATCAACTAATGTGTTGAATGAAATTCATAGAATTCATACTTTTGGAGTTCTATTTCTTGACGCTTCAACATATAAATTCTTGTAATAATATTGTGATAAATCTCATGGTTTTGTTTTCCTAAGCGAATTCTCCGGTGCCAAAATCAACCCCTTGCATTAAATTTTCAACCGAAAGAAGCCCATTTTTCCCTATCTTCCACCAACAGACAGTGTACAAGCTGCGCATGGCTCTCCATATTTATTTGCGACGGAATACAATAAAATACTGTAAATCTTATCTGTAAGCGTATTTCGCTGTGTGGAGAGGAAAGAATAGTTCGTTTTCTACTACCTTTCTGTAACACGGGCTGACCGGTTAAATCAGCTGTTCAAAAATATACCTCTTTACGCCTCGAATGATAAGTGACTTAACAGCTAAATGGGTGCTCCAGGCTGAAAACGCTCGCTATAACGCACATTCTTAGCGGCTACCCACGAAGGCTGCTTCACTCAGTACCACACCCAGTCTCAACCTAGAAGACATTTTGTTGGTGCAAGACAGATCTATCTCTTTGCAGTTCCTTACCTGCTACTGTAAACAAGAACTTAACAGATCCCCAAGAGCCTTTTTGCTGCAAAGTGTGCAAAAGGATGTCAGTTTGCTACTGATTATTGAGCCTCCAATGCCGGCAACCGCATCATACACATGAACATAAAATTAAACACTCGACCAATTGAGCTTCCCAACGGAGCAACAGCCCACCTATGGCCACCTTTCCCCTATATACCAAATCTTATTTGTTATTAATTATTTAGGCTGAGAGTCATGTGAAACCAACAGCCCAGCCAGTTGAGAATTTTCGTATAAAAACATTTGGAATAGAGTGTCCAGAAGAAGGATCAGCAGCGCGCATCTACGTCTTTATGGAAGTTTTGATGGGTCACTGCTCCGTTTGTAACAGCCCATATTGTCCTTCTCGTTTTTGTCGGTTGTCAGTCTAGTACACCAGTGCCACACCCCATCCGGTATCTGTTAATATATTAGTAGTATATATATATATACATTAGTATTATATTAGCAGTAAGGCTAAAAGTGCATTCGCGACTAAACACGGCGCCTCATTCACGCCTAAAGCAAAAGACAGGAAAACAAAATCCTCTGTTTTACCATGAGCTTAACTTTACCAACATCAGCTTAGTAGCAACCGGGAGCTCAAAGATGTAGAATTTCTGGTACACTATACCGGCTTTCAGCTATTATTTCTTGCGGTCTTCATATTTCTTGGAGAGAACGCAAAGCAGATTTATTAGTTAATTAGGGCAAACTACGTGTAAAGGGCCAGGTAGTGAGTTTTGTAATTCTTTAAAAGTTTAATAAGCATTTTTGCTTCAGCTGTCCAAACAACCAAATTAAATCGGACTGGAAAAACAACTGTTACCACGGTAACATAAAACAGCAAGAAGGAGAAGAAAACAGCAGCATGGAGGGGCTTGTATTGCCATATCTGTAGATCACTGAAAATATTGAGGAGGAACATTATCGTTGTCCCGTTACTGAGTGAGAAATTCAGATGTTCTGCGGTCTGCTTGCGATCAGTTTAGAAATTTCACCTTCTTCATGTTTTCTTTATCACCCTCCAACTTAAATCGAAGTTCAACCCTTTTGAAGAGAAAATTTTTAAAAAGGGATCCTGAAACAGTCGGTCGTAGCAAAATAGCCGGTGATAGGGATAACCTCGCTCTTTAGGAATGGCATGTCACAAAAGTCAGAAATACGGTATTAATTGAAACATTCGATTGCATCAACAGCGTCCGGCTTCAATCTATGGTGTGCGTCTACCACCCTGCAGGTAACTATCGAACCCACAAATGCTGGTAATAAGCCTGAATGCTTGAACGTTACACAAAGAATACCTGATGGTAAAGCTGTGTGACTATTCTTGCTGAGGTAAAGCACATTTAGCAACACCAGCTATGGTTATTAATTATTTGATTTGGAAGTTTTTTGCATATTGTGTGGGAATGCTATCTGTTGGATTTTACCAATTACTGCTTCCTGAGGCGATTCGTCAATTTGTTCCGAAGTACGCCTTATGTAACGATAGATCGAATTCTAACTTGTTTCACTCGCTTCGCTGTGATTCTCTAGCATTAGTCGGGATATACTAAATTACGGAAGGCCTTTCTTAAGTCTCCAATTATGATTCAGATGCCCAAAGCATGTGAATTTGGTGTTTGTCAGTAGCAACATGAAAAAACCATCTCTGGACCACAGTATGTGGTTTAAAGCAGAGCTTCAACCAACTGCATTAATCAAGTCATTTACTGAATCTGTCTGACTGATTACGTTTTCTTGATAATTTTTCAATTAAGCGTGACGCCCAAGAGAGCTACACAGTTGTCAGTAGACACATTCTTTTTGGGTTTGTTGGTTCCAATAATGTAGATGAGAGTGTGATGCACGTCTAATCATCTAGCAGCCGCATGTATTAAGTCCCACACAGCTAATGGAGCTTTTGAACCAATCCTAGCCGGCTCATTTGGTGTCTCACTACGATAGAAGATTTCTGATAAAATTTGGGTTATGTCGAGTAGCGTGTCAGGTTTCGAGTACTGATTACAGCATACAATTTGAAGCGGAGGTCAGCCAACGATCTGTATCCAATATCCATGGCACGTTGTTCCCATTGAAAACCTGCTTAGCTTCTCTTCCGAAGCGAACCAAGAAAACTCCGGGTCGATTTCCTGCACATACTGCAGGACATTGACTTCCAGTACGCGTCTTGGATTGAGTAAAACGGAGCAATCCAAAGCCCACAGGAGACTGAGTATTTTATTACTTTTGGAAGAAGAATTTTCGACTAACTCGTGCCTGAATGGAAGCGTTCCCGTGAACTCAGCGGGTTTGGCCTCTTATCTAGGATTCCCCTGTGAAATACTGTATTAAAGTTTCAAACAACGATTTTGACGAAATGAACGGTATTGGCATGCGCATCCAAACGGCAGTAGTATTTTCCAATGTATCTTACGTGGGAAGAAATTTGGCATCGTAGGACAACAGTTAATTTTGTGGATCATGGATTCCTGGGTTTCTTTTCAGCGATGAAATGCTGCTAATCATTTTAACAGTAACGAGTACCACATTCGACCTAACAGTGCCGATGATCCTTATCAAGAAGGCAGCATTATATTCATCGATCACTTTATTGCAAAGCGGATTTTATAGTGGTCTTTCAAGAAGCTTTTAGGAAGAATACTGTACTGTAGTTTCCTTGATAAAAAATTGCCAACATGCAACAACAATTTGAAGCAAATGATTTAATTACTCAAAAAGTTTCCAACCTTCGACACCCCTAAGAAGCAAGCGAAGGACTCCCCGAGGACGCAATTCAAAATGCCCCGTTGGGAACGCCTAGCCACCAACAAGTTAGGCACATCTTTCGATCTTCCAGCAGCTGATTACCGCAATCGACCTATGTACGTCCTAGCTAAACTGCATGGAAACCACGTAACAAGGCGAAAACTCCACCATTAACTGAGGAGCAGTCGACCCAACCGGGCACATTTACATTAGGAAGAGAACGGTCCAGGCAAACCACTGCGGCTGTCCCGCTGTCGGCTACATTTCAGCCAGTGTCACATTAAAAGTAAAAGGCCCACTCAACCCCGCGGAGGTCCCTTAGCTCTCAGAAGTCAGGTGATTTAATCGCCGGGCTGCGTTTGTTGTTGTTTTTCTTAAAGGAATGTAAGGAGCTTTTGGTGACTGACCAGTGAGATAACTGCATCTGGGGCCTGGTTTGCCTATCGGGGTAGCTTGGCTGGTGTATTCAGGTGGAGTTTAAACTTTCATTCATACAGCAGAAAGTGTCGTATGCACCCGCACTTGTAGTGCTCACTTTAAGAGCCGGAGGTGTAGTCATCAAACAACCACTCGGTTGCAGTTGTGAGCCGTCTTACCGCGCTTATTTGCTGCAATAATAGAAAAGTGTCCTTGCATAGTTTCGGTGACAATTTATTGGTCTTTTCAACTATCGGAGATAAAACTACTACATGAGACCTCTGCCGCGAAAGTGGGAGGACCAAAATTTTCCGTGACAGGGTTGTTAGACGGTTGTTTAAAAACGCGCTATGACTAGTTTTTCATGCATTGTTACTGATGTTATTGAAATGTCTTGTTAGCAAACGAAAACACTTTTCGGAACGGAATCCTGAATGAGGTTGCTTTGATCTCCTCCAAGAGGTAAAAGCCCTATACAACTAAAGGAACGAGGGGTCTTAAAACGCAATGCTGTTTGAGGGAGACTATCATATAAACGAACTAGTATTCTGGAGCTGGTTGATCGGGTGGTTGCATAAAATGCTACCGCTATTNGTGTACAGGTGGTAAGCTAGAGTACTTCCCAAACCAGGCAAACCTTGGTGACTTTTACCTACATCCGACACCAGTGACACCGACGTGACGTCACTGTCAGCTACTCGCCTAGTATATACTGTGGTATTGCAATCGACACTGCTCTGTGGATCTGGAAGTTTGCTTCCATGAGCAGAGGGTGTACAAGCCCCGTCAGTGATTAACCACCGATTCCTCCAGAACCGGGGCTGGTGTAAACACCAGTTTAGCAATGCTGACCCCGCAATAACCTAGTGGCTAAATTGGAAACCTACAGACAGGAAGAACTGTGGCTCAAATGTAACCTGACATCTTGACTGCTCCTCTTTAAGCCCATGCAACCTGGTGGCATTAAAACACATCGTATTTATTTTGGGTGGCACTGCAGCTGGACAACGAAATGATGTTACAGGTTAACAGTTTAATTTGCTTAAGATGCTTTTGGAAACAGGGAACTCTCCGAGGATGCATGAGCTATTCATGCCTCACAGGCTACGTTGATTAGTTTACTCAGCACGTCACATGATCGTCTGCCTCGCAGATTTCTTTTTGTCAAGCCTTGGGCTGAGTAGAAGCAACCGAGAGATGGACTCTCTATGGCCTGGTACCAAAGGACGAAAGTACAAACCAGTTAAGTCAGCCAGTTTGAAAACTGTCCCCTTCCAGGATGAGGATCTCGGTTACGCTTACAATGTGAATACCATCGTGATATCAACCAGCAGCTATGACATCAAGGGTGATTCCAAGTTACAATCCTCGGAGGTCGACTGAACATTGGGAGAGGCGTATCCGTGGAAATCGTAGTAGGCTCCATCCTACAGAAGAATACATCGATCACATATTCACTTCGACAGATTTTTTACAGCGACATGACTTTCAGTAGCCAACAATGATGGATTTGAAATCTGTCTTTGGCTATGCTAATTGTCAGGCAATTTGACAGTATTCCTGAGTGGAAGTTGTCCTCTACTACTCGTTGACAATTCTCAAGGTGTTGTAAGCCAACTCCCGCGAACACGTGGGGCTTCACGTTAGGCTGAGTTCACCCTAGGTTGAATGCATTCGATAATGTCATTAAAGGCATTCCTCTCGTCACTTGTCCATCCAACCTCGTCATCTAAATGACCATGCGTGCATCTTACCTGTAATACTCAAGGATGCCGAACGCTTTTCAGAGATAACTTGTTTACCAAAGATGAGCTGATCATAATATCTAAGCCTCGCTGTCTTTGTTATGTACTGTGTGTGTCAGTTAATTATCCGTCAGTGAGCTATCTTCCGGTCAAATACATCTACCATCTTATTCGTCTTGCAAACCCCCACATGAGTTTCGTCAGACTGTGATTGTATGATGAACAGGTATTGGGTTACGGGGGCGCTGGCAGCAGATCCCAACAGGCCACTCAGACTCCACTCATTCGGTCTTTTATACGAACCCAGTCATGTAGTCCGTTCTTAGTCCTTGTACTCACTGCAATGTCTACAGCACTGAGATCACGGAAAACCGCTTCTAGGTGGCCCGACACCCGGAGACTAAAACTTGAATAAACTGAGCTACTATGTGCCCAGTTCGGTTGTTTTGCCACAGCACGCATTGTTCTTTCGAGAAAGGTATGAAGTGTACAAAGTGTATGATCAAGAAAGTCCTGTTCATTTTGCAGCCTGCTTCACTGAACGTCCTTGGGTTTTATTTTTTTCTGTGAGAGGACTAAGAATCTGCGCTAAATTTCTAGAGTCGCTAACCCACGTTTTCATATTTGCATGGGTAGTAATTAGGGTTGGAAATAATAAACTAAGGAGACTAGCCATTGTTTCCACTTCTAGTGGTCAGATGTTACTTTCAAGTTGCCCAGGTTGAAGTATGATAATTTATGGTGCCCCACCTTCGAGCTTCGACTCGAATGTCTGACCCACGGTGGAGTAGCAGTATGTGAAGCTTTCCTCCGGGGTCCGTTTCTGTTTTCTTACAACTCTATGACGTTTGTTGGGGCTTTTCTAGCTCAACAGTACAGTCATTAAAGCGTAATTACCTGATTCCCAATGTAAGTGCACACAGAGCGTGCATTTTTAGGGCCAACGTACTCCATCCCCCATTTCACGGCGGACGGTGGCTCTGCTGTCTCCGCTAATAAAAAGTATCGACCACCAAAAGAGACTCACGTATGGTTTCATACTTACCGAAGAGGAGAGTATAAATTTACCTCGGAATCAGCTCTTTTACAGGTACCGTTGGGGCAAGGCTTGCTGCCCTTTGTCTGTATGCCCCTTTGGTCTTCCTGTCATGGCTGAACCTTGACGGACTAAGATCACTATAACAATCAGGCAAATTCGTTTGACACTGTTATATCCAAAATGATGGAATTGTTTATCACGGACGAATCATTACATTGGTTCGAGGATGAAAGGACGCTCTTGGGTGCGCAACATTACTTCCGGTGTCACAGAATCTGCCAACAAATTACCGCTTCCCGGAGAAAATGTGCCCACACGAGGTTGGTGTGGGTACGCTGATTCTCGACTTCACGAGCTTTAACCGCGTTCCACATGAAAAACTTCAGGATCCACTTTTAGTTTGGTAAAGTTGCCACCATCGGGGGTCCACGGTGCATGGGTATCCCGTCAACAATCCAATCCTCAGCAGAACCTTCGAGGAGATTTTCCTTGGCCCCAAACTCATACGTATTGGCGATAGGCATGAATATTTAGGTTACAGCACTCTCTTTTTTGTAGATAATGCCAAACTGCGAAGATCGGTATGCTGTATATTTACTTTTTCGCAACTTTGGCAATCCCCTTCAGAAGTCTAGGGGAAGTTGATCTCCTTACAGTGTGCAATGTTAGGTTTCGTTGTCCAGAAAACGTGGTACACACTTCTGACTCCGCATGTTACGAGCTGGGGATTGTAGTGGTCTGGGTACCCAAAAAAGCTACATTAGGAAGCGTGTGGCAAAGAAATAAATATAATTACTCTGAATTGAGTACACAATAATAAAAAGGGTCGAATGGAACAGACTCACTAAGAATTGTTCTTTTTAAAATAGTTCGTCGTTGGCCCAGGCCAGTGAATAAATAATAATCCGGTCGTGGATGTCCAGGGGTCTTCTTTTCCGGGAAGCTCTCATATACAATAAACTCCGAAGACAGTCTGAAATGTTTTGATACCAGAGTTAGCACATGAAGCTCGCGAATAACCGCTGTAAGCGCGAGTGAAATGAAAAGAGAAAATCGGAGAATGCGACCACGCCTGTATTGTATGTAATTTGTACAAATGCGCGTTTTTGTGGTTTTGCGTATTCAAACTGCTATTCGATAAGCAACTAAGGAGCTAACTAACAAAAACCTCATGTCCGCTTTATATAACGGCAGAATTGTGCCAGATGTGCTCAAGCCATTTGTGAACACTATGCATAACCTGGTCTGGAAAACAACGGAATATCTTTAAACCTACATCGAAAAACCTGAAGGATTGAAAATATTATATTGATCTCTCGCCTAGTGACCATAGCATACTAAATCTTGGGTCTAAGCCGTTCAGCTTACTTCAGTTATACTGCAAATATCCTCATATACATAGTAAACAAACCATGACTGTTTCAGTATTCCGTCTGTCCGATGTTTCACGCAATCAAAAAGCTGGCTTATTTATTTTCGATTAGTAATCACAGTAGCATTTTTATCACCACAACACTATAAACAAACGAGAGAAAATGAAGCGCTGTTCTTGGTGTCAAGGTGGTCTCAGCAAGCAAATTGTTGTTGTTGTACTCAGTGGCTGAGAATACATTCAGTTTGTGTGGTATCACTCGGCTATAATCTTGATATCAGACTGAAGAATTCCGGTGAACTAATCACCACCACTGAGTGACTGAGTGACATTGTGTTTAGAACTTCAGTTTACTTGGCAAAATATCGCTTCAGTTTCTGATGTGCCTGCTGAACGGTGTATGCTCATCTCATTGTGTAAACTTATAAAATACTGGCCTCTACGTAGCTAACCCGTCTGCAGTATGTTTGATATTTATCAAACATGGGGTAAATAAAAAGTGTTTAAAACTAGATAGACTGTATTTATCATTCGAACATGTGTTAGATTGGGCTAGGTTGTCAGAAATGCCATGTCATCAATGAGTATCGTCTATAGTTACGTCATGTTGTAGTGGCTTCCGAAGTGTCTCTATGGGAAACCTGGGTACCTTTGGATAAATTGTCTCTAAGTAACCCGACACATTCAGCAGAATATCTACAAGCAATAAAACCAACCGAGATACCCATTGCAAGCCCATAAAACTTATGTAATGGTTTAAAGTATCTGACGGGCGAAATTAGTCCTTTTCTTTAAGTTTGGAAAGATGAACTAGACAGTAGTATGACAGGACGAATTACTTCATTACTTCAACAATTCTGGTAGTGAATATAAAACATGATCTGAGGAGCAGTATTTGGTTGGAACAACGTTGTGGACATCATACCTCGTGCATGAGCTCCTAAAGTTCGACAAAATGGGAGAATTAGGCTGACAGCTTCGGCAATAACATTTTCAGTGACTGATAAATCTAAGGTCAGACGGCCTTGTCAATCAGTCTGATTGCTGACTAGCGTCTAGGAAGTAGCTTTAAGACCCTGACAACAGGGTTAGTGCCTTTGCTTATTTAACGACTTTGGCGGTCTTCTACCAACACAAAAATCTTAGGCGGTAATTCCAGAATGTACACAAGCCTTCGAGGAGCACCTAGGCGCGTAATTCTTTCAGGTGAAGCGCTCACAAAAGTGCATTGTAATGATGTCTCATTCCCAAAAATTTATCTTGAAAGGAGTTCTTGACGACGTCAACTTGACATAAAAGAGTCACTACCGATGCCAGATCATTACGTTTTGACTGACTGATGGCACCTTGTCGGTCTTCGCCCGCCCTCCCGACCATACCGTCCCCAAAAACAGATAACAGTAGCAGTGGCTCGCAATTAGCAGTGCAGTGGACTGTACGTAGGCTGCACACGGGCTATACACCTGCGTCCGAGGGAGCAGCCACCACTGACACTCCGGACATCTCTGAGGGGACTTTCCGTGGCCATCAGTGTATAGACACCGGCTATGCTGGGGAGCGTCCTATACCTTGGACTGACCATCAGGCCACTCTTAAATTTAACTGTTTAGTCATCCCACATGTTTTGACAGCTACTTGCCCCTAGTTAGGCATGCTGATAGCCCCTTCTTCATCCTCTGGTCTCCGGGCCCATAACGATTGCGGGTATTAGTTTCTTCCACATAGGGGTTAGACAGCAACTCTCGTGACATTAACTACTGTGTGTACGTGGGCCCTTCAGTGTAGTTTGGTGACGGGCAAATCCACAAACAAATGTTAACTCACTGTTATGTATGATGGCATCCATGTCTAACTAATTACCCAATGGTGGTTAATCTAGTAATGGTTAATTTTCGGTCAGACAGATAGGACTGCAACATAGTACATCAGATTTCCCACTGAAATATTAGGAGCTTTAAATTGCTGACCATGTGGATGCTCCCTAACGAGAGTGCGTCTGAGAGTACACTCAGCAACTGGCGTGAGCACGCAAAGTCACACGAGGACACAGATGATTCAGAAAGATACACTGTACCACGCCTTTCATTTTGTGCGCATAGTAATTACAGTTCACCGTGGGGTTGACTTGGTGGCAAAACAAATTTCTCCTCCATTCGTTACTGTCGAAGAAAACCTGTAACAATGTCCTTTGACATGGCCTAATTAGTCTGCCATCATATTCATTCACAGGGCGCTAATTTTAGGAATTTAAACCATACGGTCAGCTGTTACGCACGTCCAAAAGACAACTGGTGGACGAGTGCCCAGTCGGTTCTAGACACTTTACGTTTGACTGTATACCATCAGACATTTGTAGTTCAGATGTGAGTGTGATGTGACGAAGGTCAGCCCTGTTTCGTCCCAAAACGCTGTGCAGTGACGACAAAAAAACTACCACAGCAGGGTACTTAGTAAGGCACTAATTCATATAATTCTGACGGATTTTTCACACAACTTCACATGTTGCAAGAAGTACATGGTCCAGCTTCAAGTGGTAAATCCTCCAGGGGTGGAGAATTCGTGGTATTTGTCATGAGCATCCTTCAAAAACAATTTCTAATGAAGATATAACAACAAAATGAATAACCAGATACAAGGGTCTAATAGAGCCACTGGTGGTAGTAGTTTCAAACACCTTTAAATCAGTTCGGCTTATCTATCCAGGCATGTCAGTAAGTGTGAGGTAATCTACTGAATAAGTTAAGTGTCTCTGCTGAGTCTTTCAAAAGGTTGAAATATGATGAATCTGTTCAAGAGATCTTGCTGCGAGTTTCGAATCCATGAAAATACAGTAATTGGAAACTTTAATCTTCTCCTAAGTTTCATTTGCTTTCATAAGAACAGCAAAAGTAAGGGAAAATGTGTGATACGCAGCCTCCCCCGGAACCCTAAGAACAATGATTCCACACATGGATTTTGCCTATTCTGCAAACTTGTTCGAAACAAACTTCCTGAAATTCCTTTGGATTGCAGTGTATATAAGAAAATTAAACTTTGAGGTAGTTATGTGGCTAATTTAAGCACTCACTTGCCCTAAAACCAAATCGCCCCAGATGTAACAATTAGTAGCGCACCGGAAGTTGCTGTCAACTATTTCCAAAACAGAGTGCTTAAGCTCACCGAAAAACAATTGTAGTACTGCGATAGGCAGAAGGTGGTCGATTTTGGGGGAATGAACCGTGATGTTGTGTGCACTCTCAAATTATGAAACAGCAACGAGTAATTATCGTGCACACGTTTTACGTGAAAGCAACCGGAACTAGTGCGTGTTGTGAAGTTGCGCTGTTGTTCTACCAAAACTGTGAATGGTCATTTTCTAGATGGCATCAAATGTGTTTGAGATGTTGATCATCGTGCTGTACAGACCGCCACTGCTAATAGTCCTAGAGTGACATGTGGTTTGGTGGGAGCTGTTTTGATATACTTCTTTTCTCCCGGTACCAAACACATGGGACTTATGTGTACAAGAAAGACAGCTTTACCGATAGAACCAGATGGCTCATGGGCAACAAACTTCTATTTGTAGATCCCACGACCTTGTATTCAGAATTTGTGTGCCCCAAAAATTTAGCCGTACATTGTCAATCAGTCAACAGTAGCTAATCCTCCAATATTGTTTAGCACAACTGTGGTGCTCTAGTCGCTACAAGCAACCATCCGCAAACTGATTCTGACAAGGGTTCATCGATCGGGCTCCTGCTACGATACGACAAAGTTTTCGATGTGCACTCAGTTTGTCGCCATTGTTTTCGTTGGTGTTATTGATTTTCCCGTGTGTCACAGTGACAGGTTGATTGCCATTTACTCTCTTGGTCAAGCTAACCAAAGAGGCCGAACGAGCTGACCCAGATTTCTCACGCATACAAATACTAACTTAAATGACTCATGCATCACAGAAGAGAATCAATCAAACGTGTGGAGAGAAGCAAACATCGCCATGTTATAGTAACCACCTCAATTACTCAGTATAACCGGAAAGTTGACCACATTTCCAACAGACGATGTGCGATGAAAGGTCTATGGTTCATAGTGTAAAAGTTGTTTTAGATGGGTTTATTTATCACACAGAGGGCTATCAATAAAAAAAAACTGGCTTAAAAGATATCTATATGAACAAACATTCTCTATGGCAGGGTGAATCCACATTACTCATTGAAGGTTTTGCAGAAAGAATGAGCAAACTGCTTGAATAAAGCGGATTAGCTGTTGACATTCGTCTGTTCGCCGGATGGAGAGGAAAGATTACTTGTGTTCTACACGCTCAAACCTCTGACATAGAGGACTGGGCGGATAGTCGTTGTACAGTAGCGCATACGTCACACTTTGTTCCGTTTACAGTTGGAGACGTTTTGATCTCAATGTCTTCCTCTGTGCTTTCATCAAGTAGTTTCTCTGTAACCGTTCAGCTGCGAACAAACATAGGAAGAGTTACACTTATCAAGCTTACACTAGCATCTAACAGTCAACACCTCCTTCACGGTGAATGGAGACTGAATAATACGAGTTACTAAATGCCAAGCAATCAACATGAAGCCAGTGTTGCATAATACCAGGAAATATGTCAGAGCTCGAAAAACGATTAGCGAATTTCTATTTTTCCAAGACCGTAACGTATGGCAAGTCGGTATAGATGGGCCGTTTCTAGACTAAGTGTCAGTGTGTCAGTTTATCTGACGCCCCTTTTAGTGAGCCCTCTGACGCCCATTTACTCAACTATTCAACTGTTCAACTAGTATCTTACATTACCACCATGCCAACTTCATTAGTTTCAAGTCTATCCAATTTTAAAGCTTTTCTAGGTAGTTTGATGGGGTATTTATTTTTATGAGCTCTACATCGTTTAATATTTTGTTGCGTACAATTCATCTCTAATACCGGCAGAACAAGATTATTGATAAACCCCGTTAAATAGAATTCGCAACTGAGCTGCTCCTGAAGTTACTAACTGTGCGAGTTTTTTAACCGTATTAGGGCTTGCGATCAGGCCCATGAACTCTAATCTGAAATTCTCTAAAAGCTAATTTAATCTCTCTCTATTTGTTTGTCCTACGTGATGCACGTAGGAAATCGGAAGTAAAAGTTTGCCTGAGCAAAAGTATTCGGAATACCCGAGGAAGTTGGTGTCCACAGCTTTAACTGGCAGTATATTCTTAGTGAAGTACGTGAGAAATTGGAAGGAAAATTCGCTTACTCAAAAGTATCTGGGTTGCATGAGAAAGCAAGTTTACAAATAGCGTATCCCTCATATCTCTAACCTTTACATTTTGGCAGATCTCCTCGAAAGTGATTGACCGATCAGAACTGAAGTTTTCAAATTCCATTGGAGTGGGTAACTTGCAATAAACCTTCTATTCCCTCTAACGAATCTCTGTTTTCCAGTACCATGGAGGTCCTAATTTTCTCTGCTGATTTGCTTACTTACCTGTCACCTATTGTCAGTATTACCTGTCGATAGGACCGTTAATTACGGTCATGGCCGGTTTTTTTATCAGCGCAACTTTTGTTGCCTTATTAGTACAGGTTGATAAGGAATAGTAGCACGGCTTATAAATTACAAAGCATATGAAAATTTGCATATGAGTGTCTACAAGCGACAGATGTCATAGTAGCTGTTGGTAGTTTGCAAATTATCACGCAACTAATTCGGTCGGGTTAGTTGGGATGACTACCCAAAAAACTACCAGCTGAGCCCCAACAAGGACCAAACCAGCAGTGGAATGTCCAGAGCCTTCATCGACCATATGATTAGTATCATATTAACAGACAAATTGGCATATTCTCATGACTTGTCACCATATTTTGACGTGAGATGCTTGTTTACTTGAATGCTGGTAATTAAAGATGAAGTCCTGAGTGGACTCTACATATCGGCCTCCGACCACTAAACCCGAGCATGGGTATCTGTTAGCACGCTTCAACCTAAGATATTCGCCTTCGTCAGCAAAGTTGACAAATGCTCGCTGTTTGTCAGTGGCACGGCATGTGAACGTCATTCATCAGCTTCATCTGCAGTGTTGTAGGGCCGACTAATTTAATCGCGAGCCATGATTGCCAGATCTGAACAGAAACGTTCGCGCCACAGTTAGCCCATTTTGGCAACCGATATGGTGAGGTAGAAGCAGCACGGACATTCAAATTGGAAAATTAAAAATTCTCTAACCTTCTCACTATCAGAAAGCTATAAGTAGCGCAGAAAGGAGGAGAATTCACACGAGTTAACCTTCCATCTGAGAAGTCGACACTGGAGGAGCCAGTTAGCACGTGACCACATGAAATGAAATCCGTGAATGAAGAATGAGTGGCGCCATATCTTAAGTGCGAGCTAATCACACTGCTGATCAGCCGCTCGTGGCCGAACGGATGAATGCACTAACTAATAGCCGGGAGGTTGCATTCTCTAGACTCTCTGGAGTTTTAAAAGATGCTCATTGATGATGACTTCCAATAGGAATGAAACAGCTCTGCAGTGCTTCTCGGCTTTTTAGCATAGCTTGGCTCTAGTTGCAAGAAAAAATCTCCAGTGGACACTCCCAAATCGTCTTACACCACCAACAAAGATGGGAAGTGTTGATTGGCTGGAAGATCCTTGACTTTCAGTTCCATCTACGTACGTTACAAGTACTGGGCTGATCTCATTTGGGAGACTTACATACTATGATTGACGTCAGCGAATCGATTAACCTGTGCAACAAAATAAATCATATACACTAATTTGTCTACAGCAGTTTGGCTGTAGAGTGAGAATCACCACGTTAGTGTCAGCGGAATAATTGTTCTTTTTAGGAATCCTTCGTCTAGCAGTTTCACGTTATTATTCATAAATCACATACGACCGTCCGGTTTGCATCATTGCAAGTTTTCAGATATAGCCCGATAATATCCCGTAATTGAGTTCAGAGCAAAGTTTGGTCAAAATTAGTCTGACGCAAAGAATTCAGCAGCAAAATAAACTAAACTGCCCGGTGAACTCGGTACAGGGCGTGCTGGTTACCTGAAAAAAAAAATTTTCAGACCATGTGAGGGACATTTGTAGGACTACATCTGTGACTTATTCAAACAGTCATCTGACTGCTGAAGAGTAAACAGAAAGTTTGTTTCTGGATAATCATCCTCCTTCTTTCAGAAACCGATAATTGCCAATAGCTTCAATTTGACCAAAGTTTTTTGACGCTCAGTTTCCCGTCTTTTGAACATAGACCAAACCAACCTCCAGAAGATATCAGTTGAGTATAGAGGTTATCTGCCAACTGTACTATCAACCTGGTTATCCATAAAAACAGACAAACCACATGAATGTAACCGTTGTGGAGCCAGATATGTGCAACGGTTCGTTTCCAAACAACAACGGTTGCTTTAGACCGTAGTATCTTATATGTATTTGTGTCAACCGTAGAAAGCTTCATGCAGGGGTTTGAATCACATGAGCTGTTATTAATTTGGCGGTGAATTACTGGTGGACACTAATGTTCCAGACGAACGGATGTGTTTAAACCAAGGAAGCACTCTGACTCAACTGTACCGCTCATGCAAGTACCAGCAATTGCCGCGAGATGGTGCGGTGAACGGCAATAACTGTCAATCAGAGAGAAACGCGATCAGTCCTTTAGGCTGGTTCGGTAAGTATAAACCAGGATGTGAGTAACCTAGAAATAATATCGAAAGCGCAGTAGTCAAGCTTGATATCATGAACAAAACAAATAAGAATGCCTACTGCACACAAGCCAAGAGACCTTAAAGTTTAAAAGGAAAAATCAAGAGTTGTATATTCCAGAGAAGACTTCCAGATGTGACCGAACAGTTTTGCTCTCACTCTAACATCTTGTGGTAATCGGTTTCATCATAAGGTGTAGAAGAACTCATCCGTGAGAAGCGCCAGATGATCATTTGGAGCGAGTAACTATCCAGTAATTCTCATGTTAATCTGTAAATGTGTTTAACTCCAAGTATACGCTATCTGGTATACGACTAGAGAATACCAGTGATGATCGTCCGAAGACCATGACAATATCATGGGTACTTAATGAGTAAAACTAGTGATGGACTGGCAAGGAGATTTCTTCAGCCCTATAAGCAGCAACAACCGAAGGACCACCGAAAGAACCTACGTTGGACTATCAGTAAATGCTTGCGTATTTCTCAATGCTAATCACGTAGAGGTTAAAACATTAACCATGAAATCATCGCGCCTTTGGCTTTCGAATAATTTGTTGGTTTGAAACTCTGATGCACATATGGGAATCGTAGATTGCCGATATATATCAAGACAAGACTTCATTGACGGCTTATCGATGTAAACATTACCAGCGGAGTAATCTTGCTGATTAATTCCACTTTGGTGTCAATGAATCTGCTGACAAGGGCGGCCCGTGTGAGCTGAAGGTAGTAGCAACTGCATGATAGAAGATTTCTTAGAAAAGGACTACTACGTCTTCTGTGCTTCTCACTCACTAAAACAAGCTCGAAATTGTCGACGCATTTTTTCGAACTACTCACCAGCGTCTAAGTAGCCAATCCGAAAATGCATCTCCGGAATTCTACGCAGCAGCTGCTTTCGAGGGACATGTTCTCTTGCGCCGATGTTATTTTACGTCTCAAACCACATCACTGGACACCATCAGTAGCTTACAACCAACACAGCAAATGCTTCAGTAGATACAGGTTTACGCAACTGGTGCACACTACCGAAATTTTTTTTTACGAAGATCGCTCATTCACGACCAATATCTTCTGATTGGTGACACCAGATTATAAGCTGTGTGAACAATTAGCTTACCGGCCAACGACGCAGCATGATCGATACCAAGGACAGGTTCCAATCATCATAATCAGCCAAGAGAACCGAATGTGACCTGGCTTTATTAGGCTCGCCATATGGAGTGAGCCACATTCGGAACTGAGATGGAATTAATTCCGACGTTGATAAACACTTCATTTATAGGTATTTGCGCAGTGGACTGACCACACACTAATTCACCAAAACAGTTGTGGCCACAGGAGGACACAAAGAAATTCTCGGCTAATCGAATTTGTCTGCACTTTAGGTATGACTATTCCAAACCGTATTTTTTCAACAATGAACATGCATAAGTTTGATAAAATAACTAACAACGGCTTTCAGATTCACAGTAGGCGTGAAACTAGCGAGGAAGATCGTAAAAATTTCGCAAATTTTTTGCAGAATTAGGTTAGTTAGTGCTATTCAAGTAGCTCACCTTGAATAAATGTGTACTATACACACCTATAAATAGCAACGACAAATTTGACGCCGGTGCCGTGAATGGTAACAGCATTTCAGGACAACAATAATACCTAATTCGGTAAGATATTTGTGTCTATTTCCCCCAAAAATATCTTTCCAAGAACTGCAATTATTGGATGTAAGTTATAAATCGGCGAGGAGTAAACCAAAATCCTCTGTGTACAGTTTTTAACTGAGCGTCACAAAACAATTATTTCAAGTGCACTTACCATCAAGAGAACTGAATTCTCCACGGAGAAAATGGTCCGAGAAAAGGGGTCGATTTGGTTGTCATCTTGCAGTGAACCCGTCGATGTAATACACAAGACTGGAATCTCTGGCATCGCTGATAATTAACCTATTTATTTACATGCACGGCTTCTCAGATAATAGGTTACTGTCAGTAGGATAGACATATAAAGAACAGATCAGCGAACAAGCCAACGACCATATACAGAACAGCCCACTTGACGAAAATTTGAATTTTCAATTAACTTGGAACATCGCGTTCGTCGGAGAAGTAACCTGTAAATATCACCTGAATTTTTCCAAAACGTTGCTGACTCATTTTATTCTGTATCATTTTTCTTTGAACTTTATAATAATGTTTTACAAGTGTTTCGTGAGGCGATATGTTCAGATACAAGATTGAGCAACAACGGCAGTATAATCCCTCTCAAACTCACACCTCAAGAGACCCCATGAAGCCGCACGTTTCAAAATAGTTTGGTTGCCTTACCGTAGTCACTATTCATTAGGAAATGTTGCACAATATAGAATCCTTCAGTGACTGCTCGTAAAGTTCTTATACTCGAAGTCATTTTTAAGGCGGTCGTCACCCACTGAAACTGCGATTAACGGGACGCATAAAAAAATTCAAATATTGTTTCACCTCTACAAATGCGAGTACAGATATGAAGACATTTAGGTGCTTACCAAAAAGCAACATAACAACTAAAATCAGAATTTATTTTTATGCTGAGCCTCGAAATAAAGAGAAATACTACCACTTCAACTGTGATTTACGTAGCTTTATTCAGGACAACCTAGTGTAGTTATTTCGTATTGAACGACGGTTGTGAGACAGACACAAACTAAGTGGTGTTTCTAACTGAAAATGATTGTGTGCTGTTTGCGAGCCAACTCAAACGGGTCAAGTAATCTAATTACATGCGTGCAGTAGGGGCCACAGCCTCTGTCTTGTTGATCAGTAAACGCCAGTTACTCTACGCGTATGACTAAGATGATAAGCTTATGAGAGGTTTTGCAGAAACACCCACAGAGAGCAATGTCCTTATCTGGTTATTCCATTTTCTTCTGGCGAAGTTAGCTCCTACTTGGAGTTAGCAAAAGGGCTTACAAGGTGATCGGACAGAGTCTGTAGATTTGTCATCAGTCTGAACGGCACCGCCAAATCGATCCTCGGATAGGCAAGAGAGAAGTGGGATGACACTTCTGCTTCAGTAAATTTTCACCTACTTTATTCCATATTTTATTCCATATTTTATTCCTCCTGGCAAAACGTGTGCTGTAAATAAGAAAGCTGCCTCGTGGTAACTCGAAATTTTACTAAAATTTACTGAGGAAATATGGTGAGTACGCCACTTTATCCACCAGACATCTTCATGGATTTAGTTCGGTTCAAGCTAGAATGCAGGAATTCCCCACACTCTGTGGGTTGAGAGAAGAGTGTAACAGTAGTTTTACTCCTCAGGCATAAACATGAAAGTTCTGCTTCCTTAGCCCGTATGCACTGGCTTATTGATTCAACACCTTATCATATTCTATGTTCGCATTTTGGAGAATATTCGACGGGAAGATATATGTAACGGTACGGATCTGTCAACTTTGCTTTTTTGCTTCCTGATCACTGATATAAGGGTGAAGGGGATGGAATACGAGGCATTTACTGCAACATTTCAGCCCGCGAACTTTACTCAAGGCCACCCACCATCACGTTACAAAAGCAAACAGCTTCTACGTCATGACTCAGTTTATTCTCCATTCGAAGGCTGGCCGTTGTTTGAGCTATGGATGTGAAAAACAGTTTTCTGTTTCAAGTTATGTTTTTTTACTCCGTACTTGAATACATCCCTCTGAACCCCCCCTCCCCCTCCATATAAAAAACAAAAAAGAACGTGGTTTGCGCAGAGCTATAATGTAATAAAGCGGGAATTGTTATCAAATAACCGATGGCCTATCAACTGACCTGGACGAACCTGTCCCCGTACTTACAATGTTCTGTCGATATGATAATGGAAGGATCGTTCCTATTTTAGTTTTAATTACATTCGTTTAGACCTAATTAGTAAAGTAGCCCTGAAATAACTAATGGTTAAAGCGACACATAAATAAGTTCAAACAGTTTAAAATTGAGCTTATTCAGCCCATTGTCATTGACCGGATTTTGTTTAGTCCTACGAAGCATAATGTGGTTACATGACTAGAATTCTTCGAGAACAGTATTATTACCAATGCATACACGACAACCGCCTTAACCAGCTATGTGGAAAAACACAAACACCATCTCATTATATGATTACAACGTTCAATATTATATACCCGATAATGCAGCCGTTTGCGAAAACATGAGTTGGTTTGAGTTTTCTGAGCACTCAAAGACTCAGGTCATATAGGCATGGCCAGATTACTTGACTTTGACCATCTTAACTTAAAGGGATTAAACTGCTGTTTTTACTCTAGTTTCATACATCGGACGGCGAAATATGAAATCATTCTTGGCGGGAATTTCTGTCTGAGTCTTAACGTGAAGTGTTCTGCCCTAAACGAGGAAGAATGGGCATTCAATGACAATACATAGATGCGTTTTGGTCGACATTAGATTTTTTAATGCGAAAAATGTAAAGACTGGGAATATGGCTCACTTTCGTCAAAACGTAGGCCGGCGAAAATGGTATTAAAAGCCTCTGTTAGACCACCTAATTGCAGTTGAAAACTGAGCTCAAGACACCACAAGCCCTTAGAAACGCCATATATTTGCAGCATTAAAATTCTGATACAAATGCCAATGCGGGTTCATAAACCTTGCAGTTTAGTTCAGCGCGTATTCTAAAAGAAACAGATGAGCAGTAGTTATTTGTTAGAAAAAGGTGTCACAAGAAATCTTTGATACTCTTTGCACCATTTCCAGATGCAGCCTTAATAAATCAGCCCCAGAGTTCGCAAATGAGTATTGCTGAAGACAAGGTTCCTTGTATATTCGAGCAAAAGTTTCATGTATATCGCCCAAGCAAAAGGTAACCAGATTAAACATGCTAAGATAAATTAACCAACTGAATGGATAGACACTTGTCTTTAAGTATGTTTCTTCGGAAGGTTTGACCTTGACTTATGTGGCAAGTACATATCCGAATCAACGGCTTAGAACATCAAGACCGCAGAATCTATATTGCTCCCTACAAACCCGTTCACATTTCGAAGTAACAGTTTAGTTCGCCAGCGGCCAAACAGGAAATCGGATGCAAACATCCTGTTCGCTTGGCACATCGTGATTCGGAGTGACCACTCTGCTCTGCAAAAACAGAACGGTTTCAACAAACTGCACACTTTTGGCTTCATCGGCTTGCATTTATTGGCTAGGCCTTATGACAAAAATGTTACATAAAAGGACAGAAAAATGTGTTAAAGTTTATGTCCGTCTGACGGTAAAGCTTACTGTGAAGGGCTCATATGTATGCACTTTGAAAACGTGGGCCCTCGACGTACAGTTCCAACTCGCAGTCCAACGATGCACATATAAGTTGCTCATATGGGTTTCTAAATCCTGCAGCTATATTTTTTCCTAAAACCGTTTGTGATATTGATCGAAATAAAAAGTGCGTCCTAGTGTGCATGCAATTCTTTTTTTACGCATTTGCTAAAATTGACAGTACATTCAAGGTATTAACGTAGCCACATAGAGTTTGCGCTGGGCACCATTAAAGGTCATCGCAATGTAATCCGACAGGCAGAGATGCTCATTGGTAGGCGTTTCCTGCACACCAGGCTTTTTCCACCCCCACAATGAAAGTATCCACACGAAACAGACCAGTTTGCCCCTATAAAGTCTTTCGTAGATGGAACAGCTTTCTGCGACCTTTCACAGGGATATCATAATGACCTTTTTAACTTCATATAATAAAGCAGTGAAACGTTGAAGCATGAAGCAAAATCAAACGGGTTGTCAGCACGTCTTTTATATAGGAATTGACATTTTTATACAAGCTACCTTTATTGTAAAGGAACTTTTGTGTACACCGGTCCAAAATCAACAGCTATAAGATCCACCAAGCCGTTTCTGTTTTGGGATGATTTGATCCAATTCACCTAACGCTACTCTCGAACGCATGGTCCCAAAATATCCCGCATAGCATACAAATACAGTACATATATTCACCAAGAAATGGCAAACACTGATTCATCAATACAACATTTCGTATACTATTATGCTGGTATCCAGAAGCCTCGGCATTTTTGTTCTACTTGCAACAGTATTAGTACTTCCAACTATCTATCATCAAGATCCATATGACACTTTGTTTGTTTGGCCTTCGTTACTTTACTAGAGTTTGTTTTTATAACAGGTCAGCCGGAATGATATACTTTTGTCCCTTTGCCAAAGTGCCAACAAAGCTGAAAGTTGTAGAACTCCGGCAATCAATCCCTAGATTTGGCAGAAATTCCGGAAATAAGCCCATTTTTGAGGGAGGAGATGTACCATCCAGGAAAACAACGCACTTGATTATGTAAGGTTCAGTGAGTAATTAATGTCGGTCCAGATATGATCATAAAACGTGCGGCAGAACATTTTATTTGGAAGTCTCAACTTCACCGGCAACAGAAATATGCCACTTGTTCAAGAATACGATGTATCACAAATGTATACATATATATAACCATATGGTTAACTGAATACTGCCAGTTCACCAATCATAATCTGGGCAGTGCGTTATCCGGCGGCTCCCTGGGACACTTACAAGGCAATGTCATAATCAAAAGAATCGACTGGGGGCATCTGGAACCTGATGGCAGACAACTGAGCTAAGTCGGCCTTGGTTGTTGTTCTATCGTGTTTAGTCTGGTTGTTGGCTGCGACGGATCCCTCCACGCTCGTAATTTGACTTCTATCATCACGTCTAAGTCGGTGCCAAGAATTTAAATGCAGTAACTCTTTTGGATCTAGAAAAACTGTCTATGGTTTTCCTAGAATGCTCAGGAGTAAAGTTTTGAGCCCTATTCACCAAAGTATCTAACGAGAAGCGATCTGAGCACAATAAATCTTCGCATTAAGTGGTCTGGGGTTAAAGTCAAAATATTTCTTGCAAGAGGTGTGTCAGAAAAGTAATACGCTTCACCTTGGTAACCAGTGTGAACATATTTGTGGAAGAAGCGATGCTGCCTTCTCCCAATGAAAGGCAAGTTAGAAAAATTCGGTCCCGAAACCCACATATTCAGATTGGCGATGTTGACGAAATGACACTGTAAATCATGAGTCTCGTGCTGTTCAAAAGGTAACTTGTGCATGCAGTGCAGTGTGCATGCATTAGGAGTCGGACTTTTATGCCATAGTCCCTGCACTCTCGGGATATGTCAGACTCCACTCCCTTACGGTCGGAGCTTCGAGTCAAAGGCCCGACATGAGGTACCCGAAATAAGGTTCTGTACCCGGGGACAGCATTCAATTAGCTCTACCTACCCGCACGTGAAGCAAATTGCAAAGAGAAGGAACACGCTCTGGAAAGTGAAATTTGAAGAATTGATTAAATAAAGAGGGATAAGACAGGCCTGGAAAGCAAATTGCCGTTGTTGCAAAAGAGCTCAATTGCTACAGGAAAGAACTCCGCGCAACCAATGGCAGCCTGGTCAAGGAAAGCTAAGGGAGGCTGATTCTGGTTATATTTTTCACTGGATTGAAACGACATAGGGAAACTGACGTGGGCAGGGTTCCGGATTTGCATTTCCAGATAACCTGAATTAGCTAACTGTACCAAGTCAAGAATTATGGCCGTCCGAATCCGACTTTCGTAGGCAGTTTGCCATGTTTATCAGCTCCATCGCCCCCACAACGTCACACTCAGATGAAAGAAAGAATAAGTTCTGTGGTCAGCTACCCAACCTCGTCAGACGTGCCTCTCCAAGTGATCCCCACTTTCTGTTGAGTTATTTCAATACTCGGATTGGCCAGATATTGGAAGGTGCTCGGTCCAATTGTAGTCGGATCAGTAAACGACAACGAGTGCAGAATACTAAAGATTGTGCAGCGTTCAAACTCTCAATAACAAACAGTTGGTTTGGTGTGAGAAGAGGACACCACCTTTCAAGGGAAGTCGAATAAGAAGTGAATATGGACACCTGACCGACTACGCCGTAGTGTGACGAAACTTATTTGATTTACTGAGCAGGAAAGTGATGCCTGTGGCTGAATACAGTATGGATCGCTTTTTAGTGAATGTCAAAGTACGCGTCGCACTTGCCATGTAGTGGACCGGAAAGAAACCTATACAACAGATATTTCGTCAAGTGAAGCCAACCTATTCAAAAACCCGGAGAAGCAGCCAGTGGGTACGTGATTACATGACGTGGCTTCCGTAACTGAAGGATGAGTGGCCCCATGTCTTGTCTAAGTGAGAGCTAATCACTCTGATGATCAGGCGCTCGTGGCCAAACTGTTAAATGTTCAACCACTGGCCGGAAGGTCGTTGGTTCGATGATCTCTAAGTTTCGTGAGATGCTCACAGTGCTCCTTGGCTTTTTATCATAGATTGGATTCACCGACTGGACAAACCTCTGCCGAAAATTACCGAATCTTCTCACACCATTGTCAGGGTCATTCAAGTTGGATGTAAAAAGATGAAGGGCGAGGAATCTGTATCGAAGTATTACGAAGCTACATAGCAGGGGCTGACAGACGACCAAGTACAAGCCAGTGTGTCCCATTACGAACACAAATTCAAGCAGCTGCTGTAAATGTCACTGAACTAAAGCGAAAATGGAGAAGAGATTGGTTTGATGGGAATGATTCGCCTATATCCACCCTGATTCATGAAAATAATTTACCTTTCTTCAAAACACACCAAGATCCGTCAAACACAGGCCCGAAAGCTGCACAGAAGGGCCAGGACTAAGCTTTTTATTATACTCAACATTACTAATAATTTTTCGGGTACTGGAATTAGGCCCCTCACGGACACTGCTCCCTCTGGCGGACACTTTTGCTAACCTATGTGACTTTTTGGTTCACTCCTTCATTCGTCGACCTTCGTTTATTCGTCTTTGCAACAGCTAACCTCGTGACGACGTGGCAATCTTTGGACTCTATTCCAGCTGCTGGTTCGAACTTGTAGTGGATATGTCAGGAACAACCAAGTTTACTAGTATGCTTCTGCCACTAGACCGTATAACAGATGAAAAATGCACAGAGGTCACCATCCGTTTATTTAATCGCGCCTACGTGCTGCGGCATCGAATATTTATTGTAAGTGTGGAACATAAGTGTAAACATTTTGTCCTTATATTTCCAGTATTTTGGTTTGTCAAAAGATACTTGTTTACAGTTGAGTTGTAACTCGGAATTGCGGTGTTCTAGTCGACAGCCAACCAACGTGCATATTTAGCGCCTAGAAAAGGCGCCTCACACGTGATTATGACAGATGTGGTTCGCGCACATTCCGTCAGTACAACAATGCACCAGGGTCGGAGCTGACCCGAAGTTATTAAATATCAATTATCATTCTGAAAGGAATACTTAGAGTGAACGCGTAGACAACTGACGAGTCATTCTCAGGATGAAGCCTCTACTATCATTCGCACTGGTATCGGAGTTACTGTTCTGCATAGCAAACGCCGGCCATTCGGATGTGGAATGTTTTACGCATATGGTTCAATGTGTCAGGCAGTGTGCCGCGGAAGGACTTCTGAAGACAGACTGTGGTATGTGTGACCTATCTATCTATCCATCTATCTATCTATCTATCTATCTATCTATCTATCTATCTATCTATCTATCTATCTATCTATCTATCTAGCTATTTATCTATCTATCTATATAGCTATCTATCTATCTAATCTATACATATATATATATATATATATGACACCACCAAAGAAGTCTAACAAACTAAAAAACCCAGGATGAAAAGGTAGTAGTGACATGTACAGGAAGCCCAAAACAGTCATGTTCAAAAAAGAACGCATATTTTCCCGAAACTTTCATCAACGGAATAGATTTGACATCCAGTAAAAAACTAGTCCTCCCAGTAAAAAAATTTAGTGTCCAAGAAACAGACAAACTACCACAGGCAGCTATTGGTAATGATAGTATTTTCGTACCTCGCAAGCACTTTCCAATTTTTCTTATCTATTTTGCAGAGGTTTGAGGTAGTTTACATAGGGTTTTTGTTTCAGGTGAGAAACGATTTACGTCTTATTGTGGGTCATTTTGGAATCCGTAGAATGCACGCTCACATCACTCTCGTTTGACCACCTGTCTTCCTGTCCGGGCGCAATCACTCTGGTGAGTCTGCATCAAAGAGGGGAACCCCGGACTCTAGGTTCACTCTTATTAGAGCTCATCAACAGTGCATATCCTTGGCAGTGCCGTTGTTTGAACTCAGCACATATGACATGCGAAGCGAGCGTTTAACCACTTCTCTACAAGGGCAGGCTGGACGTATCTGAATTTCTACCGTAATGTGAAAGGACTCCAATGCAAACCATTCTGGAGAACAGCCACACGCCAAGACTTTTACTTATTTTCAGTGCGAAAATTTCGGGAACTTGGGTCTTCTCTTTTCTATCCAAATAACGAGAACGAGATTTTATGACCTAGCATAAAGAAGGAAATATATTTGGTTGACTTAAAATCATTGCAAACGATATGTCAAGGATAATGCAATTGACCTGGAGGACCAAATTATTACTTTGGAAACAAGTGAAACTGTAACGTAGAGTCACACAGAAAATATTTGTGGATGTTTTTCATGTTTGGCGGGCAAGGATTATAAGAATTTGGGGAATTTTACCTTTATATGAATTGTAACCATTTAATTCTTTAACGGACCCTGCGTAGGATTACTTCTTCTCACACAAAATAGGTTATATACACGGAAACCCCAGAATCAATTTCTCAGTTCAATCATGTTTTGAAATAGAACATCCCTTAGAACCTAGGGATTATTAGCTACGCACGCTTTTTTTTCGGTGCTCTTTTGCTGAGAACAATTTAGTGGTGCACTCATGCTCATCCTATTACTCTGTGTACGAAGATCCAGGCGATTGATTTATCATTTGGTAAAATCCGGCTCTATTTTGCATCCGGTCCGCTGAAGTATATCATACGAGCACATTAAGCCACGAACGAGATACCCAGGTTATGGAAACTGTGACCGTGCGCGAGAGGGCAGACCACAGTAGGACCACAGTGATCTTACGACCGACAGACAACTATGCCGGCTTACATGGTACCCAGTAGACTATCTGCACACCTATCAGCTGGTTCCGCAAGTGAGCCTGTTTGTATTAATGTTTGAATGGATTCAGAGTGGGTAAAGATCGTACAGAAAATTTGTTACCAAAAATCTGGGTAGTGACGATTCATGAGCATTAGTGGATGCGGAAGAACTGTGGTTGAAAGTACCAAATATATATCGTTCTCCAAAAGTACCCTCCTTTGAAGGCTGGCCTTAATCCAAATTCATACCTCCATTGCCTTCCCTAAGCAATTTAAATGCAATTTGCTCTTCAGCCTGTGATGGCCTCAGGTCCACCTTACTCAGAGATGTCCTTACCAAGACAGCCCAAAATAAGTTATGCCAGTTCTTTATCTATTCCAGAGACAACGGGGTTTACGAGACACCTTTACCTATTATTCTAGGTTCGCATTACTAAAAGATGAGAAACTGCGGCACGAAGGTCTCGTTTTTTACTATCATCATGAACACTTCAAAATGGCACAATGCTGTGATCAGAGATTCAAACCCTTAACTTCAGCTGACAGTGAGAAGGACAACGATTTACTCGACAAGAAAACAATTTACTGACTTCTCCTCAGGGATAACACCCACTGAGCTGCCCAAATTCTTACTCGTGGTATCTTACTGTCCTGGTATGCTTGACAGTGAATACATTCATAACACCAACTAATGTAGTCAAAGGTGTCTGATTCACTATTTGGTAATTCCTGAACTTTTCCTGCCTTTTTCAATGATTTCACACAGACTACTTTGCCAAAGCAGTAAATACGCAAGCACTTTAAAAAACATCTATAGCTGCCAGAGTATCAAATATACCATCGGATCTTTCAACTCGATCGTTACTTTTACATTTTTAAGCCCATCGCTGTGGCCGTAGGCTGAGCCCTTGTGTCCGTGTGGAAGTACATAGTACTGTTCGTCAGAAATCACCTTGCTGCTACTATCGAAATATTGCGTACGTTAAAAGAAACAGACGAGAACCAAAGCCGAGTGCACCGGAAAATACTACCCAATATTTAAAGTTCTGTTTGATGATTGACGCTCAGCATCACCTACTTATTTAACGATGGGCTTCAATGTACATTATCCCCTACTTTCATTGATTTCACGGTAAGAGCTCCCCATACAGCCCACAATTTTCTTTTGAGTGTTTAAACTCCGCATTCCATATTTCATTTGAATCATTCTAATGATTCAACTGCTACAGCATATCATGAAGCACCTCATACAATATCGAACTTCCACTTTGTTTTCGCCCATTCAGGCAACACACTGTGACACACAGTGACCTCATCAAGAACGTACAGCTTTTTGTGACGGTAATTAACATGGGATTAATCAACTAAAAGCTGCGACCACTCATGGTCGCAACAACACAGTGAGGGGTTTTGGAAGTAAGGAGGCTCTTGCTTCTTCCAAACCTGAGTGTAACAGTGTGTGAATGCACATCTTGTCGGAAAGTCCCGATGAGCAAAATGAGGCAGTTGGCTTGCACTTGTAATACAGAAACTGAAAAAAGCGATAACAACTCATCTCACTCAAACCAAATGATTTTGTTTTGCAGCTCAGTACAAGGCCCCTGGAGAAGACTCGAACCCACAATTTTATGATTACTGGGCAGGTGCCATACTAGATGTGCTCCTTTCATAAAATGACCCACAAAATCTTTGACCAGCGGATCAATAGTCGATGATTGTCAGTGCCAGCTGTAAGCCCCCCGTGTGAATTGCACAGTATGTCGGGCGTTGGTCGAGATACTGAAGAGCATTGTTTTGGATCGCATAGGATGGCATTCATTTGATAGGCAAGAGATTGTGGGTTTGAGTCCCTTCCAAGGTCACTGCCCTTTCATTTGCTTTGGTAAAATTACAAGGCGTTCCAGCTCAAATTTTCCCTCTATATCTATTCACGTCGGATTTGTGGTGTCGACAGACTGGGTGGGCTGTTTATTTGACAGCGAGGTGAATACAATTTAGTGAGTGAAACTGGAAATCAATCCGAACTAAAGAACGTTTAATCCCAGTGTAGTACACCCATACCTGTGGAAGTGGTGGTATTGGTCCGTCTGTCACGCTATGATGGATTGTTTCACGTCTAAGCCACTGAAAGATTCATAGACAATTTTCGGACACCCAGATTCTGAACAAAAAACTTTGGCGACAAGGCGGCTTGAGAGCTAATCTGTAAACCAAAAAGCTATATCTAGTTTGACCAATAAGAAACTGATCCGTTTGTGTCAAGGTTGTGTTTGAAGCGCAAACTAGCGAAACATCTACCGATTTATGCCCCGAAAGCTGAACCGCTTATGCGGTTGGATCCACAATATAAACTGATGGTGACAGTCAATCTGAATAGGTCATACCAAATCAAATCCAAGCTTCAGCTAAATGTTTACGTTAACAGTTCCCCTAACTGTACAATAACAGCAGCACTGTACTATTGTCTACTGAGCTGACAACAAGTGTGATGTACCAGGGTGCTTACATTTCTGTGAACCACTGACTTTCCTTCTCACGATGTTCAGCATGTCACATGTTCACAGTTTGGTTGAAAACCTGCTAAAGTTCGAAACAGTATTTATACGTCTAGAGGACGTATAACCGAATAGAAGTAAAAGACATTGATATAACTGGCCATTAGTAGATTGTCGTATCTACTTCTATTCCAACGATAGGCCGGACGGTCGCTGGGGCAAAAAAGCACTCATCTTCCTTTCACTTGACTGTTCAGCTGTATAAACAACATTCAGCAGCTGGCACAAGCCCCTCTTGCGGATGATGATTCTAGGCCCCTTCTTTCAGGTGTAGCTATTGCACTTTTAGTAATTTATCGAGGCTCTGTAAAGTGATGGTGAGAGGAAACTTCACATCTAACAATCATACCGTACAGGTTTCAAACTGGGGTAAGTTCACCCGCAAGTTGGACAGCGCAGTTCCCGCCACTGGTTGAGTTTCACATGAACGGTATGGTAAAGCGATCTAAAAGGGTTGCACTTGACCAGAAACAGGAGCATGGAGACTGCGTAATTAAGTAGAGCCTACAGTGGACAGCGAAAAGTTATCTCCGAATGACTCAAGCCGTAAAGGAAAGAAAATGCCTAATAGCTCTGTATAACAGCACGAATTAGGATGCATGATCTGAATGCAACGTTGAGTAGTGTGATTGATGCATCCAAACCTTTTACGAAATCCATAAAGACTGATGCCAGCTGCATGGAGGCCTCACCGATTAGCAGCGTAAAAAGTCAACAGTATCCTAATCACTATGCCGTCAAGTGGATCATAACTTACTTGACTGAAGAGCGGAAAAAAGAAGTTGGCCAATCAACAGAATGAAGAACTAAGTTGGAGCGCGGAAGACGTAAAACGTACCACGGCACAGAGAACAACGGAAGCCACCGGGCTTTTCAGACATTTCCGTCATGTGTTGGAGAATTTGGGCGGCCAAAATAACCCTACAGTGTGAATCAGTTACACAGATTAATTTTGGCTCGCACATTATCTTCCGAAATAACACTCCGTGGCAGAGAAATGGTACCAAATAGTTGTTTTGCAGGAGAGAATTGTTTTCCAAAAATAGTTCAATGGTTGCGAACCATATATTCACTTTGAGTTTATTTGTTACTCACACATCGTGTTAGCGCTGAAGCACTTTACTGGAACAAAAGGCAGTATAAGAACCATGATTACAATAAATTTTTAATGTGGAAATGTATACTACTCTTTCACTTTCTGGCTTGCGCTTCATCATAGACTACTTTACCAGCAATATCTCTTCTTCGAACCCTTGTCAGAAAATCGTACAGATGACGTACTGGAAGATTGTTTTACATGTGCACCTTGTGAAAAACTCGCGCTACCTTGTGTCCAAAATGAACTCAGAAAAAAGAGGTTCGCCGATTGTAAATCTCTACCTATCATGATGGGCATGTGGCGTTAAGTAAGCCACACACGCTATGTTTGAGACTTTTTTCCGTCATTGATTTCACGTCCATAGTGTACGGATTTCTGATCACTGATTGCCCATAGAGTAACATAACATTTGTATCTTTTCTACTCGCAAGTAGTTTCATGTCTTTGTTGTCAAATTCAAACTTTGTTTTCTGGATTCTAGTAAAGGTTCAGCATCATCTATTTGGTTCTGCTTTTTTTAAAAGATCCTACTGCAACCGTTCACTTTAAACATTGTCGAGTAGGAAAAACTCGAGGGCCGCTTTAGCCCCTTGGACGTCGGCACATTTTCAACCACCCAAAAAAAACAAAGTTTGGGAAACTTAAATTTCAGCTAAATGGTCCATCTTGAAGTTGAATTTCGAGGCTGCTCGTATAATCCATGAAGAATAAAAGATCAAACTGATTTAATGGTTCTGATTTAAAGATACTCTTAGGAATTATCAAGAATTATCAGAATGAAAGGCGTTTGCCAATTCTAGGATAACGATAACAGGTCGAAATCTTATCTTTGCGGAACTCGGAAAATTTGGAGTATTAAAAGCCGTTTTTCCATGATATGCGTACCTTCTTTCAGTCAGGTCAGAAAAAGGATGAAGTATAGAATAAAATTCCTCTCAGGAAGGTTTTGTCCATCGGAGAAAGTAACGGCCTTGTAGCGGATTTAAAAACGGACAACTGATCTCCAGAAGGGCAGAAACTGCTTAGTCATAATGAGCTACATTTATTGGGATACTGAAACGCAGCATTTCCACAATAGACCTTCTAGATGTTGGAAGTTCGTGCATACATGTGGACAGGATGAAGCGAGTGCTATTCACCTGAGAAAATTACCCTGATTAGATTACGCAAAAACTAGCAAATCAATTGAACCTTGTAACTGTGCTTATGGAAATCCTTCTGCAATCTAACCAGGATAATGTGAATATTTTTAGATCCGGAGAAAATGACAGAGGAATCCAGGGGAAAAGGGCACACACAATAGTAAATTCAGGAACGAAACTGGATGGGTAAATGTCGCTCTAAGGCTGGAATAACCAAATAATTGTCACTGAGGTTTTGGGGAAACATCTTGTGTCGGGAGAATAAGCGAAACCGATTGACGGATCACTAAAAAGTCCTGAAATGTAGTGCCACTGAAACCTAGCAAGAATTAGCTATCACGTCAATCTCGATTTCGGTTGCGCAGCGGAGGGGAAAACAACATGTGTAGCTTGTCTATTGGTGAACGGGGGCTAAAAAATGAAAATTTGAGCAAAACTGTGTGTTACTGGCACGTCAGCTAGAAACCGGCACGTGTTTTTCGAAAGTGAAAAAGCCGTACAATTGTCTAGGGTGTCGAGCAATAAACTGTACTGGCCAAAAACTCAGTACTGTCAAGTTAAACAATCTAAGAGCTTTCCAATGTTTTCACACGCGCGACTTCTTCCTATCGGTCTGTTTATGCAGTGACAAAGTTGTATACGTGAAGTGGTAACATAACGGGCTTTCGAGAAATGGGGTCCAACTTTTCAGCCGTTGCAACACACTACGCGAGTCTTCTACGCGAATCTTTTGGTTTATCAAAGCCTGGGTGTTAACATCGTCAAGAATGCCTGAAATTTCATAGCGTGGAATGTTTGTTCTAGATAATGCCTTCTTCAAGAAGTCCACCTGCCTAGAAAGGAAGCTAACTCCATCAAGAGTGCACCCGATTGCTGTATAGCCGTTTTGGGAAATAGTAGTCATAACGTTTCCAACCAGCGAGACTGTTGACCGAGTTTGGCCTTCTTGGCACCTTGAACAGCTGCATGTTACACACGGCACCGTATTTCCTTGGAGGTAACTCATGCATTTTATTTTAAAAATGTGTATAAAGTCAAGCATAAACAAGTTCTGTAAATGCTCGGGTGTCAGGAGTGCGCGGCTAATTGATTTGGCTTACCCTCTCTTGTAAGGATTTAGTGGGGTTTGTTTTTCGAACTTGTTGTCAAATTTCCAATATAAACCTCAACTAGGAAAAAGAGCACTCAGCGAACAGACGCTCCTCCATAGATACGTATGCTTTAAGCCTTGGCGAGAAATCAAACCCTGTCGAGTCAAACAAAACGAAAAGTACCGGATTGAGCATTTCCGTTACTGACAAATGGGTGGCAGGCCAAAAGTAATTTTCTTCGGCAACAAACATATTCGATTATGCTATTTTGAGATGTACGTTCCTGTGGTGGTTGGCTGTAACTGTATTTCCGGTGAATTCAAATCGAAAAGAATGACAAATTTTCCAACTGTGAAACGCGCTACAGTCGAATACGAACACACTCATTGAGCGAATCTCATAGTCATTATCCAGTTAAGTGGACAGCAAGTCATTTTAACCAGAGTTATTATTCAGAATTATTAGTTGAGAACTGTTCAGTGGCAAAAATTTCAAGTCAAACGGGTCTGCAACTTGGACCTTCTACTTCTGCTTAGAAAATGACAGTCACGACTTTCCAAGAATGAACAACGTACCATCCAGATAGTGTGTACTAACCGTAACTCAACTTGCGCAAAATCATGGCTTGCTTAGTAAACTGTCAAGTTTTTAAACTGGCCTGCCCAGATGGATATTTCATCGAAACCAACGGAGTATAATTCACACTGGCGAATTCGGTACAGTCACAACGATAAACTAAGTTTCAAATAACACTGAATCTGCTTTAGATTCCACAAGGCCTCTATGAGAAATTATGTCTAAGGAGAATTGGTCCTAATAACAAACCTGTGGAACTGTCAGCGACATGTCGATTGTTGTCTACTACTTCGTTTCATCGCTTCTTTATCAGCCCTATTTTAAGTGGCCTCACATACGTCCAACTCGCTAAAGTGAATCACTTACAAACTATCACACTGACCGCTTATGCCTTGCACGGATTGGTCGATTTTATCCTTGGTGCTGATTACTTTCAGGAGTATAGGTTACCCGCAAATTATCTGCTAGGTAGTAGTGAAAAACTGGCACATGAAATACTTCATAATGATAATGATAATGATAACTTTGTACACGTACAGCGCACTCAATGGACTGATAAATTTCGGTTACTCACCTTATTCGACTTTTGAGTGGGAACAAAGTCCCAAAGAATGCGGTGGTTAGGGAGACGTCTTACTAGTAAATTTTGATGAAGGACGTAGAAATGAACCACCGGGTGAACCGTTTCGTGTTTCTAACTTGCAAACCTCTCCTTCATCTTATGCTGTCACAAAGAATACGTCCAACAAAGTGCACTACAAATTGTTTGTCTGCTTCTGTTCGATCAGATCAAAGTCTAACTTCTTTCCCTTGGTTTTACACATTTTAATTCAAAGCTTCCCTCAAAACTAGTGTAGTGTAGTTAAACCAGAGGCCGAAGATAGCCTGCTAAGAAGCCGAATCCTTTCATTCATTCTCGTCCGTGGACCTTACAGCGTGGAATCCACCAGAAATGCCGGAACAAATTAAGTGAACCGAACCCCCCTAAATTTACTTGCGGTTATCCACTGACTATCGTGGATGCGTAACAAGTTTTCCGCCCCTTTACTTTGCACGTCATCAATGGATGATAGCGACCAACTAGATTAAAATGAAGTGGCTTATTCCACAAGTTACGACCAGTTCAGGATGGTGAAAAAAACATCTGCTGATAGAACATCACATTTAACATGATGCAACAAGTACATCGTTCGAGACTTTGAAAGCCATAAACGTCCACGTTTATTTTTTAAACGTTAGTAGGGGCTTAAGCTTATTGAACATTAAGAAAATCCTCCATTCTATGGATAACTTGCATCCGCGAGCAATTCTCTCCTTTTAGGAGGTTGCTCCGAAGTGAAATCTCCTTTTTGCTCTTAATTCGAACTTAGTTCTAAAGTAACTTAAAGTTTATATCCAGATGTACTAGGAACCCTCTACTGAAAGGCACATATCCCTCCCAATGAGTGACGAGCCAGGGTAAAGAGCAATGTAGTCACTTAAGCCTGCTTTCCATCTTGTACATTATAATTATCAAACTTTCTGTATGCGAACACCTGACTTGGATACCAGGGCTGTTTGCACTTGCCTTTTTCGAAATAAATCTTGGACATTAATAGGGCGCCAACCAGTCAACTCCTAATTAGAAGCATCTGCTGGAAAATTTTAGGATTGGCCATCCTACATTATTCGCCCCGGTCCTCAATTGCAAAAGCCATTCCGATTAAAAAACAGCCTTGGAGGGCGCAACATACAGTGGCATACCAAATTTACAAGTAAATTGATTAGCGTGAGAGGAAGTAGGTGTTTCCCAAACTTTGGAAAACAAGCATGCCACAAACAGCCGCGAAACTGAATGAATGAGTTTTGCTTATCTTTCCCAGTTTTACCATCTTACCGGAAAACGTAAAATATCCTACATACAAGAGAAAAACCATCACAGGTGTTCGGACGTCACTGACTAATTGCTTTCACGTTACGATATACACAGTGGATGGAATCTGGAGACGATCTGACAGCAAGCCACGATTCATCCGTGGACCGGATGTAATCAAGGCTGCGGTTTCAGTCTTATCCAATGAGAGACAGCAGCCAAACTCACAAATGTTAGATAGGCAAAGTAGATGGAGAAGTTGACACAGAAGTTTGTCAGTCGAGATGAACAGTGCAGGACTGCGAGCACTAACCTTGGCTTTCGCGATCTGGATAGGAATGGCGCGGAATACAGAAATTCAATGTTTTGGAGACATGCTAATGTATACTTCACAGTGCGTCTCCGACGGGTTGACAATGTCAAGCTGTCGTAAGTTGTGTATTTACCGCTTTTTGTGTTCTTTACAAAGTGCATCCTCAATACTTGTGGCAAATCTACTTAGACGTAAAACCAAATTTCTTGCAAATGGTTCCACACAAAGTATAATTCTCAATTTGGATGGCGTTCCCATGTATTTTTGTAATGAAAGTATCTCTACTGACACCCCCAAGTGTTGTTCCGCATTTCTGTTCATCTCAATACTCAGACTCTACAAAGTTTGAACGAGCCTGGAAGAACTCATATGCCTAGTGAATATATATATATATATATATATATATATATATATACGTGAATAAATATACATGTATGCGTGCGTGAGCTCCACTATACAAACTTGAGGGAACATCATCCAGTAGAAATATTCCTGAACTGTGTAAATGACTTGTGCATTCACTTCTCATACGTTGAAAATCCATGGGTTTGACACTATTCTGCTGGCGTTTTCCGCAAACTGGAAACGTTTTCCGTAATGACGTTGTTGTTTGGAATGGAAGACGCTTGGTCAAATGCGGATGGATAAAATGCCAAGAAACGCATACGACAGGCCGACTTGTCTAATTGGGAAATCAGGTTCATGAAGTTTCGAGGACTATGTCTGTGGAATTGATCTCACGAAAGGCGAAACTGTCTATGGGTTATCCAGAGTTTCCATAGACCTAAAGATTGGTGCTGGGAATCTGCGTTCAGTACATCGTCCATTTTCGAGTAAAATTAGTCTAGTGCATGATCACAGTGTTACTTGACATCCACGATAATGTGAATACCTACAGTTCAGCCTGCTGAAAGTCAAATTAGTTCAACTGGAAAAAATGTAAAGAAATGTTTCCTTCTAATTCATCCAACATTGGCAGCTGTAATTGTTAGGTTTGAAACGCCTATCATGACAAGTAGTTTAGGAATGATTCATGTACTCAGATGTCAAAGGCACAGCTGTTTTCTACCCTACACCAGCCTGCCGAGCTTGACAGTTGGATTACAAAGGTTTCAGCACCAATCGAGGTGACATCGTCAGTGCGGGGTTGAGTGGTTCAATCCTCCTTCTCAGTCTGCGCCTGTATAGTTTCTAAACAGTGAATAATAACTCTAAACTGATTGGTTGCTCTCGAGTTGGCTTTCGCATAAATTAGTTGGTCAGCTTTGAACAGCCACCAGCTTTTCTTGTTAGGAACATTTCACATTCCGGTTCTTCTGAGAGAAATTTTAACAGAAAATTCCGTGTGGGATTTGTACATTTTCATGTTAATTCTCTCCCCAGGATATACGGGCGATCCGCTAGTATCCTGTGGACATTGTGCTCCTTGTCAACAGTACATTAAACGTTGTATGGTAAACAGACTTCGGCAAACAGAGTTTGAACAATGCTCAGCGCAACCCGCTATGATGGGCATGTGGCGCTAACTCAGTCACTTTGGATGAATACAATATCTGCTTATCACTTTTATTATGCTTTTATGTGAACAAAATTGGGTGGAGAGCACTCTGAATTGGGGTTGCATTTGCTCGGAGTTTTCTTCGCAACAAGTTTCAACTGAATCGGCAATCCCTGAAATTTGTTACCGAGTAAGTGCCAGAAACAAGCCTCAAGACTGTGCGTAATAAATCACATTACACTGCGCGCTTGGCGTACAGACTGAAAACCACGGCAAAACCAGTAGCAACAGAGTGGTGCCGATCTTCTTCTAATGAGATTTTATAGTTTGATATTAGTAGTACGGGACAATTACTCAAAATCAACGTACAGCCGACGATCTGTTTCTTGCTGTTTGAGACCCGTCAGGTAGGCGTAATCCCCTTGAAGCTGAGAAAACCACTCCTTGACTTCAACAGTATTTTGAGTGATTGTTTACTATTGAGCTGAAGCGCGTTATGAAATTTCTGGGGTCGAATACTCGTTGAAGACCCTCGTAGCCAATCTCTTATAGACATATTTCCGATCCTGGGTTTTCTGTAGGTTTCGAGCAGTTGCCGCATATTACCTATAATAAGATAATGAACTTTGCTGAATATCTTTGCAGTGAAATCCTGCGTGGCTCATATTATGTAAAAGAATATCAGTATGAAATTGACCACGGGTATGAAGTATGCCCGAGAATAAAAGGTAAGTTGCAATTTTGTCATTTGTGACTATAGAGGCGTACTAGTCTCAGGTATCATTAAGTACTGGGGACATCCGTCAAACGGCCGGCATATAAGTGCAGGTGCTTCTGCCTCAAAACCACTCTCACTGTTAGAAGGCGTCGTAGTGAACCACAAAAACTTAACACGTCATTCAATTAGTTGAGGTATGTCACTATTATAAGTAAACTATCCGAGAAATAGCATGCGAAAACGTACCGACGGATAAGTTGAAGGGTGAGAAGTTCGGAACACGCATTCAAAAGTACAGTATATTATGGCGATCGGCTGTGGCTTCAGTGTTTGGTCATCAGTCTTGTGTAACCGAACTTTTTCATGTTCATGGATTAGCATGTTTTCCGTCCTCACTACGACTGATCTGATGAATGTAAAAAGTAGGCCGCCTGTCCCTTTCTCTTCGCAGACCACGTTCAGTCCGTGGTCAACGTCCACAATTGCGTGGAAGGTGAACAGGAATCAATGATTTCGGCACCTAACTCGTGTCGTGCAATCTGTCAGGAAACCTGATCACTTGAGAACAGTCAAGCACTGTTGATTGTTGATAAGCAGATCAACCATCACTAAACGCATTTGAGCGACAAGTAATTCAACTAATTGTCACACAACTGTTTCTCGTAACTCTAATATTCACTTGCTGGATTTGATCGGTAACAGGCCTAAAATACCTGAATTTCAAGATTTGATTAGGCAAAGTGTCATGCGACGTGAATGCACTCCAACGCGCTTTTCTTCCCCAACAGACTGAGTTTAGGGACTAACTGCATGCTGTTTTATAGTTAGCAACTCCATATTCAAGTTTCATCGACTTATTAGGTCCTCCATGAACAAAGTGAAAAGTTAGGGGTTGCATGTCCTCTGTTAACTATAGGCTCTGCGCGCATTCACTGCAAGGTCGAAGTCAACAAATTCCTTCAAAAAATAATATACTCACACTTTAATCCACGTAGCACTCTGTCTGCTACAACATCCATGTCTCCAGATCTGGTGCTTTTTTAATTGATTATTTACGCACAGGATGCCTCGGGTTGCTCTTTGGCCTCGTTTGAACTTTCCTACTCAAGTGGTAAGAGTTGCATGAGTGAGAACAATCCGACCACATATTGCAGCCAGTAAAACAGAGTTGTGGAGTGAGAACGGAGGCGTTGGTAGATAGGAAGTAGCTACATAAGGGGTCATCAGAGAGGCGTAAGGCTTTGGCAGCGATCCAGTTTCAGATCATCGCTTACACCTACATCTGCAAGTCAGGTATTATCCCGTGAGCGAAATGACTCAGATAAACACAGTGCAACTGTTGCTTTCTCGTTTGAAATCACCAGCACAGTACATTCCAAGAAACTATACTGGAATACGAACACGTGAAGCTCCATTCAGCAGCTAGCCACCATTCCACAGGTTGCATGGGCATTCAATCTGCTAAGCTGTCATCAGAGGGTCCGCTAACACCGGATCACTGGTTTGTGCGGCTGTGCACAAGCTCCAACAAAAAGTTCATGAGATACAGTGCCATGTGTTAAAAGTAACCATCTGCTAAATTCCAACTATCTAGTGATCTATGAAACAGAATTATAGAGTCCACGTGCACTTCTACCTTCGGCGTACCGTAATGCAAAACCAAGATATGCCTTGCGCCTACAAATCACGTTACGTTGATGATCTACTAATCAAGAATGAGTAGCGTGAAATAATAATTATTAAAAACCCATAGCGTGGCAACGCAGATTGCAGTCAAGTGGGTGCTGCTGATTGAATGTGACTCGGTCGGAAGTGCCGATTGGTGATGTGAAAATCCCCCTATTTGTACGCAGTAAGGAATCAATCGCCAAAATGGAATGTTTTGTTGTGTTCACAAGCGACATCACCAGGAAACAACGGTCTGAATTTAAAATCCATACATTCATTATTAGGTCCTCCTGCAGGATGGATAAACATTCATAAAAACAATCTCAACATAAACCAATCATCGGATTGTCTAGTTCAGGATGTTGTTTGGACAAGAATCATATCTGGAATGAAGTGTACCACGTGCACACGCCGGCCAGTATGTGTGTGGATCCGTGGTCACAAACTTAAACTGCTAACCAAGGGATCACGTGACCGATTTTTATTTTCATCCGATGAGTAGCAATGAGGACGATATGCCTCCTATAGCTGAACACCCCGGAGTGTGGTTACAATAATCATAGGAGGGTCACACTTGCAAGCGAGTGACAACGCCCGAGTGAATATACTGCGCAAACACAAGTGTTTCCACCTTCGCACCGTTGGCTACTTAACCAGAAAATGCGTCTGCATTACAAACGAGATGGCTGCAGTTCAAATCTTAGTTGAGCTCATAAAACTTACCACTTTCACTTTCATTAGTGCTTTTGGGAGAAAAGAACCTTTCAAACTAGGAAAAATGGCAAACTCATCAGAGGGGTAAAGGTGGCGATCCCAAAATACCAATGATATGTTTCCTCTCCCCTCATCTACTCCAGGCGCCTCAACGTTATCACGGCAAATGAGTGAAGTAGTCTGACTGAGCAACCACCAGGTGGCCTGCGATGTAATCTATGTTGAAACAGTCCCATTCGCTGTCTTATCTTGATAAAGGCGTCCACAATGAAACGGTGAAAGATAAACAGAGCATGGAGGACAGTTCAGTAGCTGTCACTGTAAAGATGGCTAAATCCTGATCCGAAACAATAAACAGCATGAATCATCCACTGTGAAGAAGGCGGACGAAACCACTTTGGAATCCAACACCCAAGACGACAACGCCGTTCAAATGTCCTCGGCAAGTTCCATACCGCCATGTAGATGGCACTTGGTCCCCCGAAGATGCATCTTTGAAAAGAAACCGAGCGACAATCGAGATGACACTCATAACCGTCATTTCGTGAAAAATTTTGAGTCAGTCAACTCACTGTCAATATAATAGTATAATAATCGTTCAGCTGTAACACCCTTTTGGTGCCTCGCCGCCAGAAGGAAGGGCTGAGATATTGCCAGGTTGCCCAAGTCTAGACAGGGGAAGTCGAGAGGCAGAGGTCGGGTTCGAAACACGGACCTTCCGGTCAGTAAATTCGCGCTCTAACCAGTGAGCCATCTCCCCCCAATATGCCAAATTTCTAAAACACGCAGCCGTACTGGGACAAGTACCATGTCCAAAAGGTTTCAAGGCTTTACAGGCGTACACAAGTACAAACATTGCGATCCCTCGAAGAAACTGACGAAAATTTTTGTACGGTTGAATTTTTGTCTCAGACTGAAATTTCGACCTTTATATAAGCTCATATGACATGCTCAAAAATGGATTGTTAACTAGAACTGAGTGGGATATAATCAGTTCAAGTACGCTTGGTTCCTAGATAGATTCCTTGTCCACGTGAATTTATTTCTTTCTAGCACCGAGAGCATATGAGAGCAACTAAAAGGTGTTCCATAGCGCGGTGGCCAACGACATAACTTACTTCTTCACCTGTAGTGCTGCAAAGCCGGTATCTATAGCACTCCAAAAAGGCCACGCAAATTGGAGTGCACCCACAATATTTAAGTTTTGATTTCTGACAAACTCACCAGAGCAGGCATTCTATTACTTGTAACCTTATATGTCACGCCCTGAAGAGGTCGAATACCCCAGTCGCTGTGGCAGCCATTCTGGTGGGTTACCGTATTGGACTTTAAGCCCGACTGATTCAGAGAACCGAACCCAGCACCGGACGTGGAATGTGAAGTTCAATTCCGATGAAAAGCAGAAATAACGCACCACTCGTACTCATGTAAGTAGTATAGCTTTCTTTAAGTTTCTGTAGCACGATGAAGTATTTCGGCCGTGACTCGATGAGAGTTTCGACGCTTTTTTCGTTCGTTGCGCAATCCATCAGTCAACAAACTTTGTCGAGAGTATCCTCGGTCGAGCAAGGTTCAAATATTGTCCAAAATGTGTATTCAAACATTGGTTATGCTACCTTCACTCTAACGTGACCGGTAAGTTGTCACTCATTCGTTCCAGATGTTGTCCCCACCATTTTCGTGTCGTGGGGAACCAACAAAGCACCGCCTACCATGCGAAAGTTAACTTGCTCTGCATAATCTACGTCGTCTAACTCGCCCATGTCTTCTTCCTAAGTGATTATCTACACTGCACCTCACAAGCCCGTTTCGCCAACTGTTCTGCTGCAGCTTAACAAGGCTTAATAACTAACGCCCCTTTCAGCGTGAACTCTCTGTGTAACGTTTATTGTTATGTAGAGCTATTTCCCCTGACATTCCCCTCTGTATTTACTGCTGACTGATTATCAATTCAAGCCAGTGGTCGTACGTTCGACTCGGCTTTCTCCCAATCACTAGTTTTCACAGCTGTTCAGTTTGCTGCGGCTACTACAATTGACCCGTAGCCCCAACGACATGACTCCGCTAACTGAAGAACGGGACTACCTCCCAAACCTTGCAGGACCTACGAAAGACCAAATTCTACAATCTATGTAAGCTTCTTTGCTCAGCTGCTCCATCAGAAGTAACCGGAAATCCTCAGTGTAGAGTCTAGAGAAGTCTCGTAGCAACAAGTATTTGTATTACTAATGACGAAAGTGCAATTAAGAAAATGGAGCATGATGGTTGAAAACATAGACTGAATTACATTACAAGAGATCAAGCGAGCGCGCATAAGCGTCTTAGGAATAGAAAGAATGCAACCAGTAGTGTCGTTGTATGTATATAGTATTATGAAGAATATGCTGACTAGATCCACACAGACAGAGAGAGAGATGAGGCCCTAAAGCGCACACATGAACACAATCTTAAGTGGATTAGCGCATGAATGCATTTTCCGTGGAAAGTAACTCCAAATTGAACGGATAAATCAAGTGGAAAAGTCCTAACATTATCTCGTCACGCTCCTCATGTAGGATGCACACACACAGTATGCGTTGTGATGGCCATGTTGCTAGTTGTAAGGGTAATAAAATTGAGGGCTTCGGGGGATAGGCATCGACCAGATCAGTGTCTTCCAGTGTGCCAAAATGCAGAATGGTTGGTGATAATGCCATTTCAAGGGGCAATATAGGTAGGTAAACGAACACAACACAGTGTGATGAAGAAAATGTCTGGTGTTGTGACCCAAACCCCAGCTGTCACAGGCGAAATTGGAAAAGGATCAGATTAGCAATTCAGTACTACAGTGTCCCTTTAGGCGACCAGGTGGAGGGGACTGCGGATACGTAACACACAGCTCTATATAAAGAAGTCAGTAATATTCAGGGAGCTGGGAGGGAAATATAGACAAAATCAATCATCGCAGCTACAAGGGAACACACCAAGTGCATTTTCGCGCGGTAGGAATGAAAAGGGTATTTTTCGTACTTACATAGAAAGCAACATTGACCGGACAGGAATCGGAGGCAGAATAAAATAGTGTACAGTAAGCGGCTAATGATAACAACCACTGACTGTTGGTTAAACTCGAAGGAAATTAATAAAATGACCGTAGAGAGACACGTGAGCCAAAAATCACCGACTTCAGTTTGCACACACGCTCTATATAGATAGGCACGTATTTAAAAAAAACACTTACCACTTGCCAACGGGTGTCACAACATGTTGGTGCTTGTGTTAAGGCAACCGTGCGGTCAGTGTGAACAGGCAAAACGAACCACAAAAAACAGGCGTTAGTAGATTATCCCACATTCTAATTGGGCTAGCACAGATTGAGAGTCCAGTGTGTCAGTAAGCGAACGAACAGATGAAAAGTAACTGAAGCAAATAATGCAGATAGACATCAGAGACGAAGTTAGAGATGAACACAACTTCAAATGCAAATCACCCGGTCAATCACAAGTAAAAAGTGAGTGGATACGTGAAGAAAAAAAGGATGAAATAAAGACTAAATCGTGCGTGAATTGTTTTCGTCCGTGGCGGCGATGTTGGGACTGTTTCATCTTCCGGTCTCCTAAATTTACTTTGCAGACCCAAACAAACAGAAAAATAGTGAATATTACCGCCACAGTTGTGTGTCCATGCACTTGAATGTGCCTGGGTCACCCACGCACCACATCTATCACATTACTGAGGGTCAAAAGTTGATCACAAGTTTCACGACAGGACACAGTGGGGAGAAACGGGTGGGACAGATGGCGGGGTAGTTTGGTTGGCTGTCTGTCTCTCTGAGGGTCTTGTCTGCATGTGTACACGCGTGAGAATATGAGTGAGTGCATGATAAATCGGAGGATGAAGAAGTACTCTCCGAAGCAGGTGGAGTCCAAACAGGGTGAATCAGTTCCAAATCCGAAGGAAACTGTCCCATGATCCGGTGCAAACAGCCATGCCGTCCTCAGATACACCGAGACAACTGACGCGATTGTCATGACCGGCCAGGATGCCTGATTCAATAGAAAGAAAGGAAAATAGAAAGTTCCGCATTTGCAAGTGGTTCACGCCCTCCTTTCAACGCTAAATAAAAGATGAGCAATTTGATACTACTCATAGGGATATCCACCCTCTGTCTTGTCAGGTGAGACTGGGTTACAATTCGACCAGTTAGCCAAGGGATTTCAGCATTCGTTAGTCAACACGGGCTGCAAGATTCATCGCACGACACATTGCCTTAACGTCCAAATATATTAGCTCAAAGGAAATTGGATGACTGACTCGTTCATATGGTAGTCCTTGGTAATCTGAACATCTGACTGTGGTGTTCGACACAATGCGTAATAGACGGATTCCTGTGCTAGCGTTTCCACTTGAAGGTTAATAGAAATCAGGAGATAAAGCATGTCGTCTCTTTTGAACATTTACACCAAAACAGTGGCTAAAACAATGATCCCTAGGTGTGACCGCATTAACAAATGAGAAATCAGAAGAATACTAGTAGGTAGACATGGAGTAATTTGGTTCCCAACGCAATTGTGCCGCAAAAAGCGAAAAGTCTACCGCAAAATAACGGTGCGGATGCATAGATGGATTCCGAGTAACGCAGTTGCAAACCAATATGACAATTCATTGAAAGCCAGAGAGGCAGGACGTACGCTAATGCCATGAATGCAGACGAACAACATCACATCCTCTGGGAGTATTATCCCATCAAAAATGTTGCTTAATTCGGTTCAAGCCTGCCGCCGGTGACTAATCTGTAGTGAAAGCAGTGGAGTAATTGAATAACAAAGTCATCAGGAGAGTACTATCCAATGAATCTCCGAGTGACCTTAGGGAATTCTTTAGGTAAATAAAGGAAGAAAAAACTAGCCCTGAATCACTCCACACTCTCACTAATATAGAAAACTGATCGACTTTCGCACCTCCATTAGGGTGACATTAACCATATCTATCTGGGCTGAAACGATGCACTTCTCCTCCCCAATGACCCAGCACATGCTATTGTTCGTGGGTGCGGTTAGACACTTATCACGTTGAGGTCGACCGTTAGACCATTTTGATCAATTAACAGTTTCCTCAACTTGTTCATGTGCCCCGGCAACGCCCGAACACGTGCATATGCACTCTTGGCAATGATTGAACTGTACAGTGCGCGCTGGTCACGTCTCTGAGTGTTTTGGCACCCATGAAGATCTTCCCTGAAGTCGATGGAGTCAGTAGTAGTTACTTGTGTTTTTTATAAGAGAACTGGTGGAGCAGAAAGGTAGGAACGGTGCCTTGGATTACCCGTTTCCGTAAAAAAGAATGAAATGAACGTCTTCAGCGGCCGTCCGACAGTACGATGTTTTGCGGATGGGAACACATCCTATAGATCGCTCCGTGAACCGTTCAACTTAATGACATGCCACTTAAATACAGATAGGACATGGAAATATGGGTAAAAACAGTTAAGACAGTTAAAATGATCTCCGAAAACGCCTCGGATGCACCTTCAACGTCTAGTTGCCAATGACGCATGCAGAGGGCGTCGGGATTTACAGAATATTGTCGCCACATACACTATATACGACGAGTTGTACGTTTTTTTTTTGACCTGGTTTTTGGTGCTTAATACACGTTGTGTACCCTTGGTGGTTCTTTTGACGAAAACGGTAGCTTGGGAGGTTCAGACCGAGAACTGAGCTGAGGCAATACCGTTATTACAATCGGCGACGAAGATGGAATTCCGCCTAACAATCATAATGCTCGAGTAGACGCCCTTGGTGATGGAATTCATCCAATGAAGTACTGCACGTTCCCAGATTCATAAAGGTCGACTTCACGCAGAAGCATCTGTTGCACGAAAAAGTAAAGCCTACATAACTCCAGGCAGTGTGTCTAATAGTAGCAGCTCTTTGTCGCAGAGATTGAATATCACCGTTGTACAATGAATTGAGCTAGTCAATAACCCAGTGAGCGACATCGAGTTACGGTGTTGCATCCGGGAAGCAATTCCGGCATATCGCACTCATCGGCAGATCAAAACTTTGGATACGGCAAGGATACCGACCACCCATCTGTCGGCTTTTGAATTTTAGGCCTCACAAGGCCCGCATATAGTTAATTACCTAAAATCTTACCCAACAACACCTTTGCCCAGTTTCAGCATCGAATGTCAAATATGTGAAGAATGCGATCTATGGGACCACGTGCGGTGCCCGGAATTCCGCCTACGGTATGGTGCCGTCAGGTTTACTGAGACCCTGAATCTCGGTCAACACGAAAGTTTCGGATATCCGGACTCGTCAGTTGCGACACCACAACTTGGCGGACTATCAGAAGTCAAGTGAAACTAAGTGCGGATGTTGACAATGTATCTTTTTCAAAGGGGAATTTGAGGAAACAGACGAAGTGAGCACAATAAGAACGCCAAAAAAATTGTCCTACCATAAATAGGCTTTCGAAAAACCTTCAACGGGAACCCAGTCATCTCCAGTATGCCTTTACTCGGATAGAGGAAAACCAGTTAAAACGCGCGCCTGTGGACTGATCAACAGTCCAGTGACCATGTCAAAAGAGAAGCCTGGTGTGATGCTGGACATCACAACAGTATCGGCTAGTCCGCTGACGTACGAAGGTGCCCAGGTGCTGTGATAAAACACGAAGACCCGTCCTGAAAACTACGAACTGCTTGGTTTGATCACGTATTACACATGTCCGTATGAATTGTGGGCCGCTTCCCTTTCTCGGCACCGCCGGTAATATAATAAATAAATAAACAAATCGTTCAGCTGTAGCACCCTCTCGGCGCCTAACCACCATGCCACCAGAAGGAAGCTGGGATACTGCCAGGTTGCCCAAGCCTAGACAGGGGAAGGCGAGAGGTAGAGGTCGGGTTCGAACCACGAACCTTCCGGTCAGTAAATTCGCGTTCTAGCCACTGAGCCATCTCGCTGGTAATACTCAACGTGAATGAACCAGCAGTGCAGCGCATTTCGGCTTTTGAGCATCAGTCGAACTCAGTTATTCACTCAAAGGGATACACCGATTTTTTGTCATATTCGTTTACAGATTTTCAAAACCCCACGAGGAAAACCTCCACAGTTCACTCAGTTCAAACGCCAAAATGCGTCGAATCAGGGACAAGGGCCGGCTTTGTCGAGGCCTGCGTGCCATACAGATCTATAGTCACCCATCACCAACTAGCACAGCCGATCAAAATGAAAACAACCACTTCCCTTCTGCACATGCACACGCGCCAGAAGTCGCATCAATCTGTGCAACTGGAAACGGTCTTGTCCATTTGCAAACGATTGCCACCAATACTTTTACGGAAGTGGGCATTTGTAACAAAGGTCGCCGGTAAAAGCGCACATCAACGCGCCGATCGACCCATACAAACACGCCGATACGACGCACATGCTTTAAACTGACGTGGGCCGCAGCGTGTACGCAAGCACACGCACCCGAAAACAGCCGTGCACAAATGGCACATCTGGTCCACGTACTAGAGCGATCCCCTCATTGCCGAAGTCAATGGAATAGTTATCGATTTCTGCGTCATGGGTGGGAGGAACAGCACAAAGGATTTATCGACTACACGGGTTGTCATAGCGACGAACTCGAAAATCAATTCGAATGACTGCTGAATCAAAACATCACAACATCAATGTAAGACAGTGAACGCCAAAGTCAGGAGGCAACCGATGCCACGGTTTTTCCTCCCGTCACGTAAAAACAACCGGGACCACCATCACCATCATCATCAACAGCAAAACATCAGTGTTCAACACCGATGCATCGTTGGCATACAACCATGATTTATTCGAAAGCCTTTGAATGCTATTCAGAACAGGATTGCAAGCAGACTGTAATTTCTGATAAACCTGCGAAACAGTTGCTTGAACTGTTTTGGGTTGACCACGGGTTCTTTTCCCAAACTTCCGCTCATTACCAACCACGAAATTCAAAGTGACGTCGCCACCAAATGCGAAAATCCAGGTGGCGCACCATTAACTGAATGCAGTCACCAGTTTTATGCCATTAGGCTGTTGAAAAGACCTATGGTGGTTCAGGCAAAATATATTACGCAATCAAGACTGTGTGGTATTCTCTCCTTGCGACCCTGGGCCCATAATACTAGCATACAGTGATTTTACTTACGGGACGAAATCTCGACTGAAATTTCCAGATCCCCTCACGCTCTCAGCAAAATATTCTAAGGGGCTGTCTGACGGTGAGTAAGGGCAGGAGAACTTAAACAAAGTAGGGGAGATGCTACTCTGCTTACACAGCAACGGCTCCGTAGCTAGCTTTCATATTCTCTGAGTAGTAGTTGTTGTTTTTTATGTTCACGACGGAAATTTTGTGGTGAGAATTTTGCCCCCTCTAGAATTTACAGTTTAGGAGGAAGTGCTATACCAATTTCCAGCGAGAAATAAGATATTCGACCTTTTCGGTAGAGTTTGCAATGGGCGTTTGATCCGGAGTTATGAAATAATTTTAAAAAATTAACTAGGGGTCACATCGATATATTTCTCCCCAGTATTCAGGTGTTAAGCAAGCGGGACACTATGACGCAATCGATTATCCAGCAAATGACCGAGCCAGCTGAATTCAGTTGGCGATCGAACAATCAGTTGAGTGGTTATTAAGAGCCATTCGTCGAGTTTCACTATTACTACTCCGACATTCCCATGCACAATGCTTCGAAGGCAGGGGTGGTCAAACACGAGCAATATTCTTATCTTCATAACTCTTAAGAAACACTGCACCCTGCCATTCACCGACTCAATAAAGTCACTTCAACCGCACAGCTCCCTAATTTTGATAAAAACAGTGGACCTCACCGATTCTAGCATATCCTTCTTCAATAGTACTGCCATGACTATCACTTAGCCTCAATGATCTGGAAAGTACCAACATAACACGCTACAAAAATAGGAAGAATTCCTCTCAAAACGGATAGGGAACAAGGAGCAAGGATAAGAGATGAAGGCTAGGAGAAAATAACATACCAGCACGTTCCTGTTTCAATGTGTCCCATATGTTGCAGTTGAAGTCGTCATAACCACCAAGTAAGAGACGCCCACTTTTACTAAACGCAACACTCGTGATACCGCAGATGATATTGTCATGGCTAAACATTCCGATTTCCTGATCAGCACGGATATCGAACAGTCTACACGTGGCATCGTCACTTCCGGTAGCGAAAGCCAGTCCACTGGGAAAGAAAGTGATTGCATTGATATCGGACTCGTGTCCTGGGAAGGTTTGTTTGCACTGTCCATCTCGTATGTCCCAAAGCTGGTAGGGTACAGGAAATATTTGTGGCGAAAATCGTGTGGTTAGCCATGTGGGGAAGAAAACAATGGAGAAGTTCACAGAACGGTACACAGAACACCTGATTACCTAACGGGTATAGGGTGAAACTTGCATGGCCACCACCATGAGTCCGGTCGAGAGTTTTGAAGCAGATTGGACTGCACTGACTGGGTTAACAGACTACGATTTTACTGACCACCGAGGTGGACGCGATCTCGAAACCCGCGCCCAAAAAGGCAACAAAGTTCAGGAAAAACAAATCCTTCAGTGATGTGGGTCGGTGGCACACTAAGTGGACACGCGACATGTATGGAGCACTATGACGAAATAACAGTGTGCGAAACGTTATCAAGTATACCAGTTTTTCCCGACCTTAAAAATACAACTCAAGGCATTCATTCAATCGATGTAGGACCAATTATGATTTGGTGCACAAGGAATCCCTAAAGGATCAAGCTGTGTGCTGAGGAAGTGAGCAACACCATCGACGCCACCTGACTGAACAAATCGACAAGTGTGCCTGAGCCGCACTCCACATACTCTCGGACCCAACCGATGATGCCCCAAGTTACGAATTTAGTGTACACGGTCTTTATTCGCACTCATTGCTGAATTGTGTTCTCGGTGTGGTCGATCGGTGAATGGCAGACGAATCCTCAGTAGAATCAATGAATAAGGAAACTGACGTGCCTACTCGGATCCTTGAGCAAGGATTGAAGCAATGCAATGAAAATTAATTGGTCAAAAACCTTAGTACATAATTTCCAGGCCAGTCTGTATTTCGAGGATACCAAAGGCCTGCAGTAAAATCAGTATGGTAATACAGAGCGGAAAGTGCTGAGGTGTGTAAGTGACCACATAGCAACCGCTTCGAATATTAAACAGGTCCCGTATTTAGCATCCGGGGTTCAGGTATGCCCAACTAGCGCTTCTATATACATGAAAATCAGGAGGCCCGCAGGGCCGGTTGGAATGTGTAAGGCATAGAGTGCGAAATCACGAATGGAAGGAACAAAGTGACAGTTGTGATAAAAAGTTCAATGTGGAGTGAAAAAACAATAACTTTACAGTGGCGAAAGTCTTTCGTCATTTGTGATTCTGTTTCTGCAGTAGCTACACATCACGTGGCTAAATCAGATAGAAAAGTCACTGTCGATTCCCATATCACGTTTCCGTTCTTTTGTGAACCACAAGTAGGAAAAAACATAGGAACACTCCAACTCGAACTGTCTAGTCCACGAAACCACTGTTTCACTTCAGGTCATCGGATTGTCACACTGTCCTACACACAGATAAGGACCTGATTCAAAGATGCGTAGGGCATAATGACTAAGTTTGTATCTCCTTGATATGGACTCTTCGATGCCGTGGATGGAATAAATAGAGAAATCACAAATGTTGTGAGGACAAAATCTACTGGATAGTATGTGTTCCCTGGAACATGCTGTTTCTTGCACTTAATTTGAACCGAATTTGATAGCGTTTCGTACCGTTTCAACACTCAACATGATGTTTGTAGAGCTACGTGCACACTGAATCAAAACAGATCATGAGCTCAAAGTACAGCTAGATTGAAAAAGAAGTGCCGAAAATTTGAACATTCTAGGTTGAAAGGAAATCAGGAAGAACGAATATATATATATATATATATATATATATATATATATATACGACGTAGAATTACAAACCATTTAGCTGGAGGGTTCTCCCTTTAACCTTTATACTTTACCGGGCTCCTAGCCGAATAGATAATGTTACTTTGAACCGGCAGCAATCCGAACAGGTACAAGAGGGACACTTGACAACTGACCATGTTCATAAAATCAAATGCCGTTTTCTGATTACAGTTTTGACTAGGCTATAAGCCCGTCTTGCTACGCGCTCCTCGTCAAGACAAAAAAGCCATTTCAAATTAGACAAACTATACCAGTTCGTACAGTCAGGTGAAATGCGTTAGGTACATCATACTTGACCACCTATTTGTGTTTAAAATGAACTGTCCTTACGCTTCGCCATACTCTGGGTTGTCAACACGTCTAAAGGCGCCGTTCTTTCTAGGTGGTCTGAAGAAGGGAGCAGTGAATAAGCAAGACCGTGCCGAAGAAAGTCTTCTTCACAATAGTAGCTTTTATGAAATTGTACCTAATGTGGCAGCTACCTGGATTCGTAGGCCTACGAAAGATCTTGACAAGTCCGGTAGGAATGTGGCCCCCTAAAATGACAGTTCTGTGTGGACTAGCGGTCATTCCTTGAGGGTTCTGCAAGCGAACGTCGACCATGATGGCCTCTGGTTTACCTACGACGTCCGGCGTTCGAAACAAAACGAAGTTGGTACCTGTTCACACTCGGGTAGGCGCAGCACCTGATAGTCTTGAACTGCTTTATTCTTCAGCAAGAATCAGCAGCAATCAAGTAAAGGCAAGCAAGTAATTGAGTACAGTATCCAGTTGGAATACTTCGGTGCTGTGGGGTTAGGAGGTAGAGACAAACAGTATTCTTACCGATACATAGTGCACCGTGCATATGCTATTAGGGTCCTCGTGTATACGTGTTGAAGCGTACTCAGGCATTGCACAGTAGTCCATCCCAAGTCCCAAACACCGTCAAGATGGGTTATAATACACATTTAAGTAGGATAATGAATTGTTGTGTACCGTAGTTCTTTCCAAGGACGTACACTATCGAACCCAGAGGCAATTGCTTGCTTATTCATGCTCAGCCTACGAGGTTCAGAATCACAGTTCTCCCGTGGCGCGTGACAAAATATGGTCAGGTCATCCCGACGGGATTCGCCCTTCAGAGGTACGTACTTAGGGAGGAGCAAAGTATTAACTACTGTATTTTGTTTGGCTTGAATGAAGCAAACGCGAGACCACGCCGACCAATGTGGAGAATGTAAAAAGGTGAAATCCCAAAAAACCTTCTCAATCGTCCACCAAGACCGTACAATTGCCAGGCTCGGTGAACAAACCAAAAACCAAGCAACGCACACCAAATACCTGTATATATTTCTTAACAAAGTGTTATTGTTTTACTTAAGGTACTTCACCAAAGTTAAATGAGAACTGAGCGGTCAAGAACCTCCGTTACTACCCCAGAATGTACGCATACACTGCACTGTGTGGCGTCACCAACGCAGAGCACGTTAGCAAGGACCTCACGGCTGCTGGTGTCCTAATATCGTCTTTTTCAGGTAGTCAGTTTCGTCACAACACAAAAGCTGATCAATCAGTTGAAACAAAATTTCAAAAGATCTGTGCAAACAGAACAACTAATTCAGTTTCCAATGGGGAATAAGGCCCTGTAGGAAAATCTCGGTAGATAATCAATGTATGATCGACCTCCGTGGTCGTAATAGAGTCCTGGTGGTGGTGGTGGTGGTGGTGGTGGTGGCTGCCGCTGCTACTACTGCTGCCGCTCATTAACCAACGGACACTGGTCGATGAAGCAGCTATTCCTGATTACTAGGGTATGGTCCAGCGGGAGGTAGGGGTAATGATGGAATATGTCGTCAGCCGGCGAGTGAAAAGATGTCATTAGCCCGATTGTTTGCATAATGTATGTATTTGTGTACGTGCATGTTTGGGTTGGGCAGGGCATGGACGAACAAATGCGTGTACGATCCTAGCAGCATGCCCCCAATGAACGAGTGTCTGCATGCGTGTGTGTGCGCAGGATGATTGTGCATTTAGATGCGTGAGTGCGTGCCTGCGTGTGGATGTGAGGATGGGAAACAGGCCACGAGGGTAGCAAGGCTGGGCTAAAAATAGCATATGGTCGAAATATGCGTGTGCGTGTACGATGTGAATTCACTGCGTTTAGAAGAAAAACAATGAGATAACCGAGCTTTCGGCGATGCGTGAGGCTAGTGCGTGGAGCGAGCAAAGAAATTTTGAGCTCGAGGCAATTAACAAAACGAGGTAACTGCCGAGTGACACAAGATCCCCCGGTGGACGACAACATGAGATAAAAGAGATGCACGTATTGACATACAGAATCTTTATACAGACGGAAATTAGCCATGCATGATTCCACAGGATGTATATTCCTTTTCGTCCCAAACGCACATGCTGCTTCTTGCTGACTTTTTATGCTGGAGGAACAATCCGAGAATCGTCATAGTATCCTGGAAATCAGCTTAGAGCAGCCTCCCTTGTGCTACTGGTCTTTTGTGCGATAGTACCACCTGCAAGGTGCCAAACGGAATTCGGAAAGCCATTGAATAGAGTCACCATCATCGCCGCCGAGCAAAACAGTCGATCTCAACCACCCAGTATGCTGGGTCTATTGTTGGGCTTACCGTTCAGCATCACCGACGGTTCAAACCTCACCTGGTCTAAATTATGTCGAAGTGATGACGCCGTGGTCACAAGCAACAACGAACTTGGAGCCATGAGTAAGGATGAAAGATAGTAAAGATAGTAAGCGGACCACCCGCGAACCATCGCGACGGCCGACCCGAACTGCCTGCTCCCAGAGTGTTCCCATTCTAGTGTTGAACAACTGGTTTTCTACAACCATCCTTGCGTATCTGTCAAAAGCAAACCACAGTCACCTACCAGAAACCCCACCAGATGTGACCCGGCTCTTCAAATTCACTGCTCCTGGTAAAAAGTTACTGGTTTCGATTCATTCGCATTGATGGACTCAGTGGTTCCCTAGCTATTGAAGTGCAGCAGTGGTGAAACATTTTGATGACAGACAGGGTACGGTCGGTCTTGACAAGTTTCAAGCAAAAACGGAATGGTAGGCTTGCTACACAGTGATTTTCCTACAAAAAAAACCTTAAACAACGAAATCTTCGTCGCAAAAAGACGTTAAACTATAGCTCATAACAGGGAAAAACCCAGTCAACTATGTTGCAGAGGAAAATGTATGGTCGGACACGCCCACATGGCAATCACAGGTTTGACCCACACGCTATCTACTCTTCATCTGCTCCCCACTGGTTTTCGTGTTCCTCATCAATTCGCCCTAATAAGAAGCCAGCGGTTGGCGCGTCCGAATTCGCTGAAATGGAGTAACAGGGTTGATCGTTTCTCTTAATCCTAAATTACTCACGAGTATTTCAAGAAGTATTGGCGAGAACAATGCAGCCTCTAGGTACGTGAAGAACAACATAACGTGAATACATACGAATGCTCCTCAACGAATTGAATTGTTGCTATTTTCGTGCCTCATTTACTTTAACGCGACTATCTCTCGAAACAGAACGAGTCCGTTTTTGGAATGTACTGTATCGGTGTTACCTAAAAGTGGTGAGATCTGCATACACCACGACCCAGTGCTGGCTCTAGTGACAAGTTGCGCAGATAATATGGAGTTCAAGATATCTAATGCCGGTATGAACGACGTTGATCTAAGTCATCCGCAATCCCCACTCCCAGACGAAAACGTCGTCCTCCGTATGGTTTGGGATGTAAGGTCTTTTCGAAAACCTCGACGTAACTTTTGCATAACACATGAGCAAACTATTATATATCATAGATTATTATATATAAAGATTTAAGATGGGAACCGTAGACCACGGCAGTGCTGGATGTCGTCATCTGACAACGAAATTTAGGAATTCGATGGAGGTATCGGCGATAGACAGCTTCCAGTTTTCGCATGTATTTGCCCGTAGTGACCAAGTTTCGCATGCAGTTTTAGGAGGGCGCGAATGGCTACATTCACGGCGCGAATGTTTTGTGATGGTTCCACAGCTCGCAGTCACGCCGGGCGCTTTTAGGACGCCCCGGAACTTTATTTTTTCTCAGTTGATCAGGCAAGATAATCAGGTTCAGGTATCTGAAGGTGACGAGTCGCTCAACTTCCTCGCCACCTATGTTGAAATATAGTTCCTATGGGATTCCAGCACTGCCGAGTGACAAGGAACTACTTCCGTTTCCAAATTCACAATGCTACCGACATTCATTTTGCACGATTATAGGCAAAACCTTCGATGGTCATTTAAGGTACTATTCACCGGACAGGATGGCCTCAGTAGTGGTGCTCAAAAATACGAAACGTAATGGAGAGCCGCGAAGGAAGTGGATGTCACTTCCACACAGAGAGACCTCCAGCCTTCTTCCTCTACCGTCTCTTTTCTTCAACACTGAGCAACTTACATTTACCAGTGACTACCTCCAGGAAGCAAATCGTGCCATGATGAGTGTGAAAATGATGTATTTTCACCCCACAAACTCAGAGCAATTCTGAACCGAGTAAACTGAGCTCTTTGGGAACTGACTACATTCATTTTATTCTGCAAACTCAACCCAAAGTAAGCCAACCAAAGATTGTCTTCCAGCTACGCTGCGCACGATCATAATTGAGATTTCGTTGGTGCTAAGCTGCAAATGAGACATATCAAAGAAATTTCCGATATGTCAGCACAGTTACCATTGTACTAGAGCTGAGCTTTTTCAAATACGTGAGCAATCTGATCCATAATCGTCGATAAGGAATTAGATGCTGATCACGTTGCATACAGACCATGTCAATCTGTCCGTCAAACAACAGTTGTCGTGTCCGTTTTAACTGAATGTTACCATCACATTGACACCCCGTTTTCACCCCTGCTCTGAGAGAAGATTATTCCATAACTAATGTTACATGTAGAGTAAGGTATGCAATATGCAAGGTATGGGCGGTTGTGGGCTCATCCTTACTGGCATCTCCACGGAAAAGTTCACACAGAGCGAGCAAGGAAACCTTAGGCCTGACCAATGCAGGCAGAGCAAAAAGGCAGAGCAGTTCCACAAGCCGGGACTCAGTATTTCCAGCTTCGACAGAGTTCAAGCAACCCTGCAGTTTAAGGTGGCCCCAGTTCGAAGAACAGGGTTAGCTTGTAATAACCCATACATCTGAAATCACAATAAAATCAGATTGCTAGTGTACCGAACCATCCCATCAACCACGGTTTAAGTTCAAAGTCACTTCAGTCCGGTTGCTGCGCAATCCATTGAACCAGGGTACATCGCTCCTACTTCATCGAGGGCAAAATCCATGATTACCAGGATGTCACCGTGACATGTGTTAATACGACTGCTGACAAAATAAAATCCCAGCAAAAAGGCTCCACAAATATACTGATATAAATCGCCCGACGAACTCACCACAGTGCACGCATCCAAATAAAACACTTCGCATGGAGTTGATTTGTGGACGTAAGTAGGCATGTCAGATAGCTGAAGCGCACTGATATAAATATGATAAAGATCGTCCAGGCAAGGCACACTTTCAGTGCATTGCTTCCATACAACTCGAAAGCTGCATGAGGGCTAAGCTACTGTCAGCCCTCCCAAACCTAAACGAGAGCAGTCGAAAAGCCAGAGCTAGGTTCTAACTACGGACCTTCCTATCCTTCGCACCTTCATTGCTGAACAATCTCGAACGTAATTGGTATAAGCATAATAGAGGGTAGCCTATTTTAAAACTTCAAAAGAACACAAAGGATTAGAAAGGTGAAGGGGGAAAACATCCGACATATGCGCATTCGATCCACCAGGACAAGACTAGACACTGAGTATCTTGAATAACAAACGGTTCTGAATTGTGATTTCAGTTTTTTACTCGGAAGGGAGGGGTAAGCCCGTGTGAAATGTCTCGAAGGACAACATGTTAAGAGCCATGAAGATGTCGCACAGATCGGCATCGATGTTGCAGAGGAGGCTTTTAGCTCAGTCAGAGTGCAAAGATCACCGTCACCAAGAAATACACTCATTTGCAAACAAATTTGGTTTTGCGAGAGACTCACCTGGAACCCAGCTGAATCTCTCGTTTGTGATGTTTCCATGCAACTGAATGTGCTGCACCAGGCCGCCTCATGTACCAGTTGCTACGATATTCGAGATATCGCGATGCATGCAATTTTACGCAATGTACTACTCATAAGGTTGCTGAAAATTCTTCGACAGCCCATGATCGGTTTCGCCCTTTTTGGAGCTCATCATGCAGGCGCAGTCCCCGAGTTTTCGTCAACCTTATGTTCTACTTGAACCCAAATTGGACTGTTTTCAAGAAATACACTCATTTGCAAATCAATTTGCCTGATGAGCCCCAAAAAGGGCGAAACCGGTCGTGGGCTGTCGAAGAATTTTCAGCAACTTTATGAGTAGTACATTGCGTAAAATCGCCGTCACCACTTTCGTTCAGGTCAGCTTTTAAGTTATAAATCGTGTGCTGAAGCGAAGTGTTTCCAGCTGCTACAGAGTCGTTCACCGGGGATGGGGAGGACAACGGAATGACACCCAAGCGTTGGAGGAGGTGATCTATTCACGTTAAATAGTCCTATGACAGAAAGTGAGTGGAGTAAGCAGTGGAGGCGATAGCTTTGATACAGGATTGCTATTGGTTGAGTGGCATAGGCATATCCGTCAGGGTCACTAACCAATGGTGTGTCAACCCGGCGTCCCCGTTCGGGGAGACGGCAGTTACCAAAAGTGACTGAGTTGGCTGGTAAGGGCTTTCAGTCTTACTACCAAGTCGTGGACTGACCGCCCCCGGTGCCGCTTTCACCCAACACATGGCTGGGGGAAGAGGGTTCTCCGAAGAAAACGATCCTGTGGCATAGGAAGCACATAGTCTAACCAGCGTAACCTATGGAGCGTGACGAAGAGTTGCCTTTCTTGAAAGTCATCCACCGTGCCTCAGCATTATACACACCTCACCAGACTGGCACAACGCTTCGGATGCATCTATTGTCAGACACAGAGTCTTTGAAGATCCGAACGCAACGGCCATGTCTCTCATTCATAAAGTAGGACAGGTCTAACTGCAGCATTGTGCACTCTATCCCTTACGGACAAGCCGATGTCATTTCAGCGCCACAACTGTCAGTGACTTTGCGCTGACCTCAATTCGGTAAGTGATTTCGTCGTTCGTCAGTTTGCCGGGATTTATGCAGCTGCCCATATAGGTGAACTTATCCACCACATCGATAGGTTTATCTGCAGGTATGAGTTTTGGTTTCAATCCCATCCGGTCTTGCTGCGTGACTTTGCAAATTAAGGTGCGAAGAGCAAACTGAACTATACAGCAGACATTTAGTTAAAGAATATCGTAAACGAGAGATGCAGCTAGGACTCAGGCAAGTCTCCCGTGAAAGCCAAACTGGTATGCAAATGAGTTTATTTGGCGAATTACTTAAGGCAGTTTGCGTTTCTAAGGGGTCTGATCCAAGAACAGCATTACCGTCGATATATTCAATGCCCGTGAGTGAACGCCCCTGGATTATTGCGATCCCACATGTAAAGAAGATCCAAACAGCATATCGATTACGAAGATGAAGAGAAAGGATGAGAAAGGATACCACTAGGTGTGATGGACTCAGGAGTCAATTAGCCGTAGACACGTACGCGTTCCAGTGAGGAGGCATACAGTGCTTTTATAACAGACAAGAATATAGGAGCGATGATCTTCGTCACCGAACACTCACAGTTCCTGATGAACAATGAATTCAAAAGCAGTTAGTAGACTGAGAAAAAGACCAGTGTTAGTAATCGATGAGAGATGACGCAGTTTCAGTACTTGTCACAAACTGAAGATATGAAAGATGCAACACAGAAGGTCGAACTCTGAGTTTCTGTACATCCTCTGCACGTACAGCCCACTCCACTGATCCATGGAGCAGCATAGGTCGCATCGCCGCAGTGTAAACACCACTTTTGACAGACAAACTGATGTCACGCAGGTACGATCGGTGTTGAAGGTTGGGGAAATATCTCTTCTATCCAGTCCACGGGAACCTCTGCAACTGCCCAGGTAAACAAACTTATCTACCACATCGATTAGATCGTCTGAAAGCATGAGGTTTTGGTTTCATCCCGCCCAGCCCTGTAGCAACATTTTACATTTCGCAGGCGTGAAGTGCACACCAAACCGTGTAGAAGGATTATTTAGGTTATTAAAAATGACTCGGATGTTTGAATGATCTGAACAAAGGAGGGTAATATCGTCCGCAATGTGTGTGATCGAATGCCTTGAGACCATATCGATTTTCAAGGTTTCAGAAACAGGGGGAGCTTTAAAAATCAAATCAACAACAATGTTGAAGGGGAATGGTGAGAGAGGGTAGTCTTTTTTTACACCACTGGGCATGGTGAATTCAGGCGACAGAGTGCTGTATACCCGTAGGCGTCCACAGGATTTCGCATAGTGCCCTCATAAAGGATACAAATTCTGAAGGGATACCTTTGATCATCAGGCATCGCAATAGTTTCTGGCATTCTAAGGTCAAAAGCAGAATCTAGATCAAGAACGACCAACGTAGGACGTTTGAAAGACTGATGCCGTTCAAGAACTTGTAATTACGTAAAGATATGGTCGATGCATCCTGAACCCACCTTGATTCTCACGAGTACATTTCTCCCAATAATCGATCAACCTGAGCAAAATAATAGCAGAGAGCATCTGGGATGACACGGCTGCTAGGCTGTGCCACAATGGTTTTTGCACGACGTTCTCGAGCCCTTTTTGAAGACAGGGGCGGCGCGTTCTGCTCCAGTGGCATTCTGTTTCCGTACCAAATCATCCATAGCAGAGCGGTGAGGCGGCTGACCAGGGCTTCATCACAATCTTTGAAAAGTGCTGAGTGTCGGACAACCTGGTCAGGTGCCTTGTCACGTTGGGGGAATGATACCTGGACTTCTATTGGTGATGGTGGGGTGGTACCGGTGTTCCATTCAGCCTCGTTGAGTTCTTCCAGAGGTTGTGTTGAAGGAGGTAAGTCGCCAGTTCTTTAGTGTCTAGAACATTGCTCAAGGTGACGATTTCGTAAACAAATTGCCGTTCCGTCTTTTTTGCAAACTGTTTCGCAAAAGCTGAATGCATAACTTCCTTCACTCTTCCACTCATCTTCCGACCAAATTTTGCCGGCATAGCTGTGCATTCCCAGCAGCTTTCACGGCAGATCAGCCTGATATTGTTGAGCTACTGAAATTCATCGAATTTGACGAACGAAAGGAATCTAGTCCAGCAGCTACGCATAACTCCAACGTCGTAGATACCAGGAGAAGTTAGATCAGGATCATCAGACACCCGAAGAATAAAGTGTGAGAAATCTAGGTTCCTCTCGAGCGGTTTGAGATGTATGACCGAACCTAGGCCTTGTAGGCGTGTTTCGGAGACACAAGGGAGAGTCAAGAGAGAACAAGGTCTGAGCAAGAGCTACCTGTTGCCCAATTCGACACAATACGGACGTTAAAAGCAGTAATGTGGAACAGATCCTTTGAATTTAATAGAGGGTTATTTTACTGGGCAGAAGCTTAGATAAGGTGCAACGGTTAGGTGGTTTACTGCTAGATGAATCAGAAGGGCTTGGATGCGGAGTCAGTGGACGAAGATTTGCATGGGCGAATGATACTTACCATTTGTACAGGCTGAGGAAGGAGTGTTGGGTGAGGTGCCCACCTTGAGCCTCTGACTCAAAATTCTGACTCACGAGGAAGTGGGGGAAGGTACGGTTTTGTCCGAGGACCCTGCCCCTAGCCTCTGACTCATAAGTCTGAATCGTATTACAACTGTTGTTAGGGTTTTCTTGAGGGACTCTTCCCGGAGCCAATGACTCAACAGTCTGACCCACTTGGCTGCGGGTGGACGGCCTGACGCGAGGGCGCATGGAGTAAGGCATAACTATCTGATCCTTGATGAAGCCGCGCAGAGCAGATGCCTTTTGAGCAGCACAAGACTATTTGGTTTTAAAAATATTTCGACTGTATTGAATAACGCGCCGGCGGTCACGGTCAGCCTTTGGGCGGTCGGAGTGTGTGGTATTTAGGGTCTACGTTTTTTGACCCGTCTTTCCTAAGGGGAGGCCAGCATCGCTGCTTCCATGAATATGGGTATGCTGGTCACCTGAGGAAATACATTACTGCTTTCACACTCCTATCGCACACGAAAGTAGGACATTGCCTACAGGCCACCTGGTAATACGACTTCTCACAGTACGGGGCCCTCGTCGGACTGCTCCCCGATGGATTCCCTGTCATGGTTGGGTCCAAAAGAACAAATTTCCAGCCAATACAACTCCCAGGATCATCGCAGCACGGAAGCCCGGACATCGCGACAAAATGGCAGCTTTAGGCCGGTCCATATCAGCAATCCCATTTCCTAGCGGACTGACGCAATTCAAGATACCACCCACATATCCACCCCTGCAACTAAGAGCCTCAGCATGTCAGCTGTTATTGACCATTTTTCATTTAGCTGGTACATACCACAAATGCAATGGTGCCAGTCAAAGCAACAAGCATCTATCCAGCAAACCAACAGTGACTGATGGAAGCTATGGCCGCATACACAAACTGTTTTACTTAGATAACATCAACAACCGGGCTTAGGCCATCCCGGTTTATCTACACAGATCCATTACATTAAGCGAATATGCAGGTTCCGAATATCACGCACGATGAATTTTGTAGGCATGAAAAGAAGGACCAACGTTTCTATAGATATGCACGCATCCTTTTGCCCCTCGCCAATTTCTCCCATCCAGTCTTTCATTACCGTCCTTGAGGAACCCTGCTTTAAAGTTTGATAGGGAAACTGACAATCCAGATTTTACTGATACCTGCCTGCATGTGTGGTCAACATCCGAGATAAACTGTGGTTTATGGTGTAAGTACACGTTATAAGACGTAATGTAAAAACTGGCCTGCAATGAGAGTTGTATGGTTGTGCCAGTATAGTACAGACGACCGAAAAGGAAGCGACATTCTATGGTTTCGGTTTGTCTAAGCCCTGGATTAATTCGATCGAAAGAAAAATGGGGAGGCGGTGATACCAAGAACAACACTGTCGCACAATTGAAGCTCAGGATGGGTATGCTTCCTAATGATTGTAAAAGTAGCATGTCTCAATCACTCGATTGGACGAATATAATACCGCTCCAGGTAGTACTCCACTGGAGGAGCACGGTTTCTCGCTACTTACCACAAGGACTCAGAAACCAACAAAAACAGATACACAACCTGACTTAACCGCCCAAAACGGTTCGTCGATGAAGCAGAGTAAGAGCGACAAGAGAGGCGGACAGGCGATAAGCCAGGCAGTCGAGTGGCTAGTGGTAGTGGAGCGCACTGATGCAGGCTGGAACAGGGAATTAGAGACGAACAGAGAGACACCACACTCCCTGATCTGGACAGAGTCACGTAGTAGTGGGGGACAGCAAGAGTAAGGAGAGAGGGATAAGGACACACCGGCAAAGACCAAGATGAATCAATGGAAACGAAGATCGAACGCCGTTATGCTTGCGCAACGTGTGCGTATTTGCGTGTGCATGTGTGTAATAAAGGAGACAGATTGTCCTGGACGGTCGATTCGTATCAGGCGAGGTTAAATGAAAATGCTGACTCTGGCTGGTAGACTAGTTGTTGCCAACTTGCCGTAACTGACATACACACACGCATGCCCAGGTTAGTTTATATCGGCACGTGTCTTGTTCGTCCATATTGGTTGAGGGTGTAAACAGTAGTCTTCACCCACCTCTCCCAACCTAGCCCTGCTCGGCCGTGACCATGTTTGGGTTGACTACCATGAAACTGCAAAACCGAATCGCCCAAAAACGAAATACACACAATACCATGGCAACAGCATGGAAAATTTTGAAAATTCGTTATTCGAGTACCGCCGCGCCATTCGAAGTCGATTGCGTGCAACGAACACCATCATAACCAGCAACAGGAATTGGCGCAGGTTAGGGTGTGACCACTTCGGCTGGAAAATCAGACGACAGACTTGGAGTGATGGCCTTTGCTGCACTCACTCCGGCTAAAAGTAGAGGATAGTCTGAGATCGACCATGTGCCCTTATTTATGCGCAAGTTGGTGTGGCAAAAGAAACAAAGCCCTGAACACTGAGCAGTGTGAGAATGCTGAGTGAATGGGACTAGTGATTTGCCTAAACGTAACAAGTAGGTGAACGTCACGCAGTGACCCGGACGTAGAATGTAATTATCGCCGCAACCATTGTTAACAATTTCATTAGCTCTAGTCGAGAAGCAGCCGATTGAAAAAGTGACAGAGAAGGCGAACCAATAGAGAAGGCACCAATACCACAGTAAAATCACTCAATAAGAAACACCCATCGGGTAACCAAGCTGTCCGCAACTGCGGGTGTCCCAATTTCAAGGCTACAAGTCCGAATACTCAAAGCAATTAATATATTTATCCTTATCCCACTGAAAATGAATAATGGTAAAGTAAATTGCCGAATTTTCAGGTGATAAAGCATGGGTTTCGAGAAATTACTCGGCCCTTCGGTTCAAGACCTGTGTATTGTGTTCTAGGGGGAAGTTCGACCGGTTTCTTCGTATCTTACACATCAATAGCGGATTACTACCAGACGGTGGATACTTCAGTGGCATCATTGCATGGTAATCGTTTGCGGAAATTGCGATGAAGTTTGAATCCTACGATCAAGCGAATGATGGCTATAAATAACATCTTAACATCACCTTCTGTAGAAGGGCGCTGGAAACCAACGTGTTTCTACTATAATTACGGGTCTGTTAATTGTGGGTCTCTTCAGTCGAATATCATCATTACCTCTCACGTATTGCAGCTATCTTCGTACATTGGCTAGCTCAACTTTTCGGAAGATGCATTATTTCATTCTTGCTAGCCAGTACAATATGGAAGTGGAAATTATTGAACCGGACACTTTCCCCATGCGATTAACTCGCCATCAAAAAGGGAATAGATCTAGTTCTAGGTTTCATTCCACACAATCCTCCGCATACGCGGGTACTGTTCTAGTTCAGAATGGTGGTACTTCCCTGAATCAACACGGTCGTTGTTCTCTAGTTCGAGAAATGGTTGCATGTTGGCTGGCTTCATCGTGTTGTGGATACTCAAAGCCTTCAAAACTCAGAAGGGTATCAGACAGATGTGTTTTCGGTTAAGATAAACCTCTCACGTTAATTCTGACTCGTACACACACACAAGCAAAGCACAAAAGCAGATAAATTATTTGGGTCCCGCTGATAGCAGGGTCCGAAGTGAGCATCTGACAACACCGACATGAGAGAAAGCATATCGGTCTGAAGCGTGATCCGTTGCACCAGCGCATTGGCGACGCGAACTCACACGCATACAAGTTCACGAGTCGGAATGAATAAGGGGTGTCGGATAAACAAAACTCACCAGTCAGCTGGATTCGACTGAACGCTCCCAAAAACTAATGGAACGTGGCGCAAAACTGCAGTAGATTGGGATGTCAAGCCTCACATCCAATACACTACCCGATTAGCCCGGGAATGAGATCGTGCTTTGGGTCCTTGGATGTGCGCCGACTCAGCTTCTCACGAGTGCGTGCAAAATGATGTCTGGTAGCCTTTTTGGTCGCATGTACACATGAAGTGTCGGACTCCCGTGTGTAATAGCTGCAGTCTTTCTGTCCAAAGTCAGTGCTCAAGCGACTTAGCTGCTCGTCTCTATAACCAGTGGATGTCCCACACTCAGTTCTACCTAGAGAACCCGTGCAGAGTTCAGACTTCTAGTATTATATAGCCGTTGAATAAAACACAAATACGGTTTTCGAGAAGTTGAAAGCACTTTGTTTGTTTTGTTTGCTTTCTTGTTGTTGGGTCGGTAACGATCGACCGCCTTCTGGTAGAATTTTTGGCATCGACCAGGCCCCTTATGTCACTTTAATGAAGTGCCTATGTATGAACCTAAATGGATTTATGCTTGCGCGATCATATTCCACTACCAAAGCACAAAGATAAGCAACCTAGGAGACCAAACAGCGTATGCATTGGTATCACAGCTTCCGGCTGATGCACAAAAACTGGGTACAAGACTTACTTTTGCTGAAGCATCGCATGCACCTGAGACGAAGGTGCGATTGTCAGGAGCTAGACTGAGACTCATCACATCGCCGGTGTGGCCGGTGAAATTGGCAATCTGTTGACCGGTTTCAATATCCCATAATCCACTGAAAGTTGTTAAAGGAACAGTAAGTTGGTTCAAGAGAATACGGCAAAGCTCATGGAGCACACAAAAACCGCCCTTGGGCTGAGTGGATAGGTGGTAACGCCAACAACTTGAATTAAACGGAAGTAGATGACTGAAAGACCGGAAAGGATGACTTCATCTATCTGTGCACAATTTCATGAGCTATTCGGTGTGCAGCGATACAAAATTGTCGTACCAACTTAGCAGGCATTGCAAATCATTTTGAAAGAGAGAAACAAGAAAACATCAATTTGAAGAATCCCATAAATGAGATTCGGTTGAGTCTCCCATGAAAACCAAACTGATATACACATGATTGTATTCGTCGAAAACTTCAAGTTGTTGTGTTCGAATCAGGATGGATTTCGAAGAGAAGGCAAAATGAGCAAGCGTTAAATACACTGCGAAGAAAATCCTACTGATAACACTCAGCGTATGTGCAGATGTTGTCGGCAAACATCCCGAACGTTGCGCATTGACATTCTGGTGCGAATTCGTCTGTTGCATCCCACGACACGAAAGGGGCTACGATCAGCAGTTTTACCAGAGGCATGTTGAGAGCCATCGGTTCAAGCTCAACTGAAGGTTGGCTGACAATCAAATGCGAACAGGCTCTTAGGTCCTACAACATGCGTCAGTGGTAGTGGCAGGCCGCACAACTCACAAACTACGTAGTATGGACAAACAAGCAAACATTCCCTCATGTGATATCCGGTACATCGGCTATCACTCGGTGCAGCCATACCACCTGATATCTGCATGACCGAACTCGTAGGCAGTGAGATGTCAAAACATGTGAATACCCACCTAGGTCAACGCTTGGTGTGATTAGGGAGCTGCATATTAGCAGCCTTAGATCCTATTAGTGTTTGAGAATGGCCGACCTTATGGGAATAACAGGTCGTCGGATTAATGGGATCCAGGATTTCTACAGCTTCACAACTTGCAGACCGATGAAAATGTCTGTATTCCGACAGAAAATAAGACGGAACATAAGAACAGAATCGCAGGAGCTATGGATCAAATGCGGAACCATAAATGTGATTAAACGGACAAATAAACATCTCAGCCGACTAGATAACCAACCCCTAACTCTGAGAATGTCATGGCCCAAGTTATGACAGACTGGATTCAATGCGATGAGTATGCTATCCTGGGAGTCTGGGGACAAATCCTAACCAGCTATTTGTTCTGGTCAGCCCTGTGATTTCAGACACCCTGGACTCCCAACCATAAGGTACGTAATGTGGTCTCTCTATGGAAACTACGAGGACACGCTCTCCTGTTGGGTCTGGAGACAAGCTACTGTGCGATATGAGCTGTCTACTGTATAGCCATGAACAAGCAGAATTAGCAGTTTGACCCACTATCCCATACGAGTCTGGCAATGCCAATGTCAACAGTGCTAGTAGCACCCTCGAATAAAGACGGTAAGGTGAACGTAATCCTACCAAGAAGAGTTTGCACAGCTACAATATGGAGCTAACGTCGGCAGAAGAAGTGCTTCGCTCTCTGACCAGCCATTTACTCAGCCGAGCAATCTAACCACTACCCGACAATCAGATTGTTATCCAAGCAGGTCGTTAATCAGGTCCATCATAAAGATCGACGGCTGGTTGGGGTAGCATTCGAGTAGCCAAGTTACCTGACAAAGCAAGCCTAGCGAGTCGCATTAACCAGCTGCACATCGCGGTCGAAGCGATGTGTGATCGCAAGTCACTATTGTGTAGATTTTAACTACAGGGCCATGATATCTTTTCACGTGGTCAAACTATTTGAGAAGTGATCGTTGCTAAAGCGCTATTGGTAACAGTCCGTGATTAGTCACAAATTCGGCGCCGTTATTTATGCGGAGTAGATATTTCGACCGCTGTAGCTCGATAATACGGTTTGGTGATTTTTTCCATGTAAACTGATCAGTGGTAAAACAGTCAAAAGTAACTAGGAGTCTCTGCACCAACAAGTAAAGTAAAACCCTAGTTTCCGTAGGTATTAATCGAGTCAGCGGATATGCGGGAACCGTGGGGCTCTATAGCACTGGTGGGCAGCCGCCTGTGATAGATACATTTTCAAAATCTCCAATACATGCTTCTGTCGCAAAAGTACTCCTTCATCTGGCGGTATTACCTTTTTTGATCCCAAAGCAACACAAGCGACGGAAGGCAAATATAGTACTTTTGCATATTCGTTGTAGCCATCTAATTAATACCGTTGGTAAAAGCAAGCATAGCAAATCTGCGTTGTCGAAGCTGAACAACAATGACTGTTATTCAACAAGCAGACATTTGCTCATTTTGATGAAAGCTACTACTGGATAGAAGCTTAGAGAACCACAGCAAGATCCGGTTCAGGACAAAAGTGAGAACTCGAAACATCTAGGCCAAAGTAGCTTCAAAAGCTGTTTCAGCTCGTAAGCTAGAAGTGGGCACACACAGCAGAGACTGACTAGGGAGGGGGGGTATCGAATAACCTGGTTGGGCAACAAGGATTAGAAGGGATCAAGTGAAAGAAGAACCTGGATGTGGATTACGAAGAACAAGGAAGTAACCAGAAAGAAGGCTAAACATTAGAACCATTTGATATAGGAGAGAAAAGACACGGCAAATGAAAAACAACCATTGCTTCGAAGAGAAGCGAGGTGAGTAAAACAGAAACCCATGATCCCGAGAAAAGTCAGTAGATGGGTATAGGAGAAAGATCCACGATATAAAATAAAGAATCAGAAGTGTTTGAATCTCGAGAAACTGTTAGGATAGAGAGTGATAAAGAGTCTCAAGGTCCGGAAGAACCATCAAATCCGAGTTAGAAAGAGATAAACAAAGTCAGAATAGGATGCCATGGGGTTGGTCATAACGTCACCTTAGCGGAAACCAGTGAATGATGAGATAAATATCTGACATTGAAACCACGTGGTAGGTGGTTCACGCTGACGCTCAAGGAAGTATTATCGACCAAACTACGGGAGCCTGATGCGGTTCACCAATCCAGGCCCCTGGGTTGAGATAGCAGTCTATCATCTACTAAACACATATGCATCGTACTAACATCCCCATAAACCTCAAACATCAATCTGCTATCACTCCACCGCTTCGTATAATGTCCCACTCGTCCATTCTATTGCTTAATGAAATATAAATATCAGACAGCAATGATTTCGTTCAACTTTCCGGTTTCTCCATACACCATTTCTTCTGTTACAAGAGTGGGGTTTGCCTATATTCAACCCTCCCACTCTGACTTTCACACTTGATTGTCGCTCCTCTGATTTTCAGTATTTTTCTAGTGAACAGAAGTGCACAAGTCACCCAGTGGCAATGTCACCGCTCAACTATACTCTATACTATACTGTACTGTCAACTGAGAGAACTCCCTGCGATGCGAAACAAGTGCTTAGCTACTTACACCCGGCGGCACCACCCATCAGAACTGTGACTTTCTAGCCTTGTCATCAAAAGTAGCTTTCTTTCTTACCTGAATACCATACAGTGACGGACACAGACACACAGACCTTAGAAATCTACACGACAGGTTCCTCATCATTTTCCCCACTGTGTTATCATTTACTCCCAGCTAATTTGTCCCTCACGTCACCTTTCCTATGTGTTTTAGGGCCAGACGTCTGCTGACGGCAGCATCGATTCTCTTGTGCATACCCTTGGGAATGGTGCGCCTCTAGCAATCCTAGGATTTTAGTTAAGCACCCCACGAGCGACATTAATGATGAGATGCACACACGGAGTGCACAGCATTCATCCTACCTTCGAAAGCCCTCATCCACGGAATGGCTTAAACACACGTTTTAGTGGTGTTGGAAGAAAAAGCCTGATTTAGGAATGTTGGTTAACCCAATCCTTTTTCTTCATTTTGTCCGCAATATCATTGCATGCAACTCCCGTGCGATCACCGCCGAACAAGGCCCAAGGTACGCTCACCAGTCGCAAGAGCAGATAAACTGTCAAAGACTTGTGAGAAGTCGATCCTTCTGGAATCGTGTGGAAAGAGCTAACCGGAATTTCCAACCTCCTTCCTGTCCTCGAATTTTTGAATCCAATGCAGTTCTTGACATGCGCCCTTGATAATAAAAAAACAATACATTTAACCACATTTTCGCCGCAAATCCTATCACTTCTCCCAGAAACTTCCATTACAGTCTATCCAGATTCACAACTGCGTAACAAAATCCATCATTTCATCTAGAACTGCTTATGAACGTTTTGTGCCGGTGAAAACCTCCAAAAATCCTGGTGCATATTGATTTCCATCTGCTTTTGCTCCGTACCTGTGCTCCAGAACTCGCTCCAAGCATACTGCGTGTTCAATCTTCCCCCCTCCAGCGGTATAGTTCCCCTCTCTTGGAAAAGCTTCCACATAGCCCTATTCCAGATTCGGTAATTATGACCTGTAGTATATTGCCCCATCTCTATCACCAATAGCAAACTTCTGGAAGCGATGTGGCCAAACACCTATGTGATCTGGGAAACAACAGCTTAGTGAGCAATCGCAAATATGGGTTTAGGCACCATTGCCCTAACGGCGACTCCCGGTGTACGTATTACACGTATGGTCAGCTGCCCTGAACTCGTTTAGTAAAACTAAAGTGGCATTCCAGTTGTGTCTGAACCACGTGCACTCAAGCGCACGCATCTATAAACCCACTTAGGTTACTTACAATGTAGCCTATGATCAATTATTTTGACTATCCGTCATTACCCGAAGAACTTGCCACTTCAAGCCCAGTTTGACTACATCAGCTATTTTATGAGTCGTATTAAGTTTTCTGCGGAAAGTGTCCGTTTTGTGGATTTATCTTGCACCGTATGGCACCAGATTCGCTGCTCTGAACCCCTCCGCCATCGCGTAAGGTCAGTTACAACAAAACTATCGATGACCTTCAATCAGGCATAACAAGATGACCTGAGTACCCAACTACTAACTACAGACTATATCCCCGTGTGGCGAACTGGACTGAAAACTTCTCTACAAACCGTTCAGTTCAGGTACGCCAATACAGTACCCTTAATGTCTCGTATCCATAACGTCAAACCAGGTGTCTCTCAAGGTTCTCTTCTTTTCTTTACACTGTTCCACTTGGTTAGCAACGATCTCCTCCCATCCACAATTGGCTGCATTTATACTTGTGGAGGCGACACAACGTTTCAGGTCTCCAAAAACTTGTTCTTCTCAAAGCTACACTTTGTCTCAGGTTAATATATCTACGTGTACGCCATCAGCATACTGAACTCTGATCTCACAGATATTCATTACCATGGCATGCCGAACAAAGCTATTTCGATTCTGCACGGTCCACACATGTTTGTCCATCATCCAACATTTCTCCCGTAAACCTCCAACTACTTATCTCTTGGCTATCGAACTGCCCTATTTTGGTCCACCCTTTCTAACAATCTAAGTTAGTCTCCACATGCGAAAGCAAATGCAACTCATATGTGAAGAAAACTGTTTTCTTTTGTGCCCGTGTACTTCGCCCTCTTAATTTCTTTTATCCAATGACCACTACGGAATATTGCCATCATAGTTCGGTTGGCGCTCCTTCCACGCAACTTTTGTTTCCAAACAGTATTCGAGGAAAAGTTGTGTGCTTGCTTCCTCCTGCGACCAATCTACAATCACTCTCGAAGCGTCCGGATGTAGCTTCCCCCTCGTTGTTTTGTCGCTAATGTGATGGCAAATGCTCAGCCAAACCCGTTTCCTTCGTACTATTATAAAATTGCTCAGCAGTCCTCTAGCCATTCGTAGCAAGTTTCAGTTCCTCGTCACCAAACAATACTAACTTTTCTCCTTATTTTCCCCGGGGCTACCAGTCTTTGGGATTCCATTTCATTCGCTGTTTTTTTCAAATCCTCGTCACACCTTCGAGATTCAGGTCAACGTTCATCTGTCCAGATCTCCGTGATGCTCTACGGTTGCGACTCATTCATAAACTGTTCATCTTCCTCGTGCTGAAGCCGCTTTTTATACTTCACTGATAGTTTCATGCTTTTTACCAATGTGATTTCTGCTGTTCTCACAGAGGATGCTTGACTATGGATCCTCCCCATTTCTCTACACCATCCTTGTGACTAATAAAAACCTAATCTTTATTACACTGGTCTCGAATTCAGGTGTTTTGCATCACACGTTGTTCTGAAAAAGGCATCAATGCAAACAGACCGAAGTGCAATTACTATAGTCAATAGGGCGAAAATTGGAGTCGAAAATGATCCAGACAGTTCTAATCATCAAACATGCTCAAAAAGCTTCGGGAATTGAAGGAGTGGTCGACTAGGGACTAGTACGGCCTTACCGATTTACAGCTAAAGGTGGCGTCATGGGAAGGGAGTTTCATAGAGGCCACACCAGGACTACTGACACGCAGTAAGGATACCGGAAAACACAGCAAACTTCAACAAAAAGATTGTCTCCGATTAAAAATGGCGCCTGAATCCAAACCGGTCACTTGAGAGACTGCTGACAAAATAGCCAGGTTACTTTCGACGGAAATGGGGACAGTAGAATAAGGAAGCAAGGTTTCGAATAACAATGCTGATTATGTCCTGAACTAGGCATGAAAACGGAAATGCTGTCTAACGATGAGGAATAAAAGCAAAACATTTTGAAGGTGGTGGACAATCTTGAAACGAATAATTCACGCTAAGCGGGGCGTTGTGTTGATCGTGAGTTTATCTTTTCTTTTGTACAGTGGCATTAGGACGCAGTCGCGTGATTAGATGGTGGAAGAAATGCAGCCATTATAGATTCTACATCGGGTTCATGCTTACAGTAAGGGAGTCAAGTATTACCAATGAATTCAGGCGATGCCTGTTGCTTTTTTAGAAAATTGCAGAACACCCGAAGAATATCGCATTAGAGTTTGCAGTGGAAGCTGATCGACAATTCAGTAAACTGTTTGTCGCATGAAACAGATGCTCGACAAGAGAAGGTATTGAAACGGGATGTTCTTCTATCGATAAATCGGTCTTAAGGACAAAATAGGCTATGGAACGAAAACAGAGAAGGCACATGCAATTGAGAAAAAGGTATCAAACTGTGATTCCTCAATTAGTATATGAAGGAGAAAGAAGAAAGACCAGACCAGTTGTGACGTCCAGATGCATCAAGTGTCAGATGAAAAGCGAGAAAAGTATCTGAATCAAATAAATATGGGGATCAAATAGAAATAGAAAGGGGTGCGTGAATACTGAAAATAGACAGTGGAAACGGATTTCGAACAGATTCTTGTTCTTCTGATCGAAAAATTTTGCAGTGACCATTCGCATTAAGTCATGTTCCTTCCTGGACGATAACGTGTTTTATTGCCAAAGACAGGGATGCAGCAAGAACAGACTGGCAGAGTTGTCTGCATGAAGAACTGAATGAATGGTACAAGCACTCATCGTCTGAACAAGCGAACGGATGAGCCAGTGAGGCAGCACACTGAAGGCTGCTTAACAAGAACGTGCATAGATCAGTACACGTTGGCGAAGTGAACGGAAAACCCCAATCATATGATGAATGAGCTAACAAAATTCTACCATCGCACAGTGCTTTCTGTCAACCACGTTCTAACTGAAATAATTCGTGCCTTCTCAAGTTTTGACTAACTCAAATCAAAACTGGAATAATTTTGCGGCTGAGTTGTGCCACAACAACACAAGCACCGTAACAGAGCATTATAATTTGTTTGAAACTCCAAACAACTCCGAGAGGCTTTAAACGACGGTAACTAAAATTCATTGACCACAACTGAAGAAGTAGAATGCGACACAAAGTTTTTACGAGAACAGAGGCGGCAAAGCAGCACTGAATTCTAGTGAAAGTGAAATACATGCTTGACATCTGTGACATTCCAAATTTGAGTAAGAAGGGTAGTAAGTGGTAGAAAGCAACATAAGCATACGCGTATTGTCCCATAAACAACACGCGAATATCTCTCTGATAAATCTAACACATCCCCAAATCCGAGTACACCAACCATAAACTGATTGAGATATTTTCATTCGCCCTTCTTCAAGCCCAAGTTTGAAAAAAGAAAGCAGAGTGATACGGTGACAGCTAACAAAAGCCACTCACTCGCGCAACGTAATGTAAAACTCACCAAGTTACATCACCCGAACTGGTCACAATCTGACTATCATCAATGAAACGACAGCATGACAGGTAGCCTGTGTGTCCAGGAAGTTCTCGACTGACCCGTACGTTACCCTCTCGGGTTTTCAGATTGTAAATCGAACAAATGTTGTCAAGACCACCACATGCGACATAGTTTCCGGAGGGTGCATAGGCACAAGTCATAACCCAACTGCTTCGCAACGGGATAGCATGAACCTGGAAGATGGTAAGGGATGAGGGAGAGTGGAGTGAATCGTCAGTGAGGTGCACACTGAACTGGAATCGATACAACGGACATGACGACGAATTTTCACTGACTCGCCCCTGACCACCACAATCCGTGGCAAAATGAAATTCAGTGTGTCCGTTATTCAGGGTAATTGATACCATGCATTGTCAAGCTAAGGAATCACCGCTCCCCATGGTCTCACAAGGACAAAACACTGGACTTAGTTCAATCGATGCCTGTGTGCTTGGAACAGAGAATGAGACAGCCAACATTTGAAGCTAATTTAACCAGATGAGTTAAAGTCGGAGTTGAGGAATGATGGTTCCGAACTTAACGGCCATTCAAACGCACCATAATACAAGTCAACCATCACACAGGTAAAATAATCAATTACCTTGTTGGTTGTATAGCCGTCCCACACAATAAGCTTCCCATCTTGCGAAGCTGAAACAAGATTTCTTGAATCTGTACTCCAGTGCATTGCGTATATCTTGGCCAAATGTCCGCGAAGGGTGCGTCGAGTACGCATTTGTATCCGACCAACTGGTTCGACATTGGCGGCAGCTTGAGCAAGAGTAGTGTCGGCTGCCGCCTTCCGGGCTTCCTATAATATATACCACAAGACATTAGTCTGATGTCGAAAACGGCGAAAAAATGCACACAATATGAAGAAGGCATGCACTCAATGAATCAAGTGACCCACGGAGCCTCTAGGTGGCCATTGAGCACCATGCCACAACCGGCCCTAGTTGTGTGGAAGAAAGAAAGAGGCGGCATAAACTTCGCTGTCTCTGGTAACAACATGAGTAGCCGCAGGGGTCGTTTGGGAAAAAGAACAGCCTAGCTGATGGCAAGCATCCATCTCCTTGGCCAGGGAGCTGATAGAGCCAAGCATTGTCGTCCGAACGTTACTGCCATTATACCATCGTACCGCGTGATTTCACACACGAGTAGAGGAACTAGGGGCTTCATAGGGATCATAGTGGGTGCCCAAGCTTCTGAATTAATGGGCCACGGTCGGTATCCGTTCCAATTTCTAAATGTTTCCGACCATCGCCGCAATACAGTTTTATTTGGTTGTTCCGAGCCTAAGTATCGAAAAGTTGTTACGACTAGTTTGGCTTTTAACATACTAAAGTACAAACACGGAACCAGTTGATACACGAGGTCTCCAACTGTGTTTAACAGACCCAAAGGCCGAGCATAGCATAAATAGCTCAGCTTTATCCTGTCTGAATTATACAGTTTAACCATCTTTGCAACATATCGCATAAGTGGTGTAACCAGGTGAAAACAAATTAGCCATGCAGGTTATTACATTAACAAACAAATCTGTTTTCGTGAGTCAATGGGTATATGCGCACATTTCGTGCAGCTGATGTCTGTTTCCCACCTGGAGTCCAGTACAGTAGCAAGCTAAGGCTTAGTGCACAATTACACCGGACTGAAAAGTTGAATAACAGCTACGAATGTCTATCAAGTAACAAATGGGGCGAGGCCTCAAGCAAATAGTGACATAACATAACTATAAAATATCACATACTATTCTCCCGTCTAGCTGTCAAGCATTTTAGGGTTTGAATCCATGGATAGGTTCGCTTAGAACTTACCCTGATCATGTTTTTCAGCTGCTCGCTTTCTTGCCGCAGTTGATCAAGTTCACTCATGGTGAAACTGGAGCTGAAAGTACAAGAGAGGCAACGAAATCATTGGGGAAAAGGACACACCATCGGTGATGCGAATGCCGTGGGTTACGGATGAGGAAAGAGCGCATATGCGGTGCGATACAAGAGAAAATTCAAGCCCCGAAAACAAGACGAAGAAATCTCGGTAAATGGCAATCATAGACAAATTTATATCTATGACTGTATAATAGTGCACGAGAGAATCACCACTGACGATATGTTTATAATGATGCCTTCTTTGCAAGCGTAGCAAACCGCCAACAGTATATCCGAAAAATGGGTCTGTTTGGCAAAGATGAAAGGAGCATGGAAATCGTAAAATAGATGAAAGAGGTAGGGGGAATCAGAAAAAAGCATTGGAACAAAGACGTCAGCAGAAAACGATCCAACATACATTAGTCACCTGCCGACGAGGAAGCACCTTCTGAAAATACTGGTGTCTCAACGACAAGGTTGTTTTCTCTTCAATGGAGTTACCTTTAGAAAACTGTTACGGAGAATGTCTGTCAGTAGGTCTTCTTCATTAACCCTCCCGGAACTCGTCCGAATGTCATGGAAATTTCGCTCCATATGTAGTGCATCCTTTTAATGTTCATAGCTTTGTAGGACGATAAGCGACATACTAGTGAGTCAATATGGAAGGCCAGTATAGAGGAACAATCAGAAAAAGAACTCTGTCCCGTAATAACCAGGCTCGAAGGACAAAAAATGAAAAAGACAATTTCAGAAGGAATATGTATTTTATCATAAAAATGTCTGGTTAATGAATAGCTCAGTAGATACCGTTATCGCTTTTAATCTCGCTCAAGTCTTATCTCACACCACCACTCAATCTGCATTACCGCAGTGGAAAAAATTCTGATGCGCATGTAACTGAAGTTGCTGGAAAGCAGTGCTAGTGACATTAGTCAACGGATGAACGTGGACGAATGTAAAAATCCTACGTGGTGAAACAGCCATTTGGGAGGTCCCATAAGTATACTTTTTCTGGAACAGTTCTCTCATGAACTGAGCCAGATATTAGTGAATAGGTAGGCGAAGCAAGACAGTAGACCATCAAGCAGCTCAACACTTTGAAAAATACCAGAAGTCTTACTCCACTAGAAAAAATAATCTCTATTTGGAGAAGTTATTTTGTACGGCAACAGTGAAGTGGCTCCTCTACCGCAAACAGACATGTAGTTGTCACCGAGAGCGAATATTATTCCAAGATATTCGTCAAATGCCCTCCGCTTTTCAGCTAATGCTTTGTGAGGCCGAACAAGTCTGCGTGCACCGTACTAGCATAAAGCTTTACGCAACCAGTAAGATATCCTAACTGCTATCTTTCGAACTTAGACGATTTCCTACCATCACTACTCCCCTTTAACGCACTTTTGTACGGCCTTGAAGTTAGACAGTGATCACAGTTAGACAGTCATCACTGATGATTCCTGAACGCCTTGTATAAACGATGACAACTGAAAGAGACATGATAAATATGGGAACAGGTTGTACCCGTCTAGTACACGGCAGGACACCTAGTCAGCCGATTTGAGAAATTCGAATTATCATCTGACAAAAGGGGAGTGAGAACAACTGAGATGCTTACAGCCAGTGAAATCATGAGCCTTTAGTTCCACCGGTATTTAGTATTTATTTCAAATCGAAAATGTAAGAATGATGGCTAACAGAGAACCAGAATAACTCGTACCGAATCATACAAAACATACACTCGACACCTGTGGCTGCTCATCAATCATGTCTGCATTGTTACCACGCCAAAACATCTGAACAAGAGTGGGAGAACTACAACCGAAATACAACAAACTGTTGAGTGCTAATGCCAGTACAGAAGACTGAAGAAATCTGGACAATGCGCATGTCAAGTTTGTGTGTGATATTTCGCTCCAAAAGCATCACCTCGTGTCTACCTGGTTGGTAAAAGGAGCGATACCCAGGAAGAGATCGGTAGAAAATCAGCGACCACCCAGCTGTTATGCATGGATTTCACCTTAAATGGCACAATAAATAGAAGCCAGCTAGTTGACAATAACTCTCCAAAAGATCGGTTTTGTTTCAGCCAAGAAAACACGAGGGTGGGTCTCAGCGTTATAAAGTAGCAAATCTCAGCAGAAACTGAAGTTTTAAGCCAGAGCTGTGTGCACACTGTTTGGCGGTCCGATTGAGACGGATAAACACAAGCGAAGATATGCTACTAAATGGGGAAACTAGAGAGTTGACAAACATGAGGATGAAGGGACTTGAATACTTGCCAACCCTGTATTAACTGGCTCCCATCCATCACACGGTACCAACGTTGACTAGGAAAGTCCTAGGACAATTTCAAACCGGAATGAAGCTTTCAAGACAGTGCATCAACTTCAGGCATCATTGGATTGGAGTATGCTGTCGTCTGACTGAATCCCTAACGGTTCAGTTATATGTAGAAAACAAGTTCCGCATAAATATGTGATGACCACAGATGGCTTGGACTGTCACCCATGAACAATTTTGCCGACTCTACCAAGAAATCTGATCGCTCGGCTTTCGCCACTGTAAGAAGGCAAAAGATCAGTCAAAATAGTCAGTCAGATTGGTCGAAAGATCAATCGATCTTGAGAATCTTCCGTCTCAGTAAGGATAAGCTAAGCAAAATATTGTTGTTCTCCAATCCAGAGAACAGTTACAGGTGGTCTTGTGCAAGGTGACCTAAAAAGAACGTCACTTAAAGAATGGCCAGGAGTGGCTAGAAGTGGTGTCTTGAAGATTATTTGCTTGAGAAGACACCGGTGAATGAATAAGTGCTTTATGAGGCTGATCCACTGAAAAGGTTTACACCGATTAGAACATACGAGCACGGTCAAGTGACCGCGAGAAACGATTGGTCGACTGGGCTGTCCGTGGCAAAGGTAAGCCAATCTGAGTGATGTGAGGCGAACAATCAATGATACAAAGTCTGATCACGACTACCTGAGTGACTGTTGTTTATCTCTACCGCCCTGTTAATAATACACTGTGAAGCTCTCGGAATCAGTCCCTTCAAAACATCTGAATTCAACCAACGCGCTGAAGAATGTTTTGGTGTACACCAGTTTCTCAAGGGGCTGATGAGAAGTCATAATGTGGTGACACAGCGAACGTGGATCCAAGAAGTCAGCTAAGAGTGATAAAGGTGCGTTTGCCATCGCGGACACTCTTGACCAATTATCGCATCATCATGCTTGCAAAATTCAGATAACCATCGTGTTCATGGAATGGTTTTTCGCGTTGTTCTGCGCCCGACGAGAAACTTCCATCTACATTTTATCTCGGCTCGCTCAATATTTCTAAAGGTTTTGTCGAAGAAAGCCAGCCGAAATGCTCTTTGAAACGTCCGGCCAATGGCCCATGAAGGCGTGTCCGTGGATGTAGTGCTGATGCATAGCTCGCAGAGTTTCGCTTACAACAGGTTTCTTGGGTCAGCTTGATTGATTCGACTGAAACAGGATACGACGGCAATCTGTTAATAAAGCCTTTTACTGTCCCGTGTTTTTGCTAATTTCAGCGTTTCCCGTCATGCCTCACGCTATTGCTGAGCGTTTGCGCGACCCGCGTGAGCAACTACGCGTGTCATCGTTTTCCTCGCATCAATAAGAGCCACCGATGGCGGCTATATACGGTGTCTATTCGGCCGTATTGGAGAATCTGGGCAGATGGTCTTAAAATCTTAACAAGGTCGTTTTCAAACAGCCTAATGTTTCTTGCAAGCAAACGACTACCATCGTTTTGTGGCATCCCTCTCAGCAGCCTTTCAGATAGTGCAGTTCGGTACCGTTGGGGCACAAGAGACTGTTCGTGATTAAATGATTGCTCCCAAGTCAGCATAAGCGATCCAGAAGAAAAGTGAATACACGTGCCTGAAGAATGCAATGATCAGAATTAAGAAACGCGCCTACGAGGGGACAACCCTGAACTGAGTATCGACAACAGTAGCTGGTCACTCTTCGTGTTGCAAGGATCTACGTAACTCAGTAACCAGTTGAGCTGCACTAGAGCATGCCCATGCGACATCCAAGGTTGGCCAGGTTGGCCAATGCATAGAGGCCTGACAAAAAGTTTGCTGGCCCTCCAGGATGGAAGCTGGAACAACTGTGGTCATCATCATCATGGACAGGATGACATCAGTGTTCAACACTGATACTTCGCTGCCGTACAACCATAATTTATTTGAAATCCTTATTGTGAAGAAAATGATAAAGGTGAACAAAGAAGGGACTTAGTGCTACCTCACTACAATCATTCCGAGATGTCTACACACCCAGACATTCATTCAGGCAATCTGGATAGAAACTGACAACAAGAGTGCCATTAATATCGGTTTGCAGCCATATCTTGTAGCGTCTCCAACCAGGCGCAGTGTGGATCACGAGGTCCCCGTCCTGGTAAGCGAGTACTACCGACCGCACCCAAGCGTTTCGTAATCTCTTTCATGCTCCTCTGCCAGGTCAAGGGTTGGTCACCCCTTTTGCTTCCGCCACTCTGAATTGGGCACGGAAAGCAGCACTTTCCTCGGCAAACGATGGTTCGGCATACGCAACATATGGCCTAACCAAAGCAGCTTCTGGGGCTGGACACATTCTTCAATGGAAATACCCGTTGCACAACCAAAAACTCGCTTTCTAACTGCCTCGTTAAGGATTCTCTGACACCCACCTACACCAGCTATGGTCCTGAGACAACGATTGTCGAATACCTGAAGACGTTTCAGTTCCGCTGCTCGAACAGACCAAGTCTCACAACCATACAACAAAACAGCCCGCATTGTAGCTTGAGGTCCCTTGAGGTTCAGGGATACACCACTCTGACGTCATAGGTGTCTCAAATTAGCAAACGTGACCCGGGTCTTGCAGATTCGTGCATTGACTTCATTTGTCACACTACAGTCAGAACTAATACAACTTCCAATGTACGTAAACGCTCCACAACTTCCAGTGTCTCTTCCTGGATTGTAAGTGGCGCATGTCCAGGAGCATGACCTTACACTTTGTGGGTGCAAAGTGCATACCAAAAGACGGGATGACTTTGGTCAGTTCATTCAAAAACACCTGCGCCTTCTCCTCCCCTTCGAAGACGAGAACGATGTCGTCTGCATATTCTAGATCGACAAGGTTTTCGTCACAGACTATTTGAACACCAGGGTTTTGGAGACCTTCGAGCGTTCGTCTCATGGTTTCATCGATGACGAACTTAAATAGGAATGGAGAGAGTGGGCATCCCTGACGGACACCGCTTTGTTTACGGAAGCTTTTGGAGAGCTCGCCGTATACCCTTGCACGTACGGAAGTCTGAGAATACAAAGAGCTTATTATGTTCACAAACTTCCGGAGCATACCTTGGTGGGCAATCGTGTCGAGAAGAACAGCTGTAAATGTCACGGTTGTCATGGTTGTACGAGGGCTGGGATACTGTCAGGGCGCCCACACCTAGACAGAAGGACGATTAGGGTCCTCAACAAAAGCCTTTGGCTCAATAGCCTAACCGCAAGGCAGCGGTGTTGGGCTGGAAATGCAAGTACATTACCAGTTTTACGGAACACGTCGCCACACATGTTCCAACCCCCAACCTGGAGGGTCAGGAGACTGTGTTCGTCGGACCTCTACCCATTGACCAACCTGGTATGAGAGTGTCGCGGGACACCCCCCAGTATAGCTCAAAGGGTCGCTGAGGTGCGCAAACCGCCACACCACGGTAAGGTCCAGTCTCTTCGCGAAGGCAAGAAGAACAGACCGGTCAACTGAGTCGAATGCGTCTTGGAGATCCGGAAATGCTAAAATTGTGGGTCGTTTGTACGTATGGAGTTGCTCTAGCACCTGACGAAGTGTGAAGATTTGGTCAACGCAACCCCTACCAGGCCGGAATCCCGCTTGCTGCTCTCTAGTCAGTGTTTCACGAGCCACCGTAAGGCGACGAAGCACGAGTGACGCCAACAGTCTCGTTACGACCGGGGTCAAGCTGATCCCCCTGTGGTTACCACACTCACTACGAGCCCCCTTTTTGAAAATGGGCACTATCACCGACTCTCCCTAGTTGTCAGAGACAGTCTCCTTTTCCCATATGCAGACAAACAGACCGGACAAGCGCTGACTGAGGATTTCACTCCTGTCTTTGAACAATGAGGGTGGGAGGTCATCGGGACCAGACTCGGTGGCGCTTGAGAGAACATATGTAGTCATAAACCTCCGAGGTCGTAGGCAGTTCCACGTTCACCGTCCAGGGTTCTACGTCACCTGTGGGCTCCAGATGAGTGCCAGCTGGTGGCCATGACAATTGTTGTTCGAAGTATTCGGCCCACTGGTCGAGGCGTTCTTCTTTACTCGAGATGGTCAGTCCCTTCTGATCCTTGATGGCCTCACAGGAGGTTTCCAGGGACCGGTCGCGCGGATCAACTGCTTTGAGGTCGGGATTTGAGTCTGAGGACCCTAATCATCCTCTCGTTTAGGTTTTGGTGCTACGACAGTGCCTCCTTCGGGTGGCATGACAGCTAGGCACCGAAAGGGTGTTTCGACTGAACAATTATCCTTTTTCATTATTTTTACGACAGTGCCTGAACCCCTATGCAAATCTAAGCTACACAAACAATTGTACCCTCATACTACATCGGTTGTCGCGTGGCATCATCAGCCGGGTCGCCTTATTCGCTGCACAAAGCAGGATGGATAAGCAAAAGACGGGAACGTTGACGCCCCTGTCTTCTTCAGTAGTCACTTCCGACTCCCCTCCCTCTTCGTTTGATGGTCACAATTCCGTAGGGCCAAGCTGTAGACGGGTCGGTCAGACACACAGGGAAGTAACCAGCTGCACACCACCATTCATACCTGCCATCCCACTTTCATTAATCAGACTCCGACCCCTTGTTTATATTGCAGCCCTCAATGTTTGAACCCCTAAGTAGGCTGTCCAACAAGCTGCTCTTACGCGCACCATCAACAATCGTTCGCGAAACGCTTGCTGCACTTCTGCAACCCGAACACAAGATCTCAGTACGAAAATTGAGCTTACGCCCCTTCACTGTCTAGACGTTGTCGGCTGCGAAATCCACGAACTTCCGCAGCTGGCTGTATTGATCTTCATATGGCTTTCAGTTCCGCAAGTGAGACTGACTGCATGCCTGTAAACAGTAGCTTCTGTGCTGTTTGTCTGTCCACCTTCATAAAGACCCGCAATGACAGAAATACTAACCGCTCTGTCGTTTCTACTTATGAATTGACCTGTGACTGCAGATTCCCCGGAACCGTACAGATGGCGTTGTATGGTGCCAGCGAATTGGTACCAATTTTAGCTGGAAAGGGGTGCTGGGCTGCAGGACAGATGCTGTATCTGCGGGGAACACCTAGCAGTATGAACTGCGGTGTCCTGCGTATGTCGAGCACAGTACCGTTCTCTGTGCATCTTTTAGAGTGGTACAGACTTCATTCTCAGAGAGCTGCTACTGGTAGACTCTTTGAAGACCACCTCTCGCAGGTAAGGAACTTCATTCTAATGAAGTTCCTTTTTGCCTCAAGGAGAGGTGTGCAATCAATCTAAGTGATCGACTGGATAATTTTGGAAGGGTGCCAGGTAACACTTCTCAATTCTGTGTCGAAAGTTAGTACATGTACTAACTAAGTGATTAGCGCACAGTTGTATGAAACAATCACTGCTGAGAGGTCTCATGTCTGTCGACTCGTCCTAATTGGGCGGTTAAATTGGCGAAACCTACAATGAGGATATCGGTGAATTCCAACATCATGATGACATTCTAACATGATGTATGAATAGCCTTTGGCAATGTCACTCTTGCCAATTGTTGGGATGCAAGCATAGAAAACGAATAGATTTCGGGTGTTTTGTCGCTGGTTGCGGATCCCGATAGATTGGAATTGTTTGCATACATAAAAACATCACAAAAACATTGTCCAGCTATAGCGCCCTTTCGGTGCCTAGCTACCATGCCACCTGAAGGAAGCACGAGGGCGAAATAATGCCAGGCTGCCCAAATCCAGACGGGACTGGTCGAAATGCAGAGGTCGGGTTCGAAACACGAGCCTTAGTGTCAGTAAGTTCGCGCCTGAACCGCTCAGCCATGTCGATCTCTATTTGCATATAGTCGGCCATTCCCCGGAATCCGGCCAGACACAGACACAACATATTACCCACACCACTGAGGTCACCAGACTCCAATGGTAGACCACCTGATGCTTAGAGAGTGAAACGTTAGGAAATGAAGCTTCGCCGAAGCGAACTGAGATGCACCACCTTAGCTCCAAATTGCATGCATGTCTTGGAGACACGGCACATCGATTTTTAAAGAGAAAGGCATACTGAGCAAGAGAAGTCTGTTGACTTAGTTAACAGAGAGTACGGGCAGTAAATGATGCTACGTTGAGCGGAGTCCTTGACGTTACGAGTTTAGGTTTAGTTTTTATTTCACTAGAAACCAACGCCGAATTTAGAGTTGAAAAAGGTGTCGTTTTCGTGTGGATATTAATTAGAACTGAAATTGATGGGCAAATATTACTCACCGTTTGTCCAGGTCAAAGAGCGGGGTCTGATTGGCGTACTCCCCCTTGAGTCTTTGACTCTAAAGTCCGACCCACAAGGCAGTTGAAAAAGTACGGTTTTGTTCCGGGCCTCTTACCCTAGCCCAGGACTCAACTTACATCAGTGCACAAGGGTAAAAGGGCTACCAGGTCGTTATGACCCAAAACAAGGGAGCGTTGTATGTTGTGAACCCCCTCCACATAGTTCAGTAGAAACGCTGTTTGGTGGTTTTCTTAACGGTTTCATAGACCAACTTCTTAGCCTCATATACCTTGGTTAGCGCCCTTTAAATATACCTTTTGTTCTATTCATAGTTTTGCTTTTAAGGTCAAACCGATCCTGGGGCACAGAATCATGGATTCTCTGGGGAGGCTGGAAGTGGCCTGCCAAGAAAGGATATCCTAAAGAAACCTGAATAAGAATGCTCATCTGGGGAGTGGTACCCTTCAAAACGCATCTTGGCAGGATTAGTGTAGTCCACTTTCAACGACTAAGTGAAAGCACAAAAACTACGTCATTTTGTGCTTGAAGAACGGCCGTACAGTAGGCCAATTGAAACAGTGCAAGCTTATGGGCGTCAAAACTGTTCTCTTCGCGCCGAATACGTCCGATGACTGGCTGCAGTTGACTATTTTCGGGTCCAGATTAGGCTAGGAAATGTAGTGACAGGTATTGCCTATGCGGACTACTTTCGCTCTGCGTCAGCAAGGCTACCACCAGCAGGATAGGCCAAATTTGACCATTTAAGTAGGTTTTGATTAGGGCCACCGTCACCGGTGCTGGGAGTGTACCCAGTTTCGGTTATCGGATGCTTTTAGTCTGTAGCGCTGCAGATTATCCTTAGTTGTCAGTTCAAAAGGAAGCTTCGGCGTTGGATGCAGTCCGGCATTAAGGGTGTTGCATAAAAGCATCGTATCTCCACGTACCCCCCTGCAGGCCAAATTACGGCATGGGTGTAGCCTGAATCGGCCATACATAAGTAGCGTGAGCGGTAGAAAGGGCCAATTCGTGAATACCTTTGGTACGTCAGCGAAGCATCAGTGCTAAACGCTGATGTCACGCTGTCGATGATAATGATTACCAGATCTTCAGTGGCAGTAATGTATCCATCATCATCATCACTGATAGCAACACCAGAGCAAAACACCGGAGATTCACTACAGTACAGCCATGTCAATTTATTTGAATAAAGTCTTATGAAGAGAAGAAAAATGGGACGAGGATGTGGACCTAAGTACAGCCTATCACAAACATTCAGGGTGCCACCACCTCCAGCACATAGTGAGACAATCCCGACGAAACTGACAGCAGGAGCACTACTGGCACCGTCTTTTCTTGCAATATCTCCAGCCAAGCACAGGGAGTGGAAGGCGGACCGCATTAACAATACCTGAATTCCTTGTAATCTCTTTCACACCCTTCTGCAAAGTTACAGGTTGCCCACCTCATAGTTTGTGTCATTCTGAAGGACATGTGGAGTACAGTACTCATCTTGGTACACGAATACTACTTCCGTATATGTATGACATGGCCCAGTCACCGCAACTGGCGGTAAGGGTTCTCCGCGCCCGATGTATTTGTTGTTCAGTCGAACACCCGTTTTCTGATTATCTCGTTACAAGTTCGTAGACACGGAAACCGGCAACGCTTCTGAGACATCGACGGTGAAAAACTTTGAGAAGTCTCAGATTACTTGCCGCAAGGGTCATCTCGCAACCATACAACGCAACCTTTACTGGTACATGCGACCCTCTAGACTAAGCAATATGCCCATTTGACGCCACAGATGACGCATATCTGCAAAGTGATCCAGACCTTTGATATTCGCGCACTGAATTCATCAGATGGGAGTCCCATATGGTTGACATCGTTGACTGACTTTTCCGTCACCAATGGTGCTTCGATTTGTTTTAGCAGCATATGTGAGGACTTCTCTGAATAGTCTACAGGTGAGCCTAATCAAAGTCTCTATGGATTGCTGCCGCATTATCCTCACTCAACATGGTCAACCATCTATTTAGGTCACCTGTATATTCCGGAGACCACTCGGAGCAACGGAAAAACACAAAATATGCAGTGTAATGTGTCAGTGGAACTTAGGTTGTTTAGTCGCGTGCATTGTAAAAAGGAGAAAGACGGAAATCGAACCCTGAAAGACGTCGCTTAGTGGAGGTTTACATTCTGAGAGGATGCCATTGACTGCCAATGTCAACTGCCGATCCGTAACAAAGTCCAATATCCAGGGAAGAACCACTTCCCCCTACAAAGTGAACGATCCATCGGTTTGTTGACACTGGTACGGTGGTCACCTCGGTCAGAATTCTTCTTTGAGCCACACAAAACAAAACCTGGGTGCCGCCGTATCCCAGCCGACTCAGGTTTTCGGCGTAATCGCCGCGGACATCAGTACAGCAGTAGTGGAAACCGATGCTTGGACGCCATGCAGAAATGGAAGAAGAACCTAGTAAATTGTGAAAATAAGGCGGACATGTAGGAAGTTACTGCAAAGTCCCCATGTCCCTAGGAAAGACAGGCAGGAACAAAACGCAAACGCCTTCCAAAATCACTGAAATAAACACATATGGAGCAAGACGCCACCAGCGGGAGTGACGCAACATCCTTCCGGAACTTTACCTGATACAATCCCGACACACAACACCAGGTAAGTTAGCTAGACAAACCGGCTGAGGTGTGGCGGGAAACTCGCCAGTGGGATAAGTTACGTGCTACTTCCTGTACGGTTTACAAAAAATCGTACAGAGAATAAGGTGAACCCCACCCAGGAAGGTTTGAAGAACCTATAATGCTCAAACTGACGGTAGTAGTTTTCATTTCACACTGCTACGTCATGGCTTAGCCTTTGCAAACAAGGGTTTGGAATGAAAAACAAAGATTTCTCTGGGCATATGTAGTACATGCTCCAACCAGCTTAGTTTGACAAGCTTTATTTCCTGCTCAAACGAATCGGAGTCATTACCCAGCAATCACATACGGACGAATTCAATTAACAAAACTAAATAGCTCCAGAGACATCGGTGATCGCTTGTTCGAGAAAGATTTGAGAGATCGGAAAGACCATGTTTCACAGCCATAAAGCGGGGCTGCTCTTAGTCATTTTGCAGACACGATTCCTTAGTCCCATTGAAATTCGTTGGACTCCAAGGATGACGTGATTTGGTGAATACTGCTCGTGTTTTGGTAATGCGTGCATCGCCTTTATCTATCGGAGTGCGGTTGTGGCTCATGCAGCTACCAAGTAAGCCTGTCAACAATCAAATCTTCTCATTCCGAAGTTTCAAGGGGAGCAAAAAAGTGGACAATCCTGAATGACGACTCCGAGGGTGCAAACAGCATGTCGAGACAAGAGACTAGTTCCAACACTGTATTTAAAGTGGTTTGTTCGGATTCCTGACAGTCAACTAACAGAATAATATCATCCACACAATCCAAGCCCATTAACCTCTCTCCCGATGACTTAGATACTCAATTTCGCCGTTCACTAAAGAGTGGATTCCATGTCGACGACAGTGACAAACCTGAAGAAAAATGGCGAAAGGGAGCAACCGTGGCGAACTCCGTTACTTGTGGTAAACGTTTTGACAGCGACCATGATTGTTTGACAAGGGGGCAAGACTGATACTCAAAGTTCACGAGCACTATCAATCTGCCAAGCGTATGCAACAGAACCGATCTATCGAACCGAAAGCGCGTTTGAACTCAAGAACAACCCATCACTGTCAGTGCGCTTGACGCCTGCCCGAGTACTTGACGCAATGTGATGCGCCTAATTTATCTACGCAGTCAAAATGCGACCTGATGCTCTCGGACTTGCGCCTCAAGTGATGAGGTCAGGAGTCCAGTAACCGTTTAACGACCACGGTAGGGTTTATAACCCTGTGGTTTGATCAGTTACCTCTGTCTTTATTAATCAAGATATAAACATTAATTGGCCCCAGTTCTCCAGAGTGCGTTCCCTTTACCAAGTTGGTCTAAACAACCTGGTCAAGGAAAAACATATAGAGTAACCATCGCCTTTGAATGGCGCTGGTGGGAGCTCGTCTAGCCCTGCAGTCCGATAGCGCTTCAAGGCAGAACTCAATATTAGTACATTTGAGTCTGTCATGTGTGGCACATTAAAAAGTCGCACCTTCGAAACAACAGACTGTTATATGTAGTCAAACTTTGCTTGGCCTGATTCGGGTCTATGACACTTTATAGCAATCTTGTCTTAAAATGTCGCAGCGTGCACCTCATATATGCATACTTTTTTGCAGGACACGCTCCACTGAATATTGCTGGGGCTAAACTGTCACATGTCACACCCACAAACTTTGATTGGAGAAGCACTGAATTGGGGCATTCCTAGTACCTCAATTTCGTAATGTTTACGGTACCACGTAACATTTGGCGATAAGTTGACTCAAGTAAATATTTTCCATCAATGGTCACACTTGCTAAATAGGTAGTGGATTTGCAGTTCAAGTACTGAAGTGCGATCATGCTGATCCGCAAACCGTTTACGCAAAATGGCATAAGTCGGCAATTACCCTGATTGAAATTCCATTAACCTGATGCGATAAGCAGAACTCCGAAAAGGGTGAAGCCCCTTAATGCCTTGCATCTCAGTATAAAACTAATGCCCTCCTGTAAAAAAAAGTGACTAGCTGTATCACCTATAGGATGTACTCAGTAAGTTAAGTGCACAATCAGGTTCACGTTGTTTAACCTGTGCGTGGTATTCGTACTTCCCTAAAACTCGTTTCTGGTACAACCGAAGTCTTCCCAAACAAGGTTGATCATGGTTATCTTATTTGGTCGACTGATTAAGCTAAATTACATATAGACAGACTTAAAAAACTGATGATTTTCGGAGATCGAAGCCTAAAAAATTACCAGTATATCTACCGCAGCATTTAGCCTAATAATGATAAGCCGCAGGCGAAACCACTGAGTAGGGTTGCTGATTTACTAATTGTTCAACCATGATGATGTATTGGAACCACTTTAGTGTACTAGGACAAGCAAGAACAAAGAGCACTCATTCATGGAGGTATAGTGCTCCACTGATAGAGCAATAGACGCATCGAGATCGATCCTGTTTATCAGCCAATACAACCCACTAATAGGCCATCCTGTCCGATATGAACCACGAAAAAGTAATTAAATTCACCGGCGCACTCTATCAGCCTTTCACATACCAAACGCTTCAAAAGTATCATCACTTTGTTCGCATTATCAGGTATTATGTCGTCCTTATTGCCTTTACCTTTTTCCTCTAAATCAACAGAATTCTTTGGTTATCCTTGCCAGCTATGGCGTTCTGAATGGTTCTCTGACGTTCATAGGAGCCACGAAACTCTGAGTGGCTTCTGAGTAGGACAGCTCCTTACAGCGTCTATTTTCTAGGCTCCTTTATCCTCTCATCTTATCAGTAAAAAGTGAAATGCTGAAAAAGAAGCTAGTCCGTTGGATGGGCTGCAGTAGAACTTATTTGACTCACCTCCCTCAGCTGATCAGTCAAACCCCTCTGATTACTGACGCACAAAAAACTGACTTAATGCTTCTGTCGTAATGTTGTTGGCCTCTCTTCATAGGAACATATGTTGATCACATCGAAGTTTTTTGTGCATGGATTGCAACCGGGCCAACAAAACAAACAGAAAATGTATTCGAATCCAGAAACGGAATAGAATGTTTCGTTAACTGGGCAGTCATCGCCTCCTACTTCCAACCATACTGTCATCACAAGAATCACTACATGCGAAAACATCTAACGAGAGATTAGATTAACTTAAACGGTGGAACACTTAGCGCAAGCCAAGCAGTTGTGGTCTCGGAGTTCCAAGAGATGCTCAATAGTATAGTGACCTGATTCAGTTTGAACGCAGAAGCTGTGCAAATCGTCACAGTGGGTAGCATTGATTAAAATTTGCTCGGTCTAAACCTTGTCCCCACAAGGCGCTGTTCATTCATTCGGCGAGCTGATTCAGACAAGGCCGCACAGGGTGCGGTTATTTTATCGTGGGCGTCGATCGCTTTAAAACCGCTGTTTGGTTATTCTGTAGTCCGTTAGATTATTTAGCACAGAAAGGTCGGTTAGTAGTACCATAATATTTAAGGCCAGTCGAAATGCCATTGTTTCAAAAAGTCTGATTCAGTCTGTGGCTCTTTTTTGGGATAACGCCTCTTTTCTGACACAAAAGCTACTTCGGTCAAAGTAAGTGGATAACCGGGTTGACCGAGTTTCAATTCGGAAGAGAAACGATCTCTTTCGACAAACACAAAAAATCAGTGCTAATTGTATGTTCAGAGTTCATGTCGGTTAGTGAGAGTGGCTGTATTACGACCGATGTATAGGGTGATTTAAGAGTAATTTATGATAACGATCCCTATATTTTCATTATATCACGCGTGCGTAATCTCATAGAGATCGAGATAGATCAGTAGTTAAGGCACGAACTTGCTGACCGGAAGGTCCGTTGTTCGGACCCATCCACTGCATCTCGACTGCTCCTGTCTATGCTTGGACAATCTGGCAGTGTCTCAGCCTCCGTGCTTCCTTCGGGTGGCATGGTAGCTAGGCGCCGGAAGGGTGTTGCAGCTGAACATGTTATATTATGTGTTATATTACATACATAAATATATTATGTTCTATTATTTTAGTTTTTGAACAACACGGCATATATGCTCCTACTCCCCATCAACCAGTTTAACCTTTGATAAGATTGGTTAACTGGTGGGAAGAAAGTTGTACGACGGATAAACGAAAAGGTCGATTCTTCGATTTCGTCGGGGAGTTTATCGAAGATTCACACCAAAAGAGACCATGATCTGAATCGACGTGGGTACTCCATAAAGATCGACGGTTGAGAGCAGAGCGTTGCCATCGGCAGCTAATGCGACCAAGCTGGCTCTGTTGATTCCTGTTGCTTACCAAAAGGAAGACACCAGCTCGACCTCGTCTAATGCATCTAAGGCTAGTGCCACTAATACTATCGGACTTTTCGTAATCTTTCACACCCTCCTCTGCCAGGTCAAAGGCCACTCTGAATGGAACATCATCATCATCATCATCAAAGACAGCAACATCAGTGTTGACACTGATGCTTCACTGCCGTACAATCGAAAAACGATGAGGTTCAACCGATCCCGGAGCCTTCTGTCAGTTTATTGTGCAAAATTACCTTCCGTATACACGGTGCTGCTCGGGTATTAGCCTGAGGTTACGGTATTGACACAACTTAACGTGATGCGAAGTACTCTGACATCAGCTCTGTTTCAGGCATATCATCATATTTTTCCTCGCCATCACCAACCATAACCGAGAGATCCTTGTACCTGCAAAAACACGGATTTATATAGGAATAAAGTGCGCTTGCGGGACAAACTGCTTGTCGCAAGCGCTCACCTACATATTAGCCTTGCTCAGGGACAGTCATATCATTCCTCACTATTCTATGACGTTCACACATCTAAACATCCAAGCCATTGACAAATGATGGTGCCAGTGCATCTGCTAACGGTCTACTTATTTCCAACAGCAGTAGTTGGCCATTCCCACTGTACATAAGCGCTGTGCAGCTGTTGTGTCGGTTTTGACGGTCCCCTACACCACTTACAACTGTTCTTTATGAAGTATTCCAGCACAACTCTACCGTCCCCTCTCCAACCTCCATTAATTTTGCTTTCCACTAGTCAGTATGTCTCCCGTCCTGTTCAGAGGACAACTTTTATGACGGTGAGCGCATTTCTCGACTGATGGTATTGCCTGCTCCTGCTTCGCAGGAGCTAACGAACAGCAGGCCCATGCACGATGGCTGGATCGCCGACTCAAAGTGGGCATCCTCTTCCATCAGTTGCGGCTCTGACTCGGGCTCAGATGGATGAGCACAAGAAACGAACTGGCCTACACCAGGCCCCTTCTGCCGCATTGAAGGCATGACTTGAAATGAAATGGCCTCAATATTTCAGCATGTGGAGCTCTGTGTGACGACTCGCGCCTCCATTTGCAGTCAATGCACCAGAAATATTTCTCCAGAGAATTTATGAGCAATTATCGTCAAGCAAAACAATACATCAGTAGTGGAACCTGGAGCTTAATTGCCATACAACTATGGGTGAAGGCAGTACTGAAGGGTAAAAGGAATGGGGAGAGGTTGGAAAAAGGTCGACGGCAAGGTGTTTACACCTTTCAAAAACCTCTGAAACAAACTGAGTATCAAGTAGGAACAGGACGCGAACAGCTGAATTGCTCTAACGTCCGCAACATTTTTTGATGCTACTGTCAATGGTAACGTCGATAACTTCTCTGGTAACCAATTCTACAGGTTCGCGCAGTGCGCAGAGACAATATAAAGGTCGATGTATCGCATCTGGATCAATTGGAATTGGAAAGGGTGACCTCTAGTATGAATCGCTATCGTGACGGCAGAAAATACTACAGCGCAAAAGGAAGCTCCAGGCAGACAACCTTAGAGTTGAGAATCAGACTCATAGACACCTGCTTGTGTTCAAAAGCGTTCACATCCAACCGTAAACATCTGTCGACGTAGCTGAAGCTGCGCAGTTCTGGCCCCGTTCTGGTGACTACGATTTATGTACACCCCAGTCCGCTTTCCGTTTTGAATGCAGAAAAGTACGTCGGCGTGCCATACTCCAAAAGCGGCTGTATGACGGTTGGTGCTAACCTCCGAATTGCTCCAGTAGTCCAACATGAGGAACCAAAGCGCAGCGCACATAAAATGCTAAGTTAATTGCTATCACGGTGAACCCTATGACGTGGTCAAAGGCTGCGAACTCACCATGAGACGCACTTCAGTGTCTCGAATATCTCTGCGCAGTCACCTCCCAAAAAGACTGATGAGATCCACATCGGCTACGGGAATCCACATTCCAAAGCTATCCCTCATTTGGCAGGCTTTTAAAGCTCGCACAAAGCGAAGTGAGCGCTACAATGATTCCTCTGTCCGTAAGGCAAAGTTTTTTTTTACTATTTTTGTTTGCACTGTCTGAAAACTTTTGTATGGTACGTCGGTTTATGCTCGGTACCTAAGGTCGCTACGGCGCGTGATGAAAATAAGCCGGTATCCGAGAGAACCATCGCCCCATTTCGGCCATGCGCATCGCAATGGGCAATATTTGGTTTCTTCGATATTTTTCAGCAAGACCTTCAGAAGTCTCGTTGTTTAACTTCGTTCTGATGGCTTGCTGAACATGACAACACAACTGGATGTAACTCCTGGCTCGCCGGAATCAGGAATTTATCAACAAGCGTGGCCAAGGAAAAATAAATCGCAATTTATGTCAACGTTAAGAGTTCTAATTTGATTCTGGGACAGAAGTGGCACCAAATACTGCCCGACAGGGGAACAGTATGTTGTCTGAGTACTCCATCCAGGATCAGAAACAGGTGATTCAGTAGTCAGAGTAGCTGTGCCCTCTCTCGATATGAATCGTGGTACAAGTGTTTTTAGTGTCTGCAAAATCAACGATCTTGTTGTTGGAAGCAAAAGAGACCAATTCACCAACTGCAGAGCTCTGTGCTTAAGCTGCGGTGGGAGTCAGTCGGTACCCTGTGGCTCCTGAAGCACAGCCACACGACTTGCGCACACTGGACCAAATAAGTCTTCGTGCATAGTTCCACTTATCCATATTTATGATATGCATTTGGCTCTAACACCGTCATATGCTTGCTGTGCATATCATTTTGATACATCTTTCCTTCGCGCTGTTTGTATGAGCTCCTGTTGGTGCCCATAAACATCTGTTTTCCAGTCCTTCGGTCGTCCAATGGTCCACACAGAAGGACGCACCTATGGAGGTATGTGCTTCGAGTTCCGACGAAGAGGAATCTGGAATAGGAGCTAAGCAGCAATATTCAACGCCATAGAGGCCATCGGGAAAACACGGGAATTCTAAACCGTCACTTCGCCGGTTCGAAGATACCACCGACTGCCTTTTCATTCACACTTCGGTAGAGTGTACACCAGCGTAGCGACTGATCATTGTGGGGCCGACAAATTGGAAATGTCAACAGCGACATATAGTTTGGAATTCCGGAGGTTCCAGGATGTTAACAACGTCGTATCGCTTAACGAGGTTGCTAATCAGAGTTTTCTGTCAGGCCTCACCGCAATATGCTCATGGAGCTGTGGAACGACTTGAAATCCAGGAGTTCCAACGCCAGTACCCTCCAACTGGATATAGACGCTGCAAAGCAGCGGTCGTTGGACTGGCACCTTCCTCTGAATGACGAAAAGTGCGTCCACGTGTCATTCGGAGGAGACTCAGCGAACGCCTTTGTCGTGCATGGTGAGAATGGACCAGAAGACATCACGAGGATAGATGCCAAAAAGGATTTTGGTATCTGGCTCTCTTCAAACATGTGCTTCTCACTGCACCATGAGAAATCGGCTCAAAAGGCATTCGCCGTTCTACGGATGATTCGGTGCACCTTCTCCCGTATTACTCGCATGGACTTACAAATACTCTTGGGGCCTACGTTAGACCGCTTCTTGAATATGCCAACCAAGTTGTCTACTCAGGACGCACGAAGGACGCAACCCTCATTGAGCGTGTCCAGCGAGCTGCTACGAAAATGGTTGCCGGCCTTAAATCCGTGGACTATGAAATGCGTCTCACGGCGCTTGACCTCTTCCCCTCGAGTATGGCCGCCTCCGAGGGAACCTAATCCTTACTTATGCCCTGTTTGAACAAGGTTTGGCCAACAGGTTTTTCACCGTTGAGCCAGCAAACACACGGCGGGGACATGGTAAGAAGACTTTCAAGCTCAGAGCGAACACTTTTATTAGGCAAAATTTTTTCTCATTTCGTGCAGTAGCTGCGTGGAATAACCTTCCTCCGACGGTTGTCCACGCTCCTTCTAGAACCCAGTTCAAAGCACTATTAGACACTTTCCTATGCGAGTCCTCGTGCTGGCAAACATACTGGCCCGCGCTGAGAACTTAAAGAGCAGTGCTACACCCTTTTTTCGCTTGTGCCTTTCAGGTGAACGACAACCGCTGAACGACAGGAACAAAACCGACCCGAGAAACTTGGGCGAATGCCTCGATCCTGTGTATCAATCCGTGAATCCGTGAAACTGAAGAATATTTCTGCACTGGACCTCGATCCCTCTATTCTGACTATGAACTTTGGTACATTTTCCCCTAAAGAACCAACCTTCATGCCTAGTTCGGTGCTGCTCGGCTTCTCCCACTCGGACTCAACATCCTTCGTGCACTTTTAACCCCCCACGTGTCAGTTCTTGAACAGTCTCATCCCACAAACAAGGGCCACTACGGTCATCTTCAGAGATCATATCTTGACGGCACATGTTCCCCAGACGGACTCTTGTGCGAGTGAATTACTTCCCCGCAGACTGAAGTCTCCCAAAACAACATAACTTTGTTCCCTCATAGTAGATCCTATGAGCTGGTATATAGTGGAACATATCGATCATTGTGCACATGTAGGACCTCAGGACGATTGACGAGTTTCGGATAAGAAGGCGAGATCCCCAAGTTAACGCTTGCGACCAGACACTTTCAGCCTGGTGAGCTAGCAGCAATAAACTTCAACAAGAGACATGGTTCCCGACAGTCCAGCTCAGATCGCCACTACGCGAAATCAACGAAAACAACCGAATGAAGCGCCTTAAAAGTGTTGAAGTTAGATACGCAGACTGTGTGGAGGGCACAGGGATGACGGGTTCACTGAGTATATGCACGAATGAGCAATCGAAAACTCGAAGAAAAGTATTCACTAAATCCTCGAAATCCCGGGTGAGTGGTGCAAAGTAGGAAAAACAACAGTTCTGTTCATATCTGTCCATCTTCGTTCCACTTGCTCATTATCCTTCGACCTGAAAGGTCCCGTGCACTACCGGCTGCAAATCGCCTCTCTTCGAGTTTGTACATATTTTTGCTGAAAGCTAGCCCCGCAATATAGAAAAGTTCCACATTTGTCCGTTGTATCAAGAGGCCTACTTTTGGCCTCGGGACAACTGCTATTTCCCATCCACGTCAATGGACTTCCAGATGTTCTCACAAGCCCATGTCTGCTTTACGCCGACGACTTGAAATCCTGGAGTTCCAACGCCAGTACCCTCCAACTGGATATAGACGCTGCAAAGCAGCGGTCGTTGGACTGGCACCTTCCTCTGAATGACGAAAAGTGCGTCCACGTGTCATTCGGAGGAGACTCAGCGAACGCCTTTGTCGTGCATGGTGAGAATGGACCAGAAGACATCACGAGGATAGATGCCAAAAAGGATTTTGGTATCTGGCTCTCTTCAAACATGTGCTTCTCACTGCACCATGAGAAATCGGCTCAAAAGGCATTCGCCGTTCTACGGATGATTCGGTGCACCTTCTCCCGTATTACTCGCATGGACTTACAAATACTCTTGGGGCCTACGTTAGACCGCTTCTTGAATATGCCAACCAAGTTGTCTACTCAGGACGCACGAAGGACGCAACCCTCATTGAGCGTGTCCAGCGAGCTGCTACGAAAATGGTTGCCGGCCTTAAATCCGTGGACTATGAAATGCGTCTCACGGCGCTTGACCTCTTCCCCTCGAGTATGGCCGCCTCCGAGGGAACCTAATCCTTACTTATGCCCTGTTTGAACAAGGTTTGGCCAACAGGTTTTTCACCGTTGAGCCAGCAAACACACGGCGGGGACATGGTAAGAAGACTTTCAAGCTCAGAGCGAACACTTTTATTAGGCAAAATCTTTTCTCACTTCGTGCAGTAGCTGCGTGGAATAACCTTCCTCCGACGGTTGTCCACGCTCCTTCTAGAACCCAGTTCAAAGCACTATTAGACACTTTCTTATGCGAGTCCTCGCGATGGCAATCTTATTGCCCTCTGCTGAGAAGTTAACTAGTAGTTCTACACCCTTTTTCGCTTGTGGCTTTCAGGCTTTCTTCTCCTTCAGGCAGCCGCTGAACGAGAAGAAAAAACCGACTAGGAATCTTGGACAGAGGCCTCATTCCCGCGTATCAATCTGTGAATCCGCCCCACCCCAAAACCAAAAGCCCAGCATCATCAATTCGACCGACAGCACAAACGCCTTCTTTCAGCGACAGCAAGAAGGCCGTTCCAGTTGTCATTATTTTCCTCCTGTAAAGGAAAGGAGAATCCCATCACTCCTACACTCAAGCGATGTATGCATGTGTGTGCGCATCGGCCATGGTCGGATTTAGTCGTGACTTGTCCCAGAGATAGGAGTAAATCAACAGGTGCTGTGGCCGAACTCCAGCCAAGATGGAGCAGCCGCTCCGTGTATTGTTGTCCTTCAACATTTTTGGTTGTGAAGTCTCACTAAATCGCTTGGGGCAGGAGCTTGTGAAACAAAATGCACAACACTCATAGCTCAGTGTTTTCCGGGTTTTGGTACGTTTGATATATTATAGGGATAGGAGGCGTTCGGTACAATGGTGTCCGGAGCGGCCGCTCTAGGCAGTCGAGCGTGTGGAGCGTGAGCACAAAAGGTTAAACTCCACCGTTACCTTGGATGAAGCCTTGTGGCGCCATCTGGGTGGCGTTTTAGCCCTAAGGGTTCCCATTGATGGACGGTTTAGCCTGCTTGTACGCTGGAAAGACTGCCGCATACTCAGATATTTCGAACCCTACAAGTGATTAGGTAACTATCAGAATCTCACTTCTACTCTGACCTTCGAAATGGATTTGCTGAAACTGCCCTCCGTCCAACTCAAGACCTCCCACTGCACACCAGTGTCCCGTCCGAATATCCTATTCACATTTTTGTATCCAGACTTCATTTGGAACCGAAGCTCTTCAGCTGGATAAAAACGGTCGTAGGCTGTATTAATAATAGTAACAAAGGGTTTATTTGCCAGCTTGTGGGAAGGATGTCAATAGAGACAGGCCGCTCAGTGTTCGCACAATGGAATTGATTTCTCGAAAGCTACGACGTTTTCAGTGTTACCACTTCATAGTGTAGCATGTCTATGTACAATGAATTATTCTGAAAATCCTCCGCATTGATAATTTGTGTAAATGAGCGAATCTTCGAGGTCGTAAATCAACACAGACTGTGAATACATTACCTAATGTAATGAGATGTCGCCGATTGCGGTAAAAGGTGAAGCGCTGACAATAAGCGTGATTTGCCGATAGTTCTGAAGCTGAGGTAATTCATTGAACTTTCTAGAAATTACATGTCCCTTGTTGATGTCAAATATGGAGGTTCCAAGCCTGTAAATAACATTTGCTATTTATATCTGCTTGGCTGGTCGAAAAAAGAAGCATGTGCTCAGGGACCTCGATAGTTGCTATTCCGAGGTAACTTCAAGGAAGCGGCACCAATTTTTGCCGGATAAATCGTGCCAGGTTGGAATAACGTAAGGCCTGCAGATGTTGATGAAACATGCAAGTTTGCTGTTAAACAGCAGAGTGCTCCATTATAACTTGCAAAATGTGCCTGGACGACCATGTCATCGATCATAGCGGATAGTTGAACAAACCTGGATGACGCACACGACTAACATGCAGCTAGGGGTCCACGATGCCTAATCAACTGGCCACATGTAACCTGCGTCGATCATAGCGTACAGCTGAAAGAACCTGGCGCCCATGCATCTAAACCGGGAAAAAGTCAAAGTTCCAAATTTTACGACACGAAAAATTGAATTTTATTGATCATTTTGATTAGTACACATGTCCTGCCGGAAAGCGTATGGCCTTCTCGGTGCGCATCGTTCACTGAGATACTGACGTCCTGAAATGAGATGATACAAGTTAGATTTTCGAAATGTCACTATGAGTCAGCCAGCCGTCAGGATGTAAGACTTACCCTATAGAGGGAGCACTTCAGCGGCGGCAATCTATTATAAGCTTGTTTACACAACGCCACCTTCTACGGCTGATTCTCATTGCCCGATTTCCCGTAGCTTGTTGCATACTGGCTATAACTCTCAGACATTTACTCATGGCTGTTAATTAGCTCTTCCTAGGACCCGAAACTATGGACACACGGAGACCTCCGGGACACAGCGTGCCGAGATTCTGTGCTTCGGTCCAGGTAAGATGCCTTCTTTGCGGACTGGTTAGCAAGCATGCCATTGCAATTTCTGGACGGGCCGGGGGCCGAGAACCAAAAATAAATTGTTCATCTGTGGACTCCCCTTTAGGTCAAGCCTGAAGAGCATCACCACATAGCGGGCAAGGTTCATTGTCACAACAGTCGATGTGATATGATACAGGATCCGTTGCACACCAGCTGTCACTGCCAGTAGTAGGCCGGTCACATAGCACAAAAAAGCAAAAGTGTGTGACTCTGGGCCACCATCTGGGTTGAGGTGCAGTATCCTCGACCACTGATGGCAGGCCGTCAGTTGCAACTGTTGAGCCTTGACGTAGCAAAATTTTGCCCTGAACAATCAACTGCACAATGATAGCTGTGGCCCTCCTTGGTTCCAGCTCCTGAAGCTTACCCACCGCTCGGTTTGGTTGTTTACGCAGGCCGTCCAAAGCTGTCAGCGGTGGCTTGGAAACAATGTAAGGCTACACTTTTTCCGGTTGGCTGTAATCCGACAGTATCCTATGAAGAAATCTACGAAGGATGTTTTTTACTGCTTGGAACCGACTTATCACCAACTACAGAAAACAAACGGGTGCAGGGGAGCCAAGTCGCCTGGTAGAGGGGGTATGTGCATTCACCAGCACAGGTGTCAACCGTCTGGGATCACCTGGGTGTTTGAACCGCGAACTATAATTTAGTTAACGTAGGTTGACCTCGCCTTGTTGTTCCAACACTATGATAGTGCAGCCTTGGGGGTCGCGGCCACAAGTGTCTAAAACCGGGGGAACATGCATACGTAGTCATTCGAAAGATCCCGTCAAGAACTTAGCCCTCGCCCTCCAGGATTTTCAGTCCGTCGCAGTGATACGACGTATGCATCGCAAATTCCCGTATTGGCCCCTCGGCGTGCCGGGACACCTGTGTGGCGTGCTGCAGGGTGTCTGATTAGTGTACACGGTTTTTCAGGCAGCCGTTTTCATTCCCCGGGAGGTGGTACGTCACACTACCCAAATTCACCATCACGGATTGTGCGTGTAAAGCCCATTTTCGGGTGATGTATGAGTGTGCCCTAAGATAGGAGACAAATCGCCGGTCCGTGCGGCACAGTACTTGCAGGTCTTGCCGGAATCTGTGTGCTCGCATTATGGTAAGCAAAAAACCTACTGTACGGCATTGTCGAAGCAAGCCATGTGGTGGAATATGTGCCGGCTGTTTCCAGAGTATGTCTGTGACCAAAAGTACGTAAATGTTATATAATATATGCGTGCTTCCTGCCAGTTTTTTAATGTGGAAGTAGCACAACATGACTTCAAAGCAGAGCACTATCCTTGCAGCCCGCGTTTGGGCCGCCAACTTGTTCATGAAGAAAGTTTTCACTTGATGCTGCTAGCCCATCATTTCCCTGAACAGGCCGGACAGTTTACGCATAAAGGCAGACCGTTTGCTTTCCACGAAGGCATACATAACCGGACGCACGGTGCCCATGCTATCCGTGATCAGGAAAGTATGCAGCTTGTATCCACAGGCCGGATATTAGTCGCTTTAAAAAATTACCCAAAACGGTTTGTTGCGTGCGTTCCGCTGACATCTACTACATCTGAAAAGCGTCGAAACAACACTATCTGCTTCCATCTGGAAAAGCATATGTGGTTTTAGGGACCTTTCTCTGACTGCAGTACAAGCACATGCCTGGTCTCCCAAAGTTTTTCCAGAACCGATGGCATATCATCTGCCACCATTAACCCCAACCATGCGGCACCTGCTCGACAGAACTGGTTGACACTGGTTGGCACTGGTTGGCACGGTTGTTGTGTATGTCCTAAGTGGCAAAAATCTTGCCCAATCCATCGGCCACAAACTGCCGCACTTCACACGACGGCGTTCCATACTTCAGCAGGGCCCTGCAGGTGCTCAACTCCTCTTCGGTTAGCCGTCGATTTACCGGAAGCGGATCGTACAGAAACTTATAAGCCTTACGGTAGTGTTCAAGATAATAAAAGGTTGCTGCAAGATTGTTCCCCTTTTTCCTTAGGCAAAAACGCACCGGGCAGCCGGTGCTTCGCGTACTGGTTTTTATTAGAGAACACGCTCAGCTTACTAGCTTCTTCGGGTTCTTCGACTATTCGTTTGTCTTGCAGGCAACCTGCTGCATTTATAGTACACCCATTCGTAATGAAAAACCGCGTTGGTGCTTGGATTGCTGGATGAACGCACAAATACCACGTGCTTATTCTTCATGTATTTACTTCATGCCTTCTCAAACGCCGGGAATGATGAAAAGGATACAGCACATGATTTCTCAACAAACATTCGTGAAGCCAATTCTATAGCCATAGCACAGCAAGTCTAAAGCCGAATGCGCGCCAACAATTAAGAAGGGAAATTAATTAAAACAAATTGCAAAAAATAGACGTAGACTTGGGTGATTTTTAGTTCAAGCACATGTGCAACATTTTGGCGTAAAATATTTTATTCCACTCAAAAAGACTTTGTAGATAAATGCGCTGTAAGTCAAAGGTGCGACATATAGGCATGACAGGGCCGTTACAATTTGAACGTGGCGGGCAACAACACAACGGAGGGGGCGAATTAAACGAGACATGCTTATCACCTGGTAAGTAAGTGTAAATTGCGGATAACTAAACAGTAGAACAATAAGGCAGGAGGAACGGTTATTTCAGTAAAGAAGCTGGTTCGCTTGAGCGAACAATGAAAGGCTCAAGTGGAGATGAAAAGACAGAGGTCTGCAGTGGAGATAAGTAGTAAGATTTGTCTCAAAAGTATGGCCTACAGTGAAAGTGGGTAGGATCCCTGATGCCCATGTTAGAGGGAATTTTCGTGTAAAAGAAATTTGGAGGGAGATGTGTTGCTAGTGCATAGGGAGGAACGAGCACCTTAAAATAGTTGAACTCGTAGGCGAGGCAGACGGAAATTGCAGCGCAACACTGCGATGGTCAGATCCAAATGAAGCGTTCAGAGGATTAGAATGAACTCGTCCCACGGGCGGTTGGGGCCAAGTAACTAAGTTGTTCGTAGTTGGAAGTAAGTAGGCGAGTGGGCGAGAGGGGACTGTCAAGAGCAGGAATAGAGCAGCTGCTGATGCGCCATCAGATTATGTATGCCTCACATCTTGCTGGAAAGTACAGAATACAGATCTCGAAACAACTGAATTAGTAACTCAAAGGAACGGAATGTAAGCGAGCGAATAAGCAGAAACTTCCCGTGAGCCAGTTTGCCCCGAATGATACGTGCACACTGCAAACAAACACGCCCCTCTAAATGATTCTATGGACCAGTTTGGAACTGCCTACACTAACCTGAGCGCCTCATTTAAGTTGGCCCTGAAATGCCAAAATATCCGCCTAAATTGCGCAAATACCCCCAGGCACAGGAGTCCCACCACCTCTGCTGGGCGACTAAGGAGAGGTCCCAGGGAGTGACTAATTCACAGTTGTTTTCTTCATGCTGCATGCCTATGAGAGTTTGTTACTGTCTCCGTTTTCTACTTTACCGACTGGATTAGCAATGGGTTGGAGCTAATCATGTTCTCTATCTCCTGCATAAAATATATTCTTGCAGTGCACTGGACCCCCGTGAGATGCACCACGAGCTATCGATTGCCCCGTATCCGATATTTAATACCAGGCTAGAAGACATTCCACACCTAAACTGGTGATGCAAGGTTGCTCGGAATGTGAAAACGTGCAATGACTGATCAACATGAAGGGGCAGGGTCTGTCGAAAGCAAACTAAATACGGACCCATTAGTACCAAAATGTCTCGGAGGCTTTGCAAACCTGGTGAACTGAGGATAAAACTGGCGGAAGAAGGGCGTGTAGACAAAAATGACCTGCTCCTCACAGCTAAAACCGAGGTCATATGAGTAGTACGTACACCACCAACAAGACGTCTGTCAGAGGGACGTGGGCAGGGGCGCGTCCTGTTACGTTGCACAGAAACTCGACGTACGTGGATTTCACCACGGAGTTACAAAAGAGCTTCCATCAACGACTACTTTGCAACGTTGATGCATATGTGTTCCATGTGTTACTTCAACCTGAGTCTCTGAATTCGGCTCTCGCCTTCAACTTCAATTCAAGATCAGCAGCGCAAAGGCGCACCCCTCCACACACACAGTCTAGCTCCTCAGGGATAAATGGTGGGACCAAATTAGTCAGGGCCGGTATCAACTCTGCCAAGTTTTTTGACCGTTGACAGTTTTATGCAGGTAGAGTCTCTCAGGCATTAAGTGCAAGCAAATTTTGACAAATCTGCTGCAACGGCGTACCGTGTACTCTATTCACTCATCCACTGATGCAGAAGCTGGGCCTAAGCCCCGCGATGTTCTAGAGTGCTGTTAGGAATGAAAGCACAGATTAACAAAATTGTGCTCTCCTGTGCCATCGTCATTTGGTAGGGACATGAGGATCATGGTGGCGTTTGGTCCGCTAATTTTTACGGGCATACCATGGAAGCCCCCAATGGTCCCAAGTTCACTCACTTTATTTGTCGTTCATTTTCTCGTGTGTTGCTAGACACTCCTATTTTACCAATCCTCTACAAACTACCAGTAGTAAAGTAGGGCAACGTGTCTTATTTCCCATAAAAATGTAGGCTTGCCTTTTAAATTAACACAAACATCTTGGAATCAGATAGAATAATGATGTTCGAGAAGGGTTTACCTTTTGGGGTCAAGAAAGCTCCAATACCAAGCCATTAGAGACTAGTCTACTAGGGTTGCAAGCAAGTGTGGAATGCTCCATCCGAAGTTTTTCTGTCAATTTAAAGGAATATTTCGGACAATATTAGTTAAATATATTGATCACAACATGGTACATATGAAGAAGAAGGCATATGCATATTTGGCGTTCGCTTGAAGGCGTTATCCTCAGAGCGTCCAGAAGACGGCGGCTGCTGTTTTGCTCACCATTCTTCATCTTAATTTCAGCCGGTCATTTATTCCACCATAAGGGCAACATATGGAGTTCACAAGAAAGTTGCTGATCTGCTTTTTCAACAAATGTTTTCCGAAACAAGACTTAACAGTAAATTTGCAGATGCTTTACGCTAAAATTTGGTTTCGGTTTTTTGAATGGACTGGCTAACTGGCCTTCCCAGTTTTTTGGAGGTAGACTGTCCGAGCTATTAGATAGCTGTAGGTTGTTCAATAAATCAGTCTTCCACTTAGTGGGTAGAAAACGGGGGGACAAATGCCTTTGCCATTTTGTACCAAAACCCAAAATTACGCACGCTAGTAGGTCACCTACCCAGTCGAGTGATCTGGCTGCAGGAAACAATGGGACGTGATATTGCCTCACCCGCAAGCTGTGAAGCTGTTCAGATCAGACTGAACACATTTAATAAGCCAGTGCTACTCGTTCCACTCGCGTTCGTGACCAATTTCATGCTCGTAATGTCCTAGATGTTAATTTCACGCTCTGCATTATGTGAATTTCTTCTTCTGCACTTTCATCTGGTAGTTCATAAACTGTTATGTATCTTGCTTCCGTTATACTTCCCTAATGCTGGCCTCACCATTTGCCAATAAGGCTGCATTGAACGACTGTCTAACCTAGAGCATTACATTGTCAAGTATCGAGACACCTGAGCTGAAAAACTCAAACATTTATATGGATTTTCCCGGGGAGCTTTGTGACATTTCCTAGTACTTCACACTGGTAACTGGGTAAATAATACCGTAGGTATAGGGTCACGCAACTTGCTCCAGAGTTGCATCAGTGAAATTCGTGAAAGGGGCAGTGGCCCCAGTGCGCACAACAGCCCTGTAGTCCACAATTCATGGCCCGGAATTATGGACGGCAAAAGTTCCTGCCGCTCACTGCCGTTGACGTTTGAAACAGACTGCGGCTGTTCAGATAGCGGGTGAAAACACCTCTGTGATCGTTGTTCGCTGACATCCGTAGCAGAACCTGAAACTTGCCGACCGACAAGCACACTTTACTTTCTCGGAACCTAAGTTAACGATGCGAAGCTACTCCTGACCAAGGACAGGCATCTATGACGTACTCGTGCTGACGATAACGTGATACCCCAGATATCTGTCTGTCTTCACGCACGTTGAGCGAACCATTGGTGAAGAGGATTGAAAGCTCTTGATCCAAAATTTCCAGCAATCGCTTTTGTGGGAACAAAGAGAGGTCGTGGGTCTGGTCAGGAAATATCAGACGCTTCTCCTGGCCGGGCCAAGTGTGTCGCGCGACCGCAGTCCCCATCTGCAGTTCATAAAATTGAACCAAACAAACTTCGGCTCATTGTTGAAGTAGTGAACAGACACAACAAACCAAAGCTCCCGCCGGGCCTACCAAACCAATCAACTTGGTATCCTTAAACGTCAACGTGCAAAACATGAATGCGCTCACCTCATTTAGTTGTCAAAATAAGTCCTTGGGGAACAAACCCCACCGCGAGCACGATGAAAGTCACTGGCAAAAATCCCACAATATGGTCGCAGGTTTTACGTTTTGAATTCAACACCGGCCAGAAATACATTGCCGGCACGGAAGTTCGTGATCCATCACCAACGCGTGCAGGTGCTTTAGAGCATCGACTTTAAGCCATCAAGATAGTTATCAACGCGACTTAAGGCTGCCGGTAGGTAACTCAAAACTCCGGTTTACACCGCCCATCCACGCATCTATCATTTCAACCGAGACTGCCGTTGTGTTGAGCCTGCTACGGCCCATTGATCTTGCCACATGATTACTTAATAAAACCTCAGTGGATGTGGTGACCTCACACTGTGAATAACAGCTCATTCACTTTTGTTTCCTCAGCTATGTGCTGGCTTTGAAAAACGACATGCCTAGCTGTTCGAATCGTTTTCATCCGCAAACGCCGTAGGCTGCCCCGACCACACGTTAACCTCTGCAAGCGTTCGAGCTCTCGCCTTTTTCCATGCATTCAAACAAGCCTTAGCTTCTGCAACTATTCGGTGTTACCAGAATGCATAAGCCACCACAATCCTCTCAGTGAACGCTTTGTCTACAGCGGCTATTACTGTTATACGGCAAAATAAAGACGTTTGTTGGGGACCTCTGTGAATAAAGCAGTAATGGACCTGCGTTTCACGAAAAAACTACTGCCTAGTGGTCTGTTTTTTAATCAGAGTTTTTGGTTGGAGACCGTGATTGTCCTCCTATCTAGGTGTTGTAAATACAAACTTATTACTCAAATAGAACCTCCGCAGAAGCCCAGTTGGTGTAGTGGATAACGCACACGTCTACCATCAGAGAGGTTCCAGTTTCGATTTCCGGGCGGCCTGCTTTTTGGCGGAGCAAACACACGCAATAATATACACGGCAGTGAACCGTATGGGTGGAGTTGATGCGAAACTGCAAGCATAGTTTGACTGGCAACAAAATCCTGACGTCAGTAACAATTGCGTAGGCATTACTTGAGGGGGTGCAGAGCTGCAAGGAAGCAAAACGGCGTTATAATGAATTGGCGTAAACCACGCTGCTCATAAGTAATCAGAGAACTAGGAAAAATAACCGCTAATCGCTGTTGATTCACAGGAGGACGCAACAGTGGGGTTTTCCGGAAATGTGAATGCACAAGTGGGCAGGCATAGCTCATATGAGACTCATTTAGGTAGAGTGGATTCAAAACGTATGGATGCTGGCGGACGATCGATTCAGCGGGCCGTTTTTTGCAGTACTAACTTCCTAAATAGCCGGGATCATCTGATCACATGGTGTTCTCCAACGGTGTGTCGGCTGCAAACCCAAACTGATGGCATCGCCATCAATTACCGCTGGCGCGGATACATAACTGGCCGCCGGTCGTTTTGGAACACATTTGTAGATTCCGACCACTCGCCCATCCAGAGATACCTCTTTCGCTTTCTGAGGCCTCGTAAGGTGTGTAAAAATCGTTTAGCATCTGAGAGACTGGCAGAGCGGATTATTAGACCAAGTTACTAGAATCGTTTCCTGATTCTCTTCCAAGTGATTTAACACGAGATCGCCACAGCTCCGCATGGAGCTGGTAGGTCTGCACGGCACTACCAGGCTTACTCATGCACTCGCGACTGCACTCTATTCACATTGCTATCCTCTCTTAGTACAAGAAGACCTGTTTACCAAATTCAGTGGTTCGACTTAACTTGCTAAACTCGAGCTCGCTGATACCCATTTACAAACCGAATCTGCAAATGCTTCAAGAATCTTCTAACCATCAACATGCACCGTGGTCTCTTCCGGTTCAGTCGTCTTCTCTTTGGAGTGAAAGGGGCACCTGCTCTATTCCAGCAGATCATGCGCGCTATGCTAAATGGGATAACAGGCGTCATTGCGTACTTAGATGACATAATTGTGGCTGTCTCTGATCAGAATTGACTCCTTCATTGCATAACCTCAGTACTTGGTGGGACCCAGGAAGCCGAATTTCATTTCCAAGCGGAAAAATGAGCACTATTTCTTTCACCTGTAAAATATTTGGCTTTTAGTTTCGGTATAACTGACCATCATCATGATCCGGACAAGACTGATGCAGTTCACAGAATGCCGCCACAGACGGATGTGTCCTCGTTGCCCTGTTTTGCAAGCTAAATGGAATTAAGCATGATAAATCGCCAAAAAACATCCTCAATCAAACAGCCGGGTCGAAAGTTTCGTCGACACTTTCAGACGAACAATTCAAAACCTTGAAAGGGTGGGAATGGACTCACGGATTGATACGCAGGATCGAGGATTTTGCCCAAGATTCCCGGGTAGGTTGTGTTCTTGTCGTTCAGCGGTTGTCGTTCACCTGAAAGGCACAAGCGAAAAAAAGGTGTAGCACTGCTCTTTAAGTACTCAGCACGGGCCAGTATGTTTGCCAGCACGAGGACTCGCATAGAAAAGTTTCTAGTAGTGCTTTGAAATGGATTCTAGAAGGAGCGTGGACAACCGTCGGAGGAAGGTTATTCCACGCAGCTACTGCACGAAATGAGAAAAACATTTGCCTAATAAAATTGTGCGCACTTAGCTTGAAAATCTTCTTACCATTTCCCCGCCGTGTGTTTACTGGCTCAACGGTGAAAAA
>SJOL01005444.1:238399-278063 GCA_004794785.1 Opisthorchis felineus
GAAGTAGAATACCAGTGAAATGGACCTCCTATACCGTCATCCCAGTATTCAGAAAGGGCGCAAGAACATCATGCGAAAACCATCGTGGCATCAACCTGGCATCCGTCGCAACCAAAGTGCTCTCTGATATTGTTTTGCGCAGGTTGGTTGATTATCGGGAGAGACAGAACCTTATGAATCAAGCTCGGTTTCGCCTAGGATACGTCAACCACATCTCTATCTGGAGACGAGTTCTTGAGCAGCACCACTCTTTCAAACGTCACACTTTGGTCGTTTTTCTGGATCTGAAAGTTGTGTTTGACTCTGTCGATCGTCAGAAACCTTGGTGGTGTCTGGCGACCAATGGTGCTTCTTTCAAATACACTCATTCGCAAACCATTCCTGAACATTCTTTCACAGACATTGAGTATGTGGACAAAACTGCTGTCTCTGATTCAGATTCTTTACAAACACAAACCATTTTAAATAACCTAAATAACTCTGCTGAACGGGTTGGCATACGCTTCACACCTGCAAAGTATAAAGTGCTGCTACAATACTACCGGCTCTCCGTGAGAATTCGGAGGGAGGAACGTGCGACTGCCGATCGGTTCACTTATCCGGGTAGCCGTGTAAGCCGTGACTGCACCGTGACAGAAGTAAACGCACCCATTATTACGGCACGAACAAAACTTGTGAACTCGCATCATTCTGGCGCCAGAAATCGACTTCACTTAACCTAAAGGGCCGCGTGTATAAGGTAAATGCAAGAGTGGTCTTATTCTGTAGTTGTAAAATTTGGTTCTTCCAATCCGAGAACGCCTGACGGATTCAAACATTTGATCATCGGTGCCTCCGCGGTATACCAGGCGCTAGCCGGCAACAGCGTGCTTGCAATGAAGCGGTGCGTTAGCGAATACCTCGTTATCAATGAGAATCATCAGGGCAGCAAGTGAAACTCATCAGGTTGATGTCGTTGGGCATGCCAAACTACCGCCTACCGAAGAACACACTATCTTGAACTCCGAATTTTTGTTGGCGAAAGGCTGGAAATGGACAAATCGTGAATTGGCAATGCTAAGCGGGGACAGCTACCGTCAAACTGAATGCCATGGGATCTTCGCGCCCATATATTTGGGATCCGTGTGATTCTGCTTGCGTGTGGTAGTATGTAACCGGTCCCAGTGAAGAGTATGGTGTTACTTTCTAATCGGACTGCCTAGAGTAAAAACTTTGGCTGTAACACTCATTCGGCACCAGCTGCCATGCCAGCCAAAGGAGGCACGGGGACTGAAGTACCGTCAGGTTGTCCAAGCATAGACAGAATAATCAGTCAAGATGCCGGAGTTGGATTCGAACTACGGACCTTCCTGTCAGTGGGTTCGCACCTTAAGCACTGAGCCATCTCTAGCTCAAAGGGCGACTCGGGCCCCTTAGGTGAGACCCATCCGTCAAGAAGAGACTGGACCTTACCATGGTGTGACGGCTTGAGACCCAGCGACCCATTGAGCTATACTGGGGGGTGTCCCCGCGACACTCAGAGTCCCTCATACCAGGTTGGTCAGTGGTTAGAGGTCTGACGAACAAAATATCCTGGTCCTCTAGGTTGGGGGTTGGAACATGTAGCGACTTGTTCCGTAGAAATGGTAATGCGTTTGCATTTCCCGCCAAACACCGCTGCCTTGCGGTTAGGCTTTTGAGCCAAAGGCTGTCTAGGTGTGAGCGCCATGACAGTGTCCCAGCCCACGTACAACCATGATACGTGCGGCAGCGAAGCATCGGTGTTGAACACTGATGTCATGCTGTTGATGATGATGATGATGACGATGAGCCATCAGTTCTGACCGCTAGACCACGCGGAATAAAGCTAAAGTTTGTCTTTCATTATATGGTGGACCCAAGTTGAGTGAAGTTCGCTAAGGACTTTGGTTCAGTCCCACTAATGACGCTTTACTTCGATGTGATGCTCGGATGCACTTGGCTCTCTGATGTTCCAAGGTATTGGTACTATGATCCTGATCGTTTTCCAGGGGAACATAAGGCTGTTTGTGATGCCTTCTATCCTACCCCTTTTTTACTAAGCATTGTTTCTCATGGTCGTGTAGCGGCTAAGCACCAGAGTTTATTCCTGGCGTATCGCCGTCGATGGTGATGATAAAGCTGATTAAATAAAGCGCTCGGTGGTAAGGGTCCATTGTCTTTGTTGTTGGTCAACGTAATGTCTAAACACTTCAGAAAACGAGTGAATGTGAGTCAATGGCGCGGCGTCCCTGAGGAAGTTCAGTTAAGTTAGTTCGGTTTTTCAGCCACAAACCATGTACTGAGGTACAGTAGTTCCAGAGGATACAGCTTCGTTCACGGGGATAAGGAAAATAACGAGATCAGAGCCACATGTTGGAGAAGATGGCCCAATCAGTTCACTCACGTTGGACGGTTCGGAATGAAAGGGAGTGAGGGAGCTACGCAGTTGGGACAGCTTTGACGCGGGGTCCGCAAAGGCGACGTGGCAAACCCACATATGTCAGGGTAACTAACCATTGATTTGTTTCGGCAAAAGAGAGGCCTCCCTCGAGCGAAACAATAGCTGACAACAGCAGATAGCCTACCTCTGAAGAAAAAAAAAACGCCTGAGTCGCTTGGTTAGCACTCTCAACAATAACCCAGTTGGTAACCGGCAGCTGTTCAGCCGGACTCTTGACCTGAAGCAAAGCCTTAGACATTGAACTTTGATTCCCCGACGATTTCGGAAGTGAGCAAATGCCATCTGTCCCTCAAGCTTCCCCGAGCTGCTGGTCTTGACGAACTCCCACTCGCTCTGTTCAAAGATGCAGGTGAAATCTTGAGTCGGTTCTTGTCCAACTTGTTTGCCTCTATCTGGGCAAAAGGGACAATCCCAACCAAGTGAGCGCATGAATCTCAAAGTCCAAGATTGCATTTTCGAATCTGCGTCACTTGCGGCATTAAAAAAACATTTCACTGGGTCCAAAAGAGCATGCATATCAGACCACAGTACGGGCTATATTGTTGTATGGATGCAGGACTTCACTACTATGGGCGGAGGATATGAAACATCGTCAGGTCTTTGATCAACGATGTCTCAGAACTATAACTGGAGTCAGCTGGGACCAACGAGTTCAGAGTGGGGTGATCAGAAGACAGGTTTTGGGTGAAGTAGACAGTATCTCACTCAAAGAATACATCCAGCACTGCAAGCTAAGGTGGTTGGGTCATGTCTTACGCATGTCAGGTTAGCCGCCTGCCGAGATGAGAGCTGTTTTCCGTCCCTACTTCAGAGTGGCGGAAACTTGAGGGTGAACAGAAGTTGACATGGCAGAAGGGAATGAAGGGTATTACGAAAGGTTTGTGGGCTGTTGGTGCTGCTTGTTCCATGGTGGGTCCACGTAACCCTCCCTGCACTTGGCCGGAGGAGCTGAACAATATGGCTGCTAACCGATGTCAGAGATGTCAGGGGTGAGATGACTCAGTGGTTAGAGCGCGTGTTTACTGACCGGAAGGTCCGTGGTTCGAACTCGAACTCTGCATCTCGACTTCTGTCTATGCTTGAGGAACCTGACAGTATCCCAGCCCTCGTGCTTCCTTCGGCACAGCTAAGCACAGCTGAACGATCTAACCGATGTCAGTGGCGTTCATGCTGTCAGTTTGTATCCAGATTGTCTGACTGAATGTTGAAGGTGTAGGCACCTCGGATGTTGGTTGTAGGCTAGCCCTAGGTTCCCCTCCAACTCCCATTTCTTCTTTCCATTATAATGCTTTATTCAAGTAAATTGATATGGTTATACAGCAGTGAGACATCAGTTTCTCATCTGATTTTGCTGCCAATGGTGATGGTGATGGGGAGAATCGGTACCAGTGCAATTTTTAATGGTGACCCGTACTGAGTGCGGTAATCACACAGAGGTCAACGTGACTCCGGTCGTAACGAGACTCTTGGTGTCACTTGTCCTTCGTTGCTTTTTGCTGTCCCATGAAGCGGTAACTCGAGAGCAGCAAGCGGGATTCTGACCTGGTAAGGGTTGTGCTCACGCACTCCGTCAGGTGCACAAGGGGCAGTTTCAATACTCCTGGATTTCGAAGGCACACTTGACCCTTTTAACCGGTCTGTTCTCCTTACTAGCCTTCCTGAGCAATGAATGCTCTGGAAGTTTATCAATGAAATATTTTACGTGTGTTCCCAGGCTTCCGGATGTGCGAGAGTATACGGAGAGCTCTCCAAAAGCTTCCTATTCACTTTCGTGGTCGATGAGATATTAGGACAAACACTGGAAGGTCTTCAAAGCCCTGGTGTTCAAATAGTTCCTGATGATAACCTTGTCGACCTGGGATATGCAGACAACGTCGTTCTCGTCTTCGAGCAGAAAGTGGTACGGGTGTTTTTGGATGAACTGACCAAAGTCATCCCGTTCTTCGGCATGCGGTTTGCATTTAGTCCAATTTATCAGCTATGAACCTTGTGGCAAAGGTACGTTGGTTCCAGCTGCCGCAGTTTCGGTCACCGAAAGGTGGAAGTACATCGGAGATATAGCCGCACATTCGAGGCGGTGACATGATCAGTCAGGTCGCATTATTGCTCCGAGGGAACGGGAAACTGCGAGCTACGTACGGGAGCCGATACCGGAGCGCCAGTGATTGCGTGACTTAGCCACGTCTGCCCGTGTCATCATAATATATAATAATCTTTTAGCTGTCACCCTTCCGGGGCCTAGCTGTCATGCTACCCGAAGGAAGCGTGGGGGATGAGATATTGCCAGGTTGCCCAAGCCTAGACAGAAGCAGTCGAGATGCAGAGGTTGGGTTCGAACCGCGGATCTTCCGGTCAGTAAATTCACGCTTTAACCACTAAGCCATCTCGGGCCCGTGTCATTAGCCATTGGTGATTTATGTTCTGAGGTTCCCATCCAGAGAGGGGACAGTTGTCAACGCGGTTGAGTTTTCTGGTTATTGTTTCCAGACTTCGTTGCCACGTCATAGACTGTCTACCTCTCGGTTGCTTCCAGTCAGCGCAGGGCTAGACAGAATGAGCTCTGCGATGCACACGGTCCTGTGGCATGTGAGGCACACGTCCTAACCAAAGTAACGTATGAAGTGTGAATAGCTCGTCCATCGTGGGAGAGTCCCTTTTTCCTAAAACCACATGGAGTACCTCTGCATTGCCTATTCGATATTCTCACCAAATGGTCAAACACTGACAGCTTTCATACATCCTCCGTGCATAGCGGCCACGCTTCTTATCCATAAAGCAGTGTGGATCGCATCGCATTGTATAAGTTCCGGTGGACTGGCCAGAGACGAGATTACTCGAATCAGAACGGCTAGTGAAGCGACCAAGTGGAAGCGACCAAGAGGTGGACAGTCTATGAGCTAGCAACGAATTATGCAAACACTGACCAGTAAACTGAGCCGGATGGACAACTGCCGCCTCCCTAAATGAGGGTCTCTGGACTCAGTTCCTGCAGAAATGGCCCAATCGTGCAGTCAGTGCCGCTCGTACCTCAAAGATATCGCCTTCAATGCGTAGCTACCCCGTTCCTGAACTAACTGAACATACCGTCGCCCCCAATGCTTAGCTGTGTCCCCCACGCGGTGATGGAGGCTGTAGTAGCTGGAAACATTGTACCCGTGGTACATGGTTTATAGCTGATAGACTGAATTGGTTGATTCATTGTCTCCGCCAATTAGCAGCTTTCTCATTTCGATCCTCCCGTGGTCAGTTTAGGGTACCAAAACATTTAGAACCAGCTTATCACTTGTATACGTTTGACAACTGCTACGAAGGGATACCGTCTTGGTAGTGTTTTAAGCATCAGTTCTGACTATTGGTATGTGGCTGTATTTGTTTCTGACATTGATCTGGATGGTGTTGTGCGAGTGAAAACGGTCATCTATTTTCGTTCCGGTGAGCCGTAGGTCAGTGACAACCATTGTCACGAGGTGTCTGTTTGACAGAATCCCCACTTACTTCGGTTTGGTATTCTGAGACGACGCGTGCGGTAACGGAAAGGTGGAAGTGGCTGTGGAACTGTCTGCTATAACCCACATAATCTTTATCTTGCATTTAATGTTTTGCGAGGTCGGTTTCAGAGTTAGAATAGATATGTTTGTGGAACACTGCTAATTTCGATGCTTTCCACCTTCAACCTACAGCCATTCTAACAAAGACGCTGCGATGAATCCATCACACACTACTCTAGAGGAACTGGTGGAACGGTATATTCACGCCCCGAAAAACAAACAAGCATTTTATAATACGGAAAGGTGAGCCTTCCTCGGAGTGTGCACGACACGATTTCGCTCAAACTCCAGTTCTATTGATGAGGTTCAGTTTTTGGAAGACCTACCAGTAGATTCTGAAATGTGACGCCCTTGTAAATGTCCACTATTTTCAGAAGTAAGGCAGCTTTGAAACAAAATCCAATGGAACTTTGGCAGTTTTTTATCCATTCGCGTAGGAGAGAACACAATGGCAGTTAAACAAAGTTACTCAAGTTTTGTTTGTCGACATGGTCTCAATTCTGGTGAAATTCTAGAGTAGGAGGATGCAGGTCGGAGTATAGCGCAACCCAGAGCAGATACGGTTTTGTTCATGACCGCCTGCTGTGTATAAACATAACCTATAGTGAGTACCTTTCTCGGGGAACGACCAAGGGCTTCCAGAAATGTGCTTTCACCTGTTGGTTTTTCTGCTGATATTGTCTTGCATTGTATTGGTGGAATACCCTAGGTCACCTTTCGGACCCGTTGTGTGGCTGCACGACACCTCGTTCTCCTTCAGATGATGAATTTCAGAACATTTGTTGCTAACGCGTACCTTTACGGCGCTGACAAGTCATTATTCAAACTTTCGATTGGGACAACTGGGATAACAGAGCCTTCTGAAGTCATATAGGCAACATACTAAGTCCGATTATGAGGGTTGGCATGAAGATCAATTTTAAACTGTCTCTGGACGAAGCACAGATCTCGCACTCCAGTGGGTGCCGTATATGAGGGTCCAGTTCGAACGATAGCCTGGGTTTCGCACGTTCATTTCCTAAACACAGATGCTGCGCATATCCAAATTCGATCTCGGTCTTTGCGATCCAAGCGTCTCAGAAGCCGCTCGGGACAGTTTAAACACGTACTTTTGTGCTGTCCTATAGACGAACTGCGTCACCATCATCATCATCGACAGCATGACATAAGTGTTCAACACCGATGCTTTGCTGCCATACAGACGAACTACGGGCTGAAGCACAATCCTGTTCACCAACCTAACATCACAAATGCCGGAAATCGCATTTTTAGTTTAGTGGTCCAACTGAAATAGTGCTAAAGCTAACTTGGGTGATGTCGCGTGGCTTGTGATTGGTGGGGGTTAAGTTATGTGGTTTGTACATAGGGGACAAATGACCCCGAGGTCCCAGTTGCGACTGTCATTTCGCGAGCTTGACCTGTCTTTGTATAATGACGTGAGCACTTCAGAAGAATGAATGTTTTTGACCGATTTTTTGCTCTTCAGCTTAAAGCCCTGATCACTCGAAGCATTTTGCTTCGACACATTTTACAGTCGACAAAATGCCTATTCCCAAGGTACCTTCCCCATCAGGAAGGATCTTGAGCAGAGGTCCATGGTAGGAATTTCGGGAGCTTGACCCAACCGCATAGGGGCTAAAAAACTATACGTGGCCCCATGTTCTTATTGAGACTAGCTGAGGTAGATGACTCGTTATATACCATCCTGAAGGTCACCAACCGCGTTTATGAGGTTGGCTGGGGTTACAATGCAGTCGCCAACAAATGGCTACTTTTTACGTCCTGCTGCCCTCTAAGCGATCATGGTAATTCATATTATTTTAACATTAGAGTAGCAGAAGGAAAATAGCTCCCCAGCGCCCGATTCTTCTCTTGAATTGCGATACAACACCCACTTGCAAAGTAAACATTAAAGTCGAAGGTTCATGAGGAGCTTTGCGCCGTGTTTTTGCATTCCGTTGCTGGACAGGACGACTTAGTTAAAATCAGTATTGCGTCACTCGCGTTACTTTCGACTTGTTCTTGAATACTGGTGCATCTAGTAGCAAATATTGATGTGAACCAAAGAGGGCTATATATATCCGTCCTGGACAATGCCCGGAAGTTAATCACACCATGGTCACATACTGAGAGTGAGGTTGACTTCATGTGTTTGCCACACCGCATTCGACTAGAGCAAGAATACTCCATCTTGGCAGTGTGCTAAACATTAAAAGTTGGTGAATAGATAAGTAAACTTCCAAGTTCGCAACATTTGGTGGGAAAAGAATGGGTAAATGAGTTAGCGTGTACGCTAACCCTAACAGAAAGGGCGTGGGTGTTCAAGGATGACTGCCGACATTTTTGGAACCGGAGTCAAATGATTTACCTTTGTGGACTTGCTTGAGCGATAAATACCTCGTTTTCCCTAAGGAAGATTCAGTCCACTTCCCGAAGGAGTTTACATAGCTTCCATGGCTTTGACAACCCAATTTATCACTCCTTATTTCTCCAAATTCCCATACGTTGTCCCAGTTGACACATCGGTCACAATCGACCTTAATGAGACAGATACGTGCCTGGAGATCGACCATTTTCTCAATATGACCACGACATGATTCGCTTCCGACCTGCGAAGATGTCCCTAATGTACCCATCGGTGAGGTGTCAGTAGTTATTGTCTTCCGGGGGGGGATGCTGAAATAGTCAGCGGAAAGTCCTGGTAACTTGGGGCTTGGTCCGTCGGTGTATCGATTTAATTCGCAGGGTGGGTCTTTTTCTTGGCCTGTGGTAGATTTCTGTCATTTTGCTTAACCTTTTATCCGCACAGGTGGATGCATACCAACTTGAAAAAGGACAATGCCGAGTAAGTTTGCTTTAACGAGTATGACCATGTTTCCAGATCAATACTGATTAGTCTGAAGAAGTTTTTCTCTGCGTTTTTCGTGAGAAATGTGAAACGCTGTCAGGTAAGTTCGTTTTGGAAATTTACCATGCACCCACTAAGCCGTACAGTCCACGAGAATTCGCTGTCCTGGCTTCTTTATTGGCTGCTTTCATGGACTGTAGGTTTTGGGCTGGGTATGTTTCATAGTTTCTTGTTCGAAACACTCATCCTTTTCGCAGTTTTCCACCATCTTCGAACGAAACGTCGTGGTGCGAACTCACTTTAGTGGGGACGCCAATTTACTTGATCGACGTGCTGCTGCAAATGACTACGGTGGCTGGCACCAATGAATTTGCACAGGGAATTTACAGGTTGGAGATTGAATTGGCGTCATTTATCCTTTTAGACGGATATTCTGCTTGCCTAAGGCCTACTTCAAATGCCCGACCAACGCGGTTAGACTAATAGCATTGTATAAATGGGCATCTGGTGAGATCGCAGCGCCTATATTTTCCCCCAAAGTATGCCAGTTTTTTGTTCAACACTTCCTGTAGGATCTTATTGCAAATTACCTCCATGCGCATAGCTTAATTACATGGATTTATAATAGACATGGTAAAATAACAGCATCCCTCGAAAGTCAGGATCGCTCGGATGAACAAGTTCTGCAAACCATCATTAACAATTATGAACTTGAAGATTTTGTGGAGTTGTTGAGCCCAACAGCTACACAGAATGTCAAACTTGAGTCCGATGAAGCCGAAGCGAGCCTGAAAAAGAAGATTCAGTCATCCTCCAAAAAACGTAGAAAACTGACCCAGAACTCTGAGCTGATGTCGAAGAAAAAGAAGAAAGTTAAAGGTGAGGTGTTTCGTTGTTTCTGCTTTTACAGTTGTGTTTTCGAGATCCTGCTCTGACGAACACATCCAAGCAGTCACCGACCGATGGGGCACATTTGACGTCCGAGGTTATTTCTTCGAACCTGAATGGTATCATTGACTTCGAGCATTTGGAGCCAACAGTACAACTAACGGAACCGACCATGCTGCCCGTAACTGGACGATTGTCTGAGCCGGACATAGCTGTTGAGACTACTGGTACTCTGGAACCCGCAATCACAATTAGGGATAATCCAGGTTGGATCTTAATGTCCGTTATAATAACTGAGTAAAGTAGATATCATCCAGTCACCACCAAGCATAGCCTGCGATGGTCCATCGTGTTCGGTCGCCGCTACGAAGGTGGATGCGACTGTCTCCATTTTTTCAAAGAAATCCGATATTTGCGATCAAGGTACTTGATGTGATTTCCTTTATTTGAGACATTCCGAATGCAGCAGACGCTGAGGAAGCTTCTCCCAGAGAGTTGATTATCGTGGATTATCTCCATTTGCGATCCCCGAAGGGCTCACTGGATACACTACAGGGTTACGTGGAGACGCCCCAGTCTGATTCGGCTCGTAATGGAAGACCCTGTGCAAAACACAGTATTTCCCCCAAATCGCCTATCATCCTTCCAGGTATTTGTGTTGTTTTTTCAAATTCACTTTTCCAGATGAACCGTTCTACAATCTTTCATCACGAATAGCACAAGCAGAAAAGGCTTCACGCGATTCGGAAACCGCCGTTACGGATTACGCGAAATGCGCTGAGGCATCGAGACCCGAAAGGACAACGCTTGCTGTATCCCCAACCAGAGATTTGCATCCAATTATTGACCAACCTCTGCCGGATAAGAACTTATCGCTGGGCAGTGGAAGTAAAGATTCAGGTAACTGGTAGACCTCTAAATCTGTGCGACCGTCCGGCTGTTATTGTTAAAATACTCTTAGCACAAAGCGGTCACCCGGGAGTATAGAAGCAGTTACTGATCTGACATGTGAGTGTACTCCTGGTTTGGGTTAAGAGGCTCATTTTCAGGTGCCTATAAAAAGGAATTTGGGCCAGGTTATCATTCTTTATGCATTGTACTGCCCTTACTAACTGGATGTACTCCTTAATTTTCACACTTGTTCAAATCAGCAGTCTAGGTAAACACAGCCAGAAATAGAGATCGTAGTAGGAAAGTTGATCTATAATTGTCAAATCAAGTGAGGACAACGAATCGTAGTTTCCCGAAGGCCGGGCTGGCAGTCTACACCTCTCCTAGGTTGGGGAGCGAGATGGCTCAGTGGTTAGAGCGCGAATTTACTGACTGGAAGGTCCGTGGTTCGAACCCGACCTCTGCCTCTCGACTTCCCCTGTCCAGGCTTGAGCAATCTGGCAGTATCCCAGCCCTCGTGCTTCCTTCTGGTGGCAGGACAGCTAGGCACCAAAAGGGTGCTACAGCTGAGCGAATTTTTTAGATTACGTCCAGGGTGCCCTCATAGCTAGCAGTTTTGGTCTACACGAGGCAGTCACAGAAAGGCATTTTTAACACTCCGAAAAGTCCAGACGCAATTGAGGAGCAAACGTTATATGGATGGATGGGTGACCTACGTCAGTGGTAAGCCAGACTGAGATCGCACACATGTGGTCTACTGTAGTTGGCCATGGTTTTAATTGCTTTTGTCTGCTCGATGATCATCGTGGTATTCATACGTGGACGCACCCATTTTTTGCGAAGCTGCCATCACATGTGATCGCATCACTTTGTGTCAGTGTGTTTCTATCTGATTGCAATAGAATGCCAGTTATGATATGCGGTTCCGAATTGAGCGTTGAGGTCATTGAAGGGTTAGATGCATCATTTTATTGAGGGCCCTATCCTGAGGGAGTCCGTATGCTGTTTGGGAGTTTTACGAATTTCTCGAAAAACCGGATGGTTGAAATCAGTTACTCGAGTTATTTGCCTTTTACTATATTTCTATTGTGCACAGATGTCACAGTAGACCAAGTTCAGTTGGTTCAAACTGGTGAGACGGACGCGGCAGAGGTCGCGGGTCTTTTGCAGTCTCAACTGACAACTGCGAATAGTTCAGGACGCGTAACTCGACAGTCACAGTTAACAAAACCTGGTTCACAAGGCTCATCTATCCGGTGTAGTGAAGTTCGACGACTTTCACGTAGGCGGCTTAATTCCTCAAGTAAGTTAGTTTAGATATTCTGATTGTTATATAAGATGCAGCCTGCAAGGTAGAATCCATGGTTGATACAAGTCAACATGCGCGCTTGAAGTCTCCCCCAACTGGCTCAGCGAAGAGTCTTCATGTGATTGAGAAGCCTAATCAAGTCATCGATGTTACTGAACTTACTTGCAAAAATGCAGACGAAACTCAACTTGGCTGCATCGATGCTGGAACCACGGATGGCCAATTACAGCATTGTGAACAATCAACACCTGTTCTGGAGACAACACCAGTCGTCCAACACAGTCGTTCGAGAATCATTCATTCAGCTACAGGGGACCCCACACTTGGAAAGCGCAAATCGACCGTTAGACGTCGAGATTTGTTAGGTAGGTTAGAAAAATTCCGCTACCATATCAATTCAGATGGGACACAGACGCTCAGTGCTTCAAATGTTGCCGATTTCTTGACTTGCCTGCAGCATACAGAGATGCAAAAATCTCCAATCACAACGCCGATTAAGCGCCTCTCAAATACTGTGCACACTGAAATCTCACCCGCCATATGCAGTGGGAACTCGTCAGAAAAACTTGAGCTCCCCTTTACGAGTGGAAATTCCATTCCAGGTATAATTTAGCCATACGTGATACTAATCGCCTTCAGATCCAACGCCCTCTATACATGATCCTCTACATGATGCAAGGGCAATTGCCATTAGTTCTGTCGATTCAGTGCAGTATAATGATACCCAGAAACTCCTGAGTGCAGTACCGCTGGTTCCGCGAAGGCGCATGAAGACCCCACAATCGGATGGTAAACTAGTTCTTCAGAAAACTTCATCAGCACAACGGAAAGCCTTGCGGCGTCGTGCCTCCATCTCAGGTGACTACTTTTTTCATACCTTACTTCAGCAAACCCAATTGTTTCAGCTTCAACATGCACACAACCTACTACTGATCTGGTTAAAGCGAAGTGTCTGAAAGAAGAAACAGGCATTCCTCCAAGCAAGGCCCCAGAAACCGTGGGTCCGGTTGGCTTGGGTAATTATATCCTTTGGCTTGTCTTCATCGCTTTAAACCAACAGAAGACGGACGAAAACTAACGGTCACGGCAACCATGACAGACCCAACTCGAAAAAGGCGCACAAGAACTCCCCAATCAACAGGTGCCTGTCCAGGTTCCAGTGTACCCTCTCCGAAGAAAAAAAGATTATCAGGTAGATGTCGAAGCGGTGACTCAGGTACGGAACGAAACGTCTGGTCTGTGACCCTTATTAATCTTCTAGAAGCTGTGCAGCGGACACCATCCGGAACTGGACCCGCAAAGAGCAGAACACCGAGGGGCACTGCGAAGGAAGACTCGGTATGTTCGGTTATTTAGACATTATTATGCTTTAGATCCAACAGAGACCGCCCTACCTCTTACGAGGACGCACTCCAACTATTTGATATCAATAAATGTATCCGTCGAAAGATATCTTGGTCCTTTGATCTCAGGAAGAATCAAGCGATTGACGTGACGAGATTAATGTTGTTGTGGATAGTGGTTTCGCTAAGCATTACCGACAGCAAGCTCGCGGCAAAGTTGGTAATTCGAAGGAACTGATTCTCTTTGTGACGCAAAGGGGTTAGTACGAATGTGCTTCAGATCGCCCGCTTGTCCTCTCTCTGAAGAGAAACTCCTCCGAGGAAGATCACTCCGAAGAGTTGACAATAGCACTCACGCTGATCATGATTTAGTTTTAAATCCAGCCCCTTGCAGTGAGACCAAAGAGTCCTCTTCCCTTAGTGTTTCGACAGGTCAAAATGTCAGTGTATTCGCCCTCGATCGATAGCAAAAATGAATTCTTGGTTGAGATGTCGTTCGCACGCGGTTTTAATAAGGATGTCAATATGAGAATTTAGTGCCTTCCACATACTATGGCACCCTAGACGAAACGTCCCGAAACTTTCACTGGGGTCAAACTGTGGCCTCATAGCCGGCCGGTTTACGGAACATGCATCGGCAAAAAACAATCACTTTTCAGGTCGACCGGATCTATCAAGGTTCGTCGTGTTAGCAAATGATACCTCCAGTGCCGTCACCGAGCATTTAAACAACAGGCTGTTCAGTATATTGACACAAGCCACAACCCATACGATATCGTTGCCTGGCTTCTTCAACTACAAAATTCGCTGCCAGATGTGCACATTTAAAAGGGACGAACTCTAATTCCAAACTAATAGTTAGGCGTACACTAGGGCAACTGATCCAGCTCAAGTTTCTCAGAAACTTCATAAAATGAATGACTAACTTATCGACAGCGATGCTCCAGGTCAGGAATGGACGTTTTCAGTTATCTTTTTTTCTGTGGTAAACTTGAACGTCCGCAAGCAAGTGTTTAAGCGGAGATCTCGGCAACACGATCAGGTCACTGGTGAACAAAAGCCGTATGTTAATAATACATTGGAATGGTGACTCGTGCAGGCTGGATACAGATGAACCAACTTCAAGTTTCGATACGCCCATAAAATTACGAGGGAATTCGAGTTTCGGCCAACGTGTTGTTAGTAGGAAGTGACGAAACTACAAGAAAATGTTAACTTGTTTTTAGTGTCTACGTTTGTATCCCCGACAAGAATTCAAGACTGTAGGCGGCTTGGCGCTGTCTAACCCAGGAAGCCCCCTGGTCACCGACTGGTACGGTGGGTTTGCAATAGAAACTATTGGGTGGAAGCCAATTGCCAAGCATGGTGAACAGACCAATTGGTATCTGATCAACGGCCAGTTCATCAACTAGAGTTGGTTTCTCCTTCTAGGAAACATCCCTATAATCAATACTTAGTGGTAGATCGATGGCCATTTAAAACACTGTCATTTCCGGAAGTCAGGGCGAAACTACCCGACTCGCGGGAATGTGGTATGAGCACTCGGCTGCGAAGTTCTCACTCTCACTGACAGCACTTTCGGCTCCTTATCCCGCCTTTTCGGATAAAGGCGGGTCTGGGCACCCCAGTAGGGTTGAGCCCCCAGTACGCGGTCACAAGTTTCCGGCAGTTTTCATAAATACGGTAATTAAACAGGATGTACCTGGGTTGGTAGGGAGGGTGATTCAACAAGGGGCTAAGCTGGAAGTAATGCGCACTGAAATTGAACCTAATGGGTATTCGCCACATAAGTGATTACGGAACTGTCCTGGGAAACGTTCAGACTGCGTACACGTGTAGGATGGTGACACGGTTTCGGACAGGCTTGATGTAAACGATGTTCATCAGAGTTCATTGAGCCAAGTTCGAACATAACGGATTAAGGTACTCGGTCTTCCACTGTATTTGAGAGCACTGTTCAAAGGTTCCACCATAATGCAGTAGTCTCTCGCGGATTCCAATGGGTGAGCATACAGGTCTAATAAGAATGAATGCACGCAAGTAGACTGATACAGCCAAAGACGACGGATTGTGCCTTAAGTAGCGTAGCACGAAAAGCTGAACGAAGAACTCTTATGACAATGGAGACCAGTTGACGTTACCGTCTAGAATTCTGCCTGAGTGTCTTGCGATTAACACTGATCGGAAGATATGAGTCAAAAATATATTGGCAGAGTATACCAAACAGGAGTGAAGAGATTTGCGGTTACTGTAAGGCTCACTGAATCACCCCACCAGTTTAAGTTCATCTTGTAAAGTTAGGTGCATTTCAGAAGTGTTTATGGTGAGAAAGTCGCATGTAATTAAGTAGAAATAAACGAAAGGACAATATTGCATCTTGGGAAAGACGAGTGTGCAAGCTGCATGTCTAACTTGTTACGTAGATCCCTCCAGATCTCAGAATCGTTAAGAGAAATCATCCGATCATCCAAGAATAACGGTTTTCGGCTCCACTCTGCGGGGTGAAGTTCGGGAGTACTATTCAGTTGTTCCTTATTGGGGACCATCAGTGAAGCGCATCCCGCTAATTTAGGACACTCGGATAACCAGCCACTGCTCAACTTGAGGGATAGCAGATCCGAGTCGCCATCGGAATTTGTGAGATATACGCTTATGATCATCCTCAAGAAAGACAGAACAACTGCATAGTATTTCTCGACCTTTCAGTATGGGCCAACGTTAGCTAACAGGATGGAATGAACAGAGCCGGTATTCGCTGATGGGTCACAAATTACCGAAAGCGTTCTAACCTTTGATGCACGTCAGTGGTCTCGGAAGCATGCAGGCCTTGCTATACTCGCAACTAGTAATATCTACCCTTACCACAGCACACCAATGATGTATGTCCAGCTCCGCCACTGTCACTTGAGCTGGGATTATTCATGTATCGAAGAAAAGACATTTAACCACGATCGCAGCAACGCCTGCTAAGAGCACCGGCATGCAACACAAGAGCGCGTCCGAAACATCACTTGGTCATGTGAGTTGTCCAACACTCGAACGATTACTCAACATGCTCAAGACTGTGGGACATCACGCCATTAGGACACCACCTTTCCGAAAATTTCCACTTTTTGGTTCGCTCAAACCGTTCCCGTACACTTCCTATACAAACCATGCTCTAAATTGTCCCACCTTACATTTCACCCTCATCATTCGGAACTTCTGTTCACAGTCCTGAAAGTCGCCATTTCAGAGCATGCGTCGTGCTAATCGGTTGGTGGGCTTTTGGTCCGAAAGAGATCAGCTGTTTGCTGCGGTCGGTTCATTGGTCCACGGTTTTCCCAAACAGGTCGATTTTGTTTAGTATCCGACAGAATGCACAAAAAAGGCTTTCGGTCCCATTCGTTGCAGTCACCCATGAAAAGCTGAGATCGAGAAACAACTCCAAACACTGGCAGGTTTTGTCTTAAAACCGCAGATATATTTAGTAAGGGACCAAGTAGCACATGATCTTGATAAGGAACACCATTTCGTCGTACATCCACCTGTTTTCATGGGAGCTCAGTCCATTTCGTCATCAGGCGAGCGAAATGAGTTCAGGGTAGAAAACGTGATTTTTTGTTTCTATCTGTTTCTTGTTTCATTCCCAAAGATTCAACTATCATAAGGGACTGATATTACGAAACATACCCACAAAGTTTTTTTGCCTTAAGGAGGTTTCGTATAATGAGAAAGCTCTAATCAGAGTGCTAAAAATCTGAAATTGCCGAAACCGTTTATCCAAGCTATTCCTTAGACGAAGGTTCCTCATAGGATATGCGTGCTATACTGAGTATTTCAAATTCGGTCGCAATTAGAACAGATGGCGATTGGAGTGATTCGGAAGTCCTAATTTGTGTACGGAGAAACATCTTTATCCCTTTGGGGAGGATACTCCAGAATTCCTTCGCTCCAAGATCTTCCTCTGATTCACCAGAAGTCACTTGGTAGGACATCATTTAGTAGGCACCACGCGGTTAAATCCACAAATCGGTGTTATTCGTTTGTTTCTATCTTTCGGAGCCTGAGTTCGATCGGTTATAGCGCAGGTTGATGTGATCGATTCACCGTCTACCCCAAATAATGAGCCATACGTAACAAGTATGCATCCATATTTACAGTATTCTACAGAAGTCTATTTCAGCCCCACTTCGCGTGGTCGAGAAAAGCTGAGGCACTGCGTAAGCATGCGCCAGTCCATGCATTAGAAAATTACACTGCGAATATTAGATCTTCGTCATCAGATCCACTAATACCAGGACGTCAGAAGACAAATTTCGGCCAGTCGAACTCCAAACGGGTGTAAGAAGACCACGTCAGTTGAGGCCTGATTTGCTCGGAAAGAATGCGGCCCTATTAAGGTAACGTCATTTACTTGAAAAAATTAGGCGCTAGTTTTCATTCGGCTAAGGACAAGTATTTTTGTTGCCAATGAGGTTTACGAATGCATATACCTTAGAACACGATTCCTCCAAAGGTAGCCAAAATGATGTTCGCGACTACTCCTCACTGACATGGCTAAATTCCATGGAGCCTGCGACAACCGAGGAGATAGTGTTAGTCGCACACACCACCAAACATTTGTTTATCAAAACCCGAAAATGTTTTGTACTTGTCCGATGGTCAGATGGGCTTCTTCGAGAGTCTTCACGCCAACGTAAGACATGCGTGCAACTACACTTTTCATTCAGTTGAGTTCAAAATTCCACATGAAACATCTCAGACTCCAAAGAGATGGGTGTATCGACATTTCCCACTCAGCTTTATACGGTCCCAAAACATCACGAAAGATAACCAACTATGACCGTCCATTAAAGGTCTAACTGACTTATTACTACCAACTTCCTGGGAGAACAGACCTCAGAATCCGCTACAATATGGAGCAAAAGACCGAACTCGGTCTTCATAACGCTCTTCCTACATAAGCGGGTGAATGAATCAACAGAAGAGGGAAAAGCGAAACAATTGGAACCAAACCCTACCCTGGTTTACGAGGTCTAAATCAGCTTCTCCAGCTGATATCGTTGCCAGGTAACACCCTTCTGTGAGCAGAACTCAAGTATTGCGCGCTTTCTCAGAAGTTGATATATTCGAAATTCCATGAGAAGAACAATAACAATACTATGTACAAGAGTAATAGTCGGGAAGAAGCTACTCGTCCGCTAGGTACTGGTGATATCTTTTCAGGTATTCCCCCACGGAATGACCTTTGGGAGGTGGCCATGACATGTGTTTGCGGACGCTCCGGGTATTTGAACTCCATGCGCCCCAAAGTGCGCCAGACATCTTGTTATAGTCTGCGTAGCGACGCCATACTATTCGTGAGATTCTCCAGGGCATCTTGCATCCACGGCGACGTGAGGTGATAACACACCGTGCCTTAATCCTTGTCCAGTTGCTGTCTCTCGGGAGTGAGGCAATTTGCAAACTTGCCATATCCTAAGTTAACGAACAAGTAACTTCCTAATGCACAAAAACACTCACTCTGGTTTCCCTTGGAAGAATATTGTTTTTCCTTATTGCATTCAAACGCAGACGCAGATCCGAAAAATGTGCCGATACCTCTCTCTTTAAATAATCTCTCTTCATTATGGCATCTTGAAATCCAGGCCTAACTAAACAGCCAGGTCAGAATGGAGTAGGTAAAAGAACCAACGTTTTCTGGCCTCGTAGGGTGGGAATCCGCAAAGTTGCGTTTCCAGCAGCCGTTCAACCTCCGGGTTGCTATGGTGTTCTGGTGTTTTCGTCGGTATAGTTTGATGTTGAACTATAATAGATGATGGAATTTTTGGGAAGAGGGTTAAATAACGGATATGCGTGCTGAGCTGCGAGAGAGAGGCCCCGAGGTATTTTGGAGTAGCAAACAAGGACCGGAGATTTTGCATTTGATAAATAGCTGCAAAAGAATAACTACTCGGAATTAGTTTGCTGACAAGAGGGATCGCCACAATTCGATACCCAGATACCGGTCAAGATGCCCAGGTTTTTTACCCGTATGTATAAAGTGCAGCCCCTTTGGAGTAAATTCCTGATCGACAGATTTTCAAGGAAACGAACATACAGGAGGCCCCTTCACATTTGCTTACCGTTAGTTTTTCTGTTCCTTGTCCTGTTACATAATCGACGCATTTTGCCCAAAGCGAGCCGAATTCCACAGCGTCGGACGTCCGAATAGGATAGTGTTAACGAGAGACCCAATTGGAGCTCTCACTTATGTTATTCTCTAACCGAATCAGCTGAATGTTCCAGTTGGAACGAAATCCAACACATGGAATATGTTATTCATGTGACCCTACTCACAATTTGGTGTTCAGGAATATTATAAACAACTCGTTCAGTTGAGTCCCTCGTCAATGTCATCCTAACTTGTGTCCACAATTACGTTACACATTAAACTGCATAAAAGTCTGGGTTCAGTAATGATAATTCCATACAAACCCTTTAACTACAGTGACTCCCTTTCAGACAGGAATCTTCATACGTGCGAGCGGATTCCGTTGATTCCGACTCTATCTTACTTCGGAATTTCCTTCAGAGAGTACATTCCGCACGACAGGACATTTGGGCATAAAAACACGGAAACGAATCGTTTATGCCAAGGATAGTCTCATCACACTAGTAGTTGTGGCACCCAATGTGCGCAGGTTGAACAGTTATCCGGAGAGACAAACCCATGAGATTCAAACTGGGTTTCGCCCTGGCCGATGATACACCGACCATATCTTTACCTTGAGGCAAGCTCTTGAACAACGCGTTTTTCAAACGTTCCACGTTGGTCGTTCTTCTTAGTCTTAAGGCCACTTTTGACTCTGTCGATCGTGAGAAACTTTCGCGGTGTTTGGCGATCGAATTTGTCCCTTCTAAATTTATTTCCCTTAAAAGGACACTATGCGAACTCCTGTGGACGCGCAAGGGCATACAACAACCTCTTGCCTGAGTTCATCACGTCCAGTGGTATAAGACGAGGCTGCTCTCCCTCAGCATTCCTCTTCAACTTTGCTATTGACGTGCTGCTCGCAACTTCTCTGTCTGCATCTGAAGCCTCTGGGACCGAAAAGCTCCCGGGGTGTTGGCTCACAGACGTTGAATATGCGCATGACATTGCTCCCCCTGGTTCAGGTTCTTCGAAGATGCAGGTCATTTTAAATAACCTAAGTAATTCTGCCGCACAGTGTGGTATGCGCTTCACACCTGCAGTGCTACTACGAGATTGAGTGGGATCAAAAGCAGACTTCACGTTTGCAGACAGGGCAATCGATGTGGTAAATGAATTTATTTACCTGGACAGTTTCAAGTTCCGGTGAACTTGTTGGAGACGAGAATGCTTTCAAAATCAGGAAGACCAGGGTAGAATCTGCTAACCTCCAACACTAGTTGTGCAGGCGTGACGTCAATTTTTGTGTCAATTACGGTGCAATTCGAAGTGTACACTGTGGCGATCCGATCCACACTGCTTTATGGATAAGAAGCGTGGCCGCTATGCACGGAGGATGTATGAAAGCTGTCAGTGTTTGACCATTTGGTGAGAATATCGAATAGGCAATGCAGAGGTACTCCATGTGGTTTTAGGAAAAAGGGACTCTCCCACGATGGACGAGCTATTCACACTTCATACGTTACTTTGGTTAGGACGTGTGCCTCACATGCCACAGGACCGTGTGCATCGCAGAGCTCATTCTGTCTAGCCCTGCGCTGACTGGAAGCAACCGAGAGGTAGACAGTCTATGACGTGGCAACGAAGTCTGGAAACAATAACCAGAAAACTCAACCGCGTTGACAACTGTCCCCTCTCTGGATGGGAACCTCAGAACATAAATCACCAATGGCTAATGACACGGGCCCGAGATGGCTTAGTGGTTAAAGCGTGAATTTACTGACCGGAAGATCCGCGGTTCGAACCCAACCTCTGCATCTCGACTGCTTCTGTCTAGGCTTGGGCAACCTGGCAATATCTCATCCCCCACGCTTCCTTCGGGTAGCATGACAGCTAGGCCCCGGAAGGGTGACAGCTAAAAGATTATTATATATTATGATGACACGGGCAGACGTGGCTAAGTCACGCAATCACTGGCGCTCCGGTATCGGCTCCCGTACGTAGCTCGCAGTTTCCCGTTCCCTCGGAGCAATAATGCGACCTGACTGATCATGTCACCGCCTCGAATGTGCGGCTATATCTCCGATGTACTTCCACCTTTCGGTGACCGAAACTGCGGCAGCTGGAACCAACGTACCTTTGCCACAAGGTTCATAGCTGATAAATTGGACTAAATGCAAACCGCATGCCGAAGAACGGGATGACTTTGGTCAGTTCATCCAAAAACACCCGTACCACTTTCTGCTCGAAGACGAGAACGACGTTGTCTGCATATCCCAGGTCGACAAGGTTATCATCAGGAACTATTTGAACACCAGGGCTTTGAAGACCTTCCAGTGTTTGTCCTAATATCTCATCGACCACGAAAGTGAATAGGAAGCTTTTGGAGAGCTCTCCGTATACTCTCGCACATCCGGAAGCCTGGGAACACACGTAAAATATTTCATTGATAAACTTCCAGAGCATTCATTGCTCAGGAAGGCTAGTAAGGAGAACAGACCGGTTAAAAGGGTCAAGTGTGCCTTCGAAATCCAGGAGTATTGAAACTGCCCCTTGTGCAGCTGACGGAGTGCGTGAGCACGACCCTTACCAGGTCAGAATCCCGCTTGCTGCTCTCGAGTTACCGCTTCATGGGACAGCAAAAAGCAACGAAGGACAAGTGACACCAAGAGTCTCGTTACGACCGGAGTCACGTTGACCTCTGTGTGATTACCGCACCCAGTACGGGTCACCATTAAAAATTGCACTGGTACCGATTCTCCCCATCACCATCACCATTGGCAGCAAAATCAGATGAGAAACTGATGTCTCACTGCTGTATAACCATATCAATTTACTTGAATAAAGCATTATAATGGAAAGAAGAAATGGGAGTTGGAGGGGAACCTAGGGCTAGCCTACAACCAACATCCGAGGTGCCTACACCTTCAACATTCAGTCAGACAATCTGGATACAAACTGACAGCATGAACGCCACTGACATCGGTTAGATCGTTCAGCTGTGCTTAGCTGTGCCGAAGGAAGCACGAGGGCTGGGATACTGTCAGGTTCCTCAAGCATAGACAGAAGTCGAGATGCAGAGTTCGAGTTCGAACCACGGACCTTCCGGTGTGTAAACACGCGCTCTAACCACTGAGTCATCTCACCCCTGATATCTCTGACATCGGTTAGCAGCCATATTGTTCAGCTCCTCCGGCCAAGTGCAGGGAGGGTTACGTGGACCCACCATGGAACAAGCAGCACCAACAGCCCACAAACCTTTCGTAATACCCTTCATTCCCTTCTGCCATGTCAACTTCTGATCACCCTCAAGTTCCCGCAACTCTGAAGTAGGGACGGAAAACAGCTCTCATCTCGGCAGGCGGCTAACCTGACATGCGTAAGACATGACCCAACCACCTTAGCTTGCAGTGCTGGATGTATTCTTTGAGTGAGATACTGTCTACTTCACCCAAAACCTGTCTTCTGATCACCCCACTCTGAACTCGTTGGTCCCAGCTGACTCCAGTTATAGTTCTGAGACATCGTTGATCAAAGACCTGACGATGTTTCATATCCTCCGCCCATAGTAGTGAAGTCCTGCATCCATACAACAATATAGCCCGTACTGTGGTCTGATATGCATGCTCTTTTGGACCCAGTGAAATGTTTTTTTAATGCCGCAAGTGACGCAGATTCGAAAATGCAATCTTGGACTTTGAGATTCATGCGCTCACTTGGTTGGGATTGTCCCTTTTGCCCAGATAGAGGCAAACAAGTTGGACAAGAACCGACTCAAGATTTCACCTGCATCTTTGAACAGAGCGGGTGGGAGTTCGTCAAGACCAGCAGCTCGGGGGAGCTTGAGGGACAGATGGCATTTGCTCACTTCCGAAATCGTCGGGGAATCAAAGTTCAATGTCTAAGGCTTTGCTTCAGGTCAAGAGTCCGGCTGAACAGCTGCCGGTTACCAACTGGGTTATTGTCGAGAGTGCTAACCAAGCGACTCAGGCGTTTTTTTTTTCTTCAGAGGTAGGCTATCTGCTGTTGTCAGCTATTGTTTCGCTCGAGGGAGGCCTCTCTTTTGCCGAAACAAATCAATGGTTAGTTACCCTGACATATGTGGGTTTGCCACGTCGCCTTTGCGGACCCCGCGTCAAAGCTGTCCCAACTGCGTAGCTCCCTCACTCCCTTTCATTCCGAACCGTCCAACGTGAGTGAACTGATTGGGCCATCTTCTCCAACATGTGGCTCTGATCTCGTTATTTTCCTTATCCCCGTGAACGAAGCTGTATCCTCTGGAACTACTGTACCTCAGTACATGGTTTGTGGCTGAAAAACCGAACTAACTTAACTGAACTTCCTCAGGGACGCCGCGCCATTGACTCACATTCACTCGTTTTCTGAAGTGTTTAGACATTACGTTGACCAACAACAAAGACAATGGACCCTTACCACCGAGCGCTTTATTTAATCAGCTTTATCATCACCATCGACGGCGATACGCCAGGAATAAACTCTGGTGCTTAGCCGCTACACGACCATGAGAAACAATGCTTAGTAAAAAAGGGGTAGGATAGAAGGCATCACAAACGGCCTTATGTTCCCCTGGAAAACGATCAGGATCATAGTACCAATACCTTGGAACATCAGAGAGCCAAGTGCATTCGAGCATCACATCGAAGTAAAGCGTCATTAGTGGGACTGAACCAAAGTCCTTAGCGAACTTCACTCAACTTGGGTCCACCATATAATGAAAGACAAACTTTAGCTTTATTCCGCGTGGTCTAGCGGTCAGAACTGATGGCTCATCGTCATCATCATCATCATCAACAGCATGACATCAGTGTTCAACACCGATGCTTCGCTGCCGCACGTATCATGGTTGTACGTGGGCTGGGACACTGTCATGGCGCTCACACCTAGACAGCCTTTGGCTCAAAAGCCTAACCGCAAGGCAGCGGTGTTTGGCGGGAAATGCAAACGCATTACCATTTCTACGGAACAAGTCGCTACATGTTCCAACCCCCAACCTAGAGGACCAGGATATTTTGTTCGTCAGACCTCTAACCACTGACCAACCTGGTATGAGGGACTCTGAGTGTCGCGGGGACACCCCCCAGTATAGCTCAATGGGTCGCTGGGTCGCAAGCCGTCACACCATGGTAAGGTCCAGTCTCTTCATGACGGATGGGTCTCACCTAAGGGGCCCGAGTCGCCCTTTGAGCTAGAGATGGCTCAGTGCTTAAGGTGCGAACCCACTGACAGGAAGGTCCGTAGTTCGAATCCAACTCCGGCATCTTGACTGATTATTCTGTCTATGCTTGGACAACCTGACGGTACTTCAGTCCCCGTGCCTCCTTTGGCTGGCATGGCAGCTGGTGCCGAATGAGTGTTACAGCCAAAGTTTTTACTCTAGGCAGTCCGATTAGAAAGTAACACCATACTCTTCACTGGGACCGGTTACATACTACCACACGCAAGCAGAATCACACGGATCCCAAATATATGGGCGCGAAGATCCCATGGCATTCAGTTTGACGGTAGCTGTCCCCGCTTGGCATTGCCAATTCACGATTTGTCCATTTCCAGCCTTTCGCCAACAAAAATTCGGAGTTCAAGATAGTGTGTTCTTCGGTAGGCGGTAGTTTGGCATGCCCAACGACATCAACCTGATGAGTTTCACTTGCTGCCCTGATGATTCTCATTGATAACGAGGTATTCGCTAACGCACCGCTTCATTGCAAGCACGCTGTTGCCGGCTAGCGCCTGGTATACCGCGGAGGCACCGATGATCAAATGTTTGAATCCGTCAGGCGTCCTCGGATTGGAAGAACCAAATTTTACAACTACAGAATAAGACCACTCTTGCATTTACCTTATACACGCGGCCCTTTAGGGTTAAGTGAAGTCGATTTCTGGCGCCAGAATGATGCGAGTTCACAAGTTTTGTTCGTGCCGTAATAATGGGTGCGTTTACTTCTGTCACGGTGCAGTCACGGCTTACACGGCTACCCGGATAAGTGAACCGATCGGCAGTCGCACGTTCCTCCCTCCGAATTCTCACGGAGAGCCGGTAGTATTGTAGCAGCACTTTACACTTTGCAGGTGTGAAGCGCATGCCAACCCGTTCAGCAGAGTTATTTAGGTTATTTAAAATGGTTTGCGTTTGTAAAGAATCTGAATCAGAGACAGCAGTTTTGTCCACATACTCAATGTCTGTGAAAGAATGTTCAGGAATGGTTTGCGAATGAGTGTATTTGAAAGAAGCACCATTGGTCGCCAGACACCACCAAGGTTTCTGACGATCGACAGAGTCAAACACAACTTTCAGATCCAGAAAAACGACCAAAGTGTGACGTTTGAAAGAGTGGTGCTGCTCAAGAACTCGTCTCCAGATAGAGATGTGGTTGACGTATCCTAGGCGAAACCGAGCTTGATTCATAAGGTTCTGTCTCTCCCGATAATCAACCAACCTGCGCAAAACAATATCAGAGAGCACTTTGGTTGCGACGGATGCCAGGTTGATGCCACGATGGTTTTCGCATGATGTTCTTGCGCCCTTTCTGAATACTGGGATGACGGTATAGGAGGTCCATTTCACTGGTATTCTACTTCCGTTCTGAATCTCCTGCCGCATGGTCGTAAGACTGTTCATCAGGACCTCTACTCTCTTTGAAGAGTCCGGGGTGCAGACCATTCGGGCCAGGTGCTTTGTCGCCTCGAAGAATGAATATCTCACGCTGGATTTCTTTTGTTGACGGTGGGCTGGTGTCGATGTTCCATTCAGTCCCACTAGGTTTCTCCAGATGTTGTGATGGAGACCAGCTGAACCGTTATTTGAAATGTTCAGCCCATCGATTAAGAGGACGATTTTGTGAGTGAATTTCCGCTCCGTCTTTTTCGCATATCATTTTGCTGACAACTGTCTTCTTTCGACCGGTTGACCGAATTAGCCAAAATATGGCGCGGCTGTTGCCTGACTCTTGAGCTACTGAAAGTTGCCGAACTTGATAGATGGAGTTGTTCTGTCTTGGCGCGCATACTGCTGACGGAAAGCGACGTGACAACCTGGCCCGCACAATGGCATGGTCGGAGTCAAGTTGCGTACCACAGAAGGAACAGTGATATTTAATTGAGGATCTCCATCGGTAGCCGATAGCCACATGGTCCAATTGAGTCCATGACTGTCTTGCGGTTGGTGGCCTCCAAGTGACTTGATGTGAGCGTTTGTGCTGGAAGTTCGTACTGGCCAGGAACAGACGATGATCAACCCACAACTGAAGCAGTCACTTTCCATTGTCCGTACGCAAAGCATCGACTCCAAATCTACCACCTAGTTTTGTTCCTTCCGGACTTAGTCGCCCAACTTGGGTATTCATATCATCCGCCAGGATCACTATATAAGTCCTTGTTGACCAGAGTGGTCGCGACAGATCTCGATAAGACCCGTCCCTCTGTTTCAGAACTGCAATCTGTAGGGGCGTATGCTAACACGACAAATAAACACCGTTTACTGCATCCACTTGCATTGATACAGACAACCGCACAGCGCAAAGCAGGCTGCTTGCCGGGATCCAGTCCGATAAAGCGCTTTCAGAGTGGGGATCGAGTGCAACTCCCACACTGTAGATACTACGAGCCACTGCGTAAGGATCACCAGATACTCAGAGAGAAATGTCCTAAGCATGACCGAAGTAACGTCTTCTGCGCGTTTCGGAGACAACATACATCAAGCATACGAGCAAGGTTTTACCGAAGGATGCCTGTTTCCCATTTGACGTAGATTACGGACATAGAGGACTGCAACATGGATCAGATCTTTTGAGGTTGGTAAGTGGTTATTTTTCTTTTTCTGAGTGATGGTTTAGACACGAAACACTTACTACACAAATGGCGGATGATCCCAATGCATCATTCGCTGGGTGGGTGTGGGGAAAGACCGGTGAGCGAAGAGCTGCAAGGGCGAGTGATACTTCACGGTTGCCCAGGCCGAAGATTGGGGTTTAATTGAGGTCCCCTACCTTGAGCCTTTGACTCAAAAGCCTGACACAGGAGTTAGTGGTTGTTAGGTTTTTCTTTGGGACCCTTTCAGGAGCCAATGACTCAATAGGCTGGCTGCAGGCCAGGTCAGGCCCGCAACATGATGCATCGTTGACACTATCAGGCTTGAATGCGTACGGCATTAAGACGAGCCTTTAGAGCACATCGACTCTCTTGTTCTGCGCTTCAACAGGAAGGAATATGGAGGTCGAACAAACTTCGTCCTGCACAGAAACCATTGGCGACGTGATGTAGACGCGATCTTACGTGCTGCAGCAGCGCCGGATACGGACATTCAAGTTGTTGAGATGTGGACTTACGTACGAGACGGGACTCAACACATATAAGACGTTTACTCCACCATGTAGACGGTGCCAGCCCCACCAAGCCCAGAATGATTGATACGGAGTGGCGTTCACCTTTCCAAAAGAGAAAACGCATGTGTGATAACTTGAAATTAGCCAGAGTAATTCTGACTAAATATAGAGCATACCACAATCACTACACGTCGGTCAAGCGTATCAAGCGGCTGAACTACGAGTCTAAGTTAGCTGAGACAACAACCAGTGCTTCAAAGCTTCGACATAAGAACTAAAGCCGGGAATTGTATTCCACATTGCTTTAAACATATGTCCAATATCATGAAGCTGAGTGGTCGTAGGTTAGAGGTAGGTTCCACATCCTACGGTTGCACTCTCTCGCCCACAGCAGGCAGAGCCGACAGAATCCATACTCGGAGGATACTGCGCGGAAACAATTACGAGAATCTGAAAGGTCTTTTGATATCTGATGGAACATTAACACGTGGATGTCGGTGGAAGATTGCCACCTTTGGCCGGTGGTGCCACCAGTGGCGTGTTTAATGGGTGGATACGTCTAGCAGACTGCGTCTGAATCACTTAAGCACACTGTTAGCGAGTGTGGTTATTGAGTGGAACATCTTTCCGGATGACATTGTACACACGAGCACATTACTAAGTTTCAAAAAAGATTGGACGAACGTCTGTCCCAAATGACTGAGGGAGGCTGCATGTCAATTGGTCTGCTAGAAACATGATGAGATGTGTGGAGGTTCTTCCACATTGTCGGGCGGGAGGCGATAGAGCTTCCAGGAACTACCCTCTGCAACCCGCCACCATGTGATCTACTGGTCACATGGATCGGATGGATGGTGAGCTGGCTACGGCTCAAAAGAGGCTGTGCACTAGTCAGTCAGATCTGGGCCAATCAGAATCGAGCGCCTCAGGTAAGCACTTCTGACCCCATCACGAAGTGTCTAAAGTATCCTCTTGAAAAATTCTTGGATCTTTACATAAACACTCCTGCGACAATCTTTTGGATCTATCAAAAGCTGTCTCAAGCTACCAAGGCTTTTGGTATGTCCTGTTAGGAGGAATGACGGGTCAAGCATTCACGAGTTGATACACGTGATCGAAAAGTCTTCCCAGGCTTCTCGGGCCGGGTTTTTTGTCCTTCAGGGGCTTTAGTTGAAATGAAAGACACAGGCATGGGAATGGTGTGGTATCGCCCCTAAAATTACCAGCTTTAGGAAATATGTTTGTCAGTGGAACAATCCACATGAATAATTCTCTAAAAGCAATTCGAACTGTATTCCACGAGTAACGGGGGGAGGTTATTCCAGACATCTATCCAACTAATTGAGAAAATTCTCTGCCTACTGAAGATGCGAGTTATAGACCTGAAAATCTGCTTACTTTGTCCCCGCCATCTACTTTTGGAGCCAACCGTGAAACCTTTACGTACCAAACCGTGCCCAAACAGGGCGCATCGTGTTCCACCGAGAGCGATAATAGGCAAGTAAAACAAGATCGAGGAGCGCCTGACGTTTTTCAAAGTCGAAGAGCTTCGGGTCACCAGCTACCGTGGCAACTCGGTAGACATGCTTGGTAGAGGCTGAATTCTTCCTACGTCCTGAGCGGAAAACGTGGTTCAACTTCTGAAGAAACGTCTGAACTGGACCCCCGAAGAGTGCACGGGAGAAATGCCCTTTGGGCCGATTTTTCGTGGTAAAGTGTTAAGAAGTGTTTAAATAGAGTCAGACACCCAGTTTTTCGACTTGTCAAAGGCATTCGATCTAGGCCCACACGTCCCGCTGCGCCACAAACCCGGGTCTTACGGGATTCAAGGAAAAATTCTACGCTGGATTAAGGCGTTCTTATCAGGTAGAATATTCTGAGAGAAAGTAGGCCCGACCTACTCTTATTCGGCGCCGGACTGCATCGAAGTTCCTCAAGGCTCCGTTTTGGGACCACGTCTGTGTCTGCTCTACGTCAAAGACCCTCCAGATTCTCTTTTAAGCCCATGTCTGCTTTACGCGGAGGACTTAAAATCCTGGAGTTCCAACGACAGTGCCCTCCAAACGGATGTAGACGCTGCAAAGTAGTGGCCGCTGGACTGGCACGTTCCCCTGACTGATGAAAAGTGCGTCCGCATGTCACTCGAAGGAGACTCAGCGAACACCTTTGTCGTGCATGGTGTGAATGGACCAGAAGACATTACCAGGATAGATACCAAGAAGTATTTGGGTATCTGGCTCTCTTAAAAGATGTCCTTTGCAGTGCACTATAAAAATTCGGCTCAAAAGGCATTCGCCGTTCTAAGTATGATGTGGCGAACGTTTCTCAGTATTACTAGAATGAACTTCCAGTTTCTCCATGGGGCCTACGTCAGACCGCTTCTTGAGTAGGCCAACTGAGCTGTCTACTCATGACGCAAGAAAGATGTAACCCCCATTGAGCCTTTTCAACGAGCTGCTACGAAAATGATTGCCGGCCTTAAATCCGTGGACTATGAAACGCGTCCCCCAGAGCGTCATCGCATCCGAGATGATCTACTACTTACTTATGCCCCGTTTAAACAAGGTTTAGCCAACAGGTTTTTTACCGTTGACCCAACTAATACGCGGCAGGGATATGGTAAGAAGATTTGCAAGCTCAGAGAGCATACTTTAATTAGGCAACAGTTTTTCTCATTTCGGATAGTTGGTGCGTGGAATAACCATCATCCGACGGTTGTTCACGTGGCATTGCCTACCAAGTTCAAAGCAATTTTAGACGCTTTTTATGTAAGTCCTCGCGTTGGAAAGATTACTGCCTCGCGCCGGGCACTTCAAGAGCAGTGCTACACCCTCTTTTTGCTTGTGAATTTCGGGTAAACGAAAGCCACTCAGCGACAAGAACAAATCCGACCAGGGAAGCTTGGGTGGAAGTCTCGTTCCTTTGTGTCAGTCCGTGAATCCATGAACCCGTGGCACGATACTGGGCCGTCGTGCAATACAGAAACTTTAGCACTTCATGTCAACCCTTACCTAACCCTCAATTTTCTTATAAACGGTAGCTCTTGTTTGGTCATCACTCGCGGCTTTCAGTTAGCCCCGCGCTGCTTCTTTCCTTACCATTCGCCTCAGACAACGGACGGCTATTTCATCTTGTATGGTAGATCCATTTTTTGCAGACTGTTGAGATTCCAGATATAAATCTGTGAGTCACGCGTGGTTTCAGCAGTCCCGAATATCAAAAGAACCAGGTTCAAAATTCTACGGTACTATCTACACAAGGGAAAGCAAATTTATACAACAAACCTCAATGGTCCCCGTTCGTAGCGTCAACAAGTGCACAAGTATTTTACTGACTGGCAAAGTGTAGCGTGAACTTCCGCACACCAAACGACTGGCGTCCCTTCCGACGACAGCCACGTGATTTTCATTGGTGGTGCAATCACACGGAACTTACGGTAAATCAGGTAAAGGCAGGCTAAGCAAACGGGATACGAACGCGCATGGGTAAGCAGGCCAGCTGCGCGCCTTCGCATAGAGACACATGCCAAAACACAAGTGTCGGATGGGACGGCCTTAGAGGCAAAGTGAGTGGCGGGTACAGATTAGCAGATCAATTGGAGATCGAAAGTACTTAGACGGACTGGGCAAACAAATGGGGGAATTATCATGGGGTCGCGATAGGTTCAATACAGCCTGTTTGAGCATATTAAACCTGCTTGCCCAAACTGACCGTGACCGTGTTCACGTTTCCAGTCGTAACTTATATCACTGTACATTTAACTCACGGGCAGACCAACGAAAGATTAAAAAGAGAGAATACATGGGAAGAAAAAATGATCCAGTCCCAGAGTCAGGGCCTGGGAAGTTCGAGTTATTATCGGCTAGACTGAAGCGTTTGGCGGGTTAAGGGGCAAGTCATATGCTTCCGCAGCTCCCAACAGTGACCGGATTTGACTGGGTATATCTTCCAATTCACGAATGTCCGAAAATTTTGGAAAAGTATAGTTAAAGTGGTTTACGAATAACCAGGCCCACTTCTACTTCGTTGAAGAAGGAACCAAACTCCTGTGGAAAATTTTAGACTCAAACTGCCTCCAGAATAACCTAAAGTCCCTTATTTTTGCCGACTGATGGGAAAACTGATGAAGGGCGAAAGAAGCTTGGTTGACTATTCACAAAAAATGATTTCACTGACTCCACACCAAGCGGGGCACAATTTCTAGCGTTGTGTTCTGTGATTGTTGTTCAAATCGGTTTGATGAAGCTGAGTTGCCCCATCTGGATTAGAGAGTACCTGTTTGAATTCCAACTTCATTCTTCCCCAGGCACAACTCCACACCCATCCAATTGTCTTTTACAGCGTTTTGGAGTCGTAAACAGATTGTTTGGAGGCATTTTAGGCTTTGCGGAGAGACTGCCACTCCCCAAAATTTAGCCCGAGCTAATCACACGCTCTACCTCAGGAGCCTTAGGCACGCCACAGCTGCACTTGATAATGTCATGTTCATCATGCCTGACCATTCTCCGACGAGATATAGACTCTCAGGAGAGGTTATCCAGGAGACCTTTTCGGCTGAATGGTCAAGGAATGGCCCAGGTGATCGGTCTCACTGCTGATACGACCACACACGCATCACACATATGCCTCCATTTCTAAGGCTTCAACTCAACTGAACATTTTAATTCCTAGCTTATTGATCCGATGATTATTTGGCGTAATCTTGGCTGGTAGAATTGGCCAAACCTCAAAGCTTTGCTTCGAGGGTGCCTACAAACGTATCTGGTCTGTCGGGGGAGATGTGAAATTCTTTTCAGAGTCATCCATCAGCTATAGTGGCGGGCGGAACACCTATCAATTTTTCCACAAGACGAGCTCTTGTTGTGCATGGTATTGAAGCACATTTCAAGTGAGGAAACAGAAAGTCCGTGTACTCCAGCAGTAAACGGCTCGGGAAAACGAGAACCACCGTGGTACAAATTAACAAAACTCAGCCACGGATGGAAGATGAACGGACCAACTACGAAGGATGGCCGGTTAAAATAAGGTACATATGCTTATGTACCTTGTGTAGGGAGCCGTTCTAGTAAGGACGTACTTAGAAAGCGTCTCCTGTTGTCATTAACGCTGTCTAAGTTTCACAAACATGTAGGAAATAATGAAAACCGTGAGCAGTTGATGAGAGCAACAAAAGCTCTGCGAAAGATTTCCAAAGGAAAGTTGAGTCGCCTCCAAGATAAGTTGGGTTGAAATATAATAATGCCGCACTCATGGAAAGGACAGTCCGAGAAACCGTTTCATCAGTGAAGCCGAGGCTGTCCGAAGGGAAAAAACATGTACCACATCAAAGGCTTCCATATCAAAATGGAGCATCAAGCGGTGGATATATTTATCGGAAGCGACCTGGTCGCCTGGTCACCTCTTTACATTCACATATACCTTTAACCGAACGAAAATTACCTGTGATCCTACACTGGCTTGTTCTACCTGTGTGGATTCCCTTGTCTAACCAAAAATCCCGCAGACCACAGAATTGCGCACCTCCTGTCCGATCACTTCACACATGAAGTCCATTAGGGGGTTGTCTAGAAACTGAAGCATGCCATTGCAATGATAGCAGTGCACTGTTACACCCAGTCTGATGGCACAACCCTAACTATTCTCTCCATACTCTGGACTGACCCCTCTCGCCCTCTTCGAAACATAGCCGCAAATACGATCAAACTGCTTAATTGGCCCCAACCACCTCTTGGACAAGTTCGTCCTAATCCACTTGATCCTCCCTAGAATTTTACCATTTCGGTGCACTTTTGGTTTGTCCTTCCCACAAATTTAATGATTGTCTACCGTTCGCGTTAGCAGGGAACTTTACACACCTGACGCGGCTCCAACGGCTATACCAGTGAGTCCATCCAGTTCAATGTACACTAGGAGTCCGATAGGCTAGCTGCCATTTATCCCTCGTGTGAGTTTTCCACTTCATCTCAGTCACGCTCTCCGTGACAGTTGCAAATTTGTTTATCGTTAAAATTGCCCCCCATCTTGAATGACTACCTCCCCGGTTATCAGTTCAACTGCACCGCCCCTTTTATCTTTGATATAAGTGAACTCTATTTCAGTTTAGCAAAGACCTTTGTATCTTCTGACTTCTTGCCGCGCAAATCGTTTTTACCGCCTCAGATATACTATTTTTGTACCGAAAATCTGGTCAGCCATAGATGTGTTTTAATGCACCAACTTGCGACCCGGTTTCGATCACGCGTTGGCTGTTGATCCATATCGGCTTAGCTTGCTTTTTGGAGTACCTCACCGTTTGTCGGAAACCGTTGAGGTTTGTAATTTTGTATCCGTGTAACTACTTTTATTTTTGTAGTACAGCACACTTGCGTAACCATTCGTTTGGAGTTTTGCCGGTTTGGTTGCTAACTTTGGTGCTCGTTGCTCAAACAATCGAAACGGTCGTTACAATACTCAACGCTGACAAGCGTGGTTCTTTGGATGTCCATCACCAGGTCAATGTCGGCCAATTCAAAACGGGATAAAGAAGTTGAGGAAAGCATTCGGCAAAGTCGAGCAAGGTTCGTTTTCAGCGATGAGCTCTAGGGCTAGTATAGCTTCTATGATTGGTCTGGGGAATTCGGGGTCCAAAGCTGCTCTATTGTTAGCACAGCTTAAAGAGAGACAACCAAAGGAGGAACTTGAGCTGGAATCAGAGGTTATGAAAACAAATCATAGGAAACAACTCCTGGAGGCTAAAGCCGAGGTGGAGATGGCGGAGCTTGAAGCATCTTTGACTGATGGTGAAGACGAGTTAGCGCATAGCAACCGGTCAGGCTTACCAGAGTCCTCAAAGGAGCGTATTAAAAGCTGTGTTGAAGATTGTAGATAGATGGTATCGCTAATGAATTCTGAAAATCACCATGGACTCGGGTTAGCCGGACGACGGCATAATAGTTTAGGCGACTTTCGTCATCTAGAATCTACTATAGAGGGCCTGGAGTTACAAAAAATCGGCCTAATGCAGTTTGCTGGTCGCCCTAGGAGCTACTGGAGGTTGATGCGTCGCTTCGAGCTTTATGTCGAAAGCAAGACCCAAGATGATGGAAAACGGCTCATACAATTTATAAACGTATGCCCCGGTGCAGCCAGGGAGGCCATCGAGGATTGCCTCACGCTTCGGCCTAGAGAAGGATATGAGTGAGCTCGCCGAATTCTGCATGAGTCTTTCTGAAGGTCTCATGTGGTGGATAGAGCCCTGATAGATGATCTCATAAAATGTTTTCGTTCTACATCGTGCAAGGTGAGAGGTCTGACTCAGTTGGCCTTCAAGTTGCAGAATTGCAAAATAGCTCTGACTCAGATGGACCACAGCGCAGAACTAATTTCTCTGGAGAATTTGGATAGGTAAGTGAGGTGCTTGCCCTATACTTTACAACAGAAATGGGCGGAATTTGCCCACCAAGCCACCCATGATCAGGGGGAGCCGACCTTTGCTGACCTCACACGGTTCACCACTCAAAGGGCGAGAGCTTTAAGCAGTCGTTACGGCATTCTGGAAGAACCCGTTGTGCAAAGGGACCCAGGTGTGCGTAACCAATCTGTTACAGATGCAGGCAAGAGCAGAACCACTTGGAGTCATGCAATAGTTCGCGCACAGCAAGCCCCACCATTGACTGAGACGAGTTGTAGGGTTTGTAGTGGTGAACACCGTATCATTAACTGCGAACGCTTCCTCTCTTTCGACCTAGTAAAACGATGGTCCACCTTGAGGTCTCTTGATGCTTGTTTCCAGTGTCTCGAAGGGGCCCACAAGGCAAGGGACTGCCAATCACAATGTAGATGTGGGGTATATGGATGTCGAGCTAAGCATCAAATCTGTTGCATTCGAGACCACCGAATAAAAAACCAGAGGAAGTTCCTGTTTTCAAAAGCTATGCAATGTCTGATAGCATGACGACTGTTTCCTTGGGATTGCTTCCAGTTCGTCTAAAGGAACCTTCGGCGGAATTGGTGACGTATGCCCTCTTAGACAGCGGGTCTGATACTACAGTCGTAAGCCGTAAATTATTGCACCAACTCGGCGTAGAGAATCATCGAACGCCACGTGAAAAACAGACAATCAGTGAGTCTTGTATAGCTCTGGGAGAATCAGTAAGTTTCGAGATGTGTCCACTCCGAGATGACGAAGTTATTATCGTGAAAGGTGCTTCAGTAGTATCCGAAATTCCCCCATCAATGGTCGTAGACTCACACTTGGAGATTGCAAGTCATTGATCTCACTTCAAAGAGTTGTTCTTTGACGATGTTTCGTCTAAACCTGTTAGTATATTAATTGGTTGTGGTGTTCCCGAAGCTCATTGGGTACTAGATCAGCGGTTGGGAGGTCGAAAAGAACCGCCTGCTGTAAAGACACCGCTGGGTTGGATTATACTTGGACTATCCAGGTAGCCGAGGAAGAGTAGCCGCCAGCTGCCTGTCGTTAGTGGAACCATCTATGGAGGGTCAACTTCGTGCTTCTTACAACGCCAATTTTGCAAACATTGATTCGCTCCGGAAAACCGCATCGGTTGAGCACAGACAGTGGAATTAGTGAGCGCACGGATGAAGCATGTTAGAAGACATTTTGTTGTACCGCTCCCGTGGAAAGCAGAGCGATCCACTGGTTCTTTGAACTTTTTGGCAGCCTTATCATGACTGCACTCATTGCAAAAACGTTTTCTGCGTGACCCAGAATACTTCAAAACATGCAGCAGTTATGTCGCGGAATCTCGAGAAGGGCTACGTGGTGCCAGTCCCCCCTGAGCTGATGACATCACAACCAGCCGCAAGATGGCACCTGCATCATCATGCAGTATCGAACCCTAGAAATCCTGGGAAAATGCTTGACTGTGCAGCTAAGCCCCACGGAAGATCGCTGAACGACATGCTTCTCCAGGGGCCGGATACACCTGCTGAGTTGGTAGGTGTTCTCTTGAAATTTCGAAGAGACCGGGCTGCAGTGTTGGCAGTTGTTGAAGAAATGTCCACGCAAGTTTATGTCCCACAGCTTGATCAAGGGTCTCTGAGATTCCTGTGGTTCACCCAAAATGACCTTCATAGTGAGCCTATTGAATTTCAAATGACTTCTCATGTTTTCGGTGGCGTCTCTTTGCCATTCTGTCTCAATTCCACCTTGAGACAAACTGTGTCTGTGTTCGGCAAGCATCAAGACCACAGAATTAAATCATCTACGCTGAACAACTTCTACGTGGATGATTGCTTGGTGTCAGTACCTTCCGTCGCTGACGCAAAGAGTTTTGAACTGGGAATAACCGTGCTGCCGTCAAAAGGGCGGCTTCATCTTCATAAGTGGGTGAGCGATATTCCCGTTGTACTGCAAGGTCTTCCGCCATCTGAGCGAATGGAGACTATAGCGGAAATGTCTCCGAAAGCGATAAACACACAGCAACCTTTATGCGCTGAATGGGATCCACCCCCGACACCCTTTGCTTTCGGTTCCGTATTCCCGAGAAACCACTAACACAAAGAGGAATCCTGTCATTTGTTTGTTCGCTTTTCGATCAACTAGAATTGGCAGCCCTTGTATGCTTACCCTCGAAGAAACTGCTACAAGAGCTTTGTAAAACCGGCCTTGATTAGGGCGCTCCTATCAGTGAAGCTCACTCAATTAGATGGCATTCGTGGTTAAAATTGATCAAGCCGATTGGAGTCGTGCGGCAAATTATTTTTATGCTCATCCAAGAAAAAGCTTCATCTGGTGGTTGTCTGTCAACCTTTTTTGTCGAGATGGAACGTATTCTAAACGATCGACCTTTAAAGTCTGTAAGTTCAGATTGCCGTGACGTAGTGGCTTTGACACCGAATCACCTCTTGCTACACGAAGCAAACGCAGGTATCCCATCCCATTGCAGTTTGAAAGAGTGACTCGCCCGTCGTTGGAAGCAGGTGAATTACTTGTCGCGTGTATTCCGGACCAGGTGGATGAAAAAAGACATTGAAACACTTCAGCTTCGCCATAAGTGGCTAAGTAGGAATAAAAACCTCAGAGGGGTGATGTTTCGGTAGTGTCCGAACATGTTGCTAGAGGAAGGTGGCCATTGGGTATAGTGACAGTGTCAAACGGATGCAGACGGCCTCGTCGGATCGGCATCCTGTCGATGTCATCAAGCGCCATGTTAAGAGCCCGTGTTTGTCGTAGGGGGAAGACTAACATTAATGAGGGGTACGTGAGTTTAGGAGTGTTTTCCGTGTATCCTGATAGATTTGTTTAGAACCACCGGTTTTTAGCTCAGCATGATATCGTGGGTGGGCGCATGTACCGTTGAAACCAGCCTTCGTGACAGGAGTGGACTCGGACTATTCAGGTCGGTGGCTAACGTTGCATGCTTGTAGGTTAGAGCGCTCCTGATGACTCACCTGTTCGCTTGCTGACCGTCAGAGAAATTTTGGCCGGCGGTGTTACAACTTTGTATACCTTTAAAATTGCCCCCCATCTTGAATGACTACCTCCCCGGTTATCAGTTCAAATGTACCACCCCTTTTATCTTTGATATAAGTGAACTCTATTTCAGTTTAGCAAAGACCTTTGTATCTTCTGACTTCTTGCCACGCAAATCGTTTTTACCGCCTCAGATATACTATTTTTGTACCGAAAATCTGGTCAGCCATAGATGTGTTTTAATGCATCAACTTGCGACCCGGTATCGATCACGCGTTGGCTGTTGATCCATATCGGCTTAGCTTGCTTTTTGGAGTGCCTCACCGTTTGTCGGAAACCGTTGAGGTTTGTAATTTTGTATCCGTGTAACTACTTTGATTTTTGTAGTACAGCACACTTGCGTAACCATTCGTTTGGAGTTTTGCCGGTTTGGTTGCTAACTTTGGTGCTCGTTGCTCAAACAATCGAAACGGTCGTTACAATACTCAACGCTGACAAGCGTGGTTCTTTGGATGTCCATCACCAGGTCAATGTCGGCCAATTCAAAACGGGATAAAGAAGTTGAGGAAAGCATTCGGCAAAGTCGAGCAAGGTTCGTTTTCAGCGATGAGCTCTAGGGCTAGTATAGCATCTATGATTGGTCTGGGGAATTCGGGGTCCAAAGCTGCTCTATTGTTAGCACAGCTTAAAGAGAGACAACCAAAGGAGGAACTTGAGCTGGAATCAGAGGTTATGAAAACAAATCATAGGAAACAACTCCTGGAGGCTAAAGCCGAGGTGGAGATGGCGGAGCTTGAAGCATCTTTGACTGATGGTGAAGATGAGTTAGCGCATAGCAACCGGTCAGGCTTATCAGAGTCCTCAAAGGAGTGCATTAAAAGCTGTGTTGAAGATTGTAGATAGATGGTATCGCCAATGAATTCTGAAAATCACCATGGACTCGGGTTAGCCGGACGACGGCATAATAGTTTAGGCGACTTTCGTCATCTAGAATCTACTATAGAGGGCCTGGAGTTACAAAAAATCGGCCTAATGCAGTTTGCTGGTCGCCCTAGGAGCTACTGGAGGTTGATGCGTCGCTTCGAGCTTTATGTCGAAAGCAAGACCCAAGATGATGGAAAACGGCTCATACAATTTATAAACGTATGCCCCGGTGCAGCCAGGGAGGCCATCGAGGATTGCCTCACGCTTCGGCCTAGAGAAGGATATGAGTGAGCTCGCCGAATTCTGCATGAGTCTTTCTGAAGGTCTCATGTGGTGGCTAGAGCCCTGATAGATGATCTCATAAAATGTTTTCGTTCTACATTGTGCAAGGCGAGAGGTCTGCCTCAGTTGGCCTTCAAGTTGCAGAATTGCAAAATAGCTCTGACTCAGATGGACCACAGCGCAGAACTAATTTCTCTGGAGAATTTGGATAGGTAAGTGAGGTGCTTGCCCTATACTTTACAACAGAAATGGGCGGAATTTGCCCACCAAGCCACCCATGATCAGGGGGAGCCGACCTT
>SJOL01005444.1:286881-314667 GCA_004794785.1 Opisthorchis felineus
CCATCACTTTAGCGGATTTCTTCTATCTACAGCACCGACCCCACTAGACGTCCGTAGCACTCGTTACGGCCATAGACTTCTTGACCTAATTTTCATCTGGATTCTATCTCCACTAAAAGGCAGACTTGGACTCATCCACTTGCCAGGGAAGCCTCTCTTTCCAGCACATCTCCGCGAGAACCCATCCTCTTTCCGTAGTCAGGGGACCTTCCCGCATTCTATCCCCTTATGTTTGCACGATCAGTGAGTAAATCCGCCCAAGCCACAAGCCCTACCCCAGCGTGCCTCGTACTGCCAGTGTCCGATGGCTAGCTTTGACCCATATCAGTTCCACCGCCTTACCCACCCATATACCTTCTATCTGATTACCCTTTTCGGCAGCTACCCACCCCTTACTTAACCGTCTCCTGCTGTGCCATGTCCTTCTCTTCCGCATCCCCTGGTCCTGACGTCGAGAAAAACTGTTCAGTTGACAACTCTCCCTTTATTTCCGTGGCCCTACACAGAGGCCTGTTTAATCCAGTACCAAGCTCCACACTTAACTAAGTCCATGAGGTCAGAGCTGCTTTCCTTATCATTAATCCGTCAACCTCGAGAGGTAATGGCATCTCGATTGACTCTGAACACATGCACAAAATGTGATATACTGATCCCAACCCGTCCTTCCCAAGTTCCATTAACCCCTAATTCCAACGTGAGTTATATTACCAACTGCCAACTCAGCACGACCGAATCGCCCGTGAGTCTGTCATTAGCGATGTCTAGCATGTGCTCCTTACTGCACAGACTTCACAAACTCAGCCATCAGTACCATTGAGCGTTGGTTTGTGTTCACGAAAAATAAACTTGACCTTACTTTCTAAGAGCATCTACCGCTAACATTATGTCCAAACGTCAATTTTTTGCTTGTCCTGGGACTCGTTCCACTCGTGATGATCATCTGGGTCCATTAGGGCCTGCCCTAACAACTGTGACCACAGACTCCGTAGGGTTGCGAGAGCAGGAGCGCATGGTTGTTTTTAACTGAACCCACAGTTCCGTGGCAGAATCCCACATTCCTTTCCAATCTACCTAACCGTGGTTCGCCAGCCTCTCATGCCCCAGTTGCTCAAGATAACCCGGTTAACCTCGTTAACTTCAGCTCAAAACTGCCAACCTTTATTTTTTGACGTAGCTCCTTACTGCTGCTCCCACCATCTCGCAGCCGAGCTTTCCCCCAGTCGCAACTCCTCGCAATGCCACCCTCGCTTCGAGTGTCTTTCCGTTGTCTCGGCCCCAGCGACTGATTTATCGTGCCAGTTTTCCTGTGTGTTGAGCCATGCATAGGAGCCATGTAGTGATCGCACTTTCGTGCACCTTTAAGCGTCAGCAGCCGCCGCTTATATGCTATTTTTCTGATTCTACTATTATGATCAGACACAATGCCATGCAACCCACCAGTTGGAAACAAACAAACAAACGAACAAAACAAACAAACAAACAACCAACCAACCAAACAAACAAACTAATACTTCAGTCTCTTACCCTTGTGAGTGTATGTACGTCCTTCCAGTTTAGTGAGCTCAAGTGCGATAACCCCGCCTTCCACACGCATTACGGTGCCTGCTCGTGGTTGTCGCTCGGTGGGCTTCTCGGTTCACCGGTGGCGCTCCTTTGTTTGATTTCTAGTTATTTTTGAAAGTCACTGAATTGTCTTCCTGCATACAATTTACACTGCATGCTTACACCACAAACTTTCCTTCTACCTCCATAGAGACTTTGTATTTGTTGTGTCTAGCAGGCAAAACAATATTCCGCAATGGATTTTTAACGCCTGCTTAGCAAATACAATCTTTTATGTTGTACGGCTAGCATACTGATGGCTTTTTGTGATACCTTAATGAGTGTTTTCGGGCTACATTTTGATGATTGCTAAATCAAGTAGGTAATTTGCCGTTTTCATGAACACGTGGTGAAATGTATCTTATACGTACCTCAGGGCGTCGTGAAACCAGCGGAACTCCACGCCCTGAGGTATAGTTCCTAAGAGGGCAATGGATATTGAAATACGATCCAAACGCTTTATAAACTTATTACGATATTTCAGTAGCTAAGAGAGTTAATAAGTCTGATCAGTCGATGTTGGATGTGACTTTGTTTGTTATCCAACGTTCCATATTTTCATATCATCAGCGTTCTGCAATAAGGTGAGTTATCGCAGCGGTATGGTGAGGGGTTATTTGTCCTTTGCTACAATTTTTCAAATGCCATAAACAGGATATCACGCAACATTGGGCCGCAGACGTTTGCCATTTTCCGTTATGGGATAAACGTGATCCAATTCTATCTGTTCGTTTTTTGTACATCTGCAGCGAAACAAGAATATGCACACATTGCTTCACTGTAAAACCTTGTTTTGTTATACCGAGATGCCGGGCTTTTGCCTCCAAAGAATATGGCGTCAGTTTCTTGTATGGCTCTGCTGCCTTCCTGATCTTATCGGCATTCCGTGTGTACTGAACAGTGGGTGGTATCTTGCCGCAGCTCAGCGACGTAAAACAACAGCCCTAATTACTGTGAAATGAAAATATTTACAGGATGAAACTCGAGCAGAAGAAGAATCAGTACGCACTACTGCGTGCCTTCTGGTCACAATTGTAAATGCGCGCATGACAGGGAAGTGCCGCCTCGTAAACTACAAATAGTATAACCACGACGTGTGTGCATAAGAAAATGTAAAATTCTAAGATTTCAAAAACAACAACAATGGGTGGCGAATTTGTTTTTGTGCCTTGTGTATTTGGTTGATTCTAGCCAATGTACGCAATGATGTATATTTATCTATGGACATCCGCGTTCGGTAAATTTCAGTGAGGGTTTTAAAATAAGCAGGAAATAATTGTACGCATGCTTCTGTATCAGAGAAAAGCATCACTTTACCTTGTTCCGGGGTCTTGCATGTAGAAGGAAGTTGAAACTAATTCCTAAACATTTTTTCAATTGATTCTTGATTTTGCTGGCCTTGCGAGTTATCCCATTCAAATAAACCGATGTTGACGGCCAAAGTACGCTGTCTGTAGCGAATTAACTTGCTTAAACCGAAGTGATGCATTTGGTCAAGTAAACAACAAATTTCTGTTCGTGTACATCGTTTCATTGCTGCTCGGTGTGCGCTCTATGTTTATAAGTACAGTAATTGATTCGTAATGTACACATAATTTACCGGCATCAGGTGAAACGAGATGCAATTCAGTCTCAAATTAAGGCATCTACACGTTGTTCGTCAACGGGTGTGCTTCACACGGATGAGTGAAATTACTAAGGTCTCATGGGCTGCAAATTGGATCAGGGGAGATGAACAGCTAGAACTAAGTAGTAATGCTTAATAAAGGAGCAACGAAATCGAGCTACTTAGGGGAACATAACGTTAGGTGACAGCCGGAATGTTTCAAGTACTGTTAAGGTTGAACTCCGTATACCAATAGGATACACAATGACAGTGTGAAAAAAGAAATCACTGCCACACTACGCCACTAGGCAACATTTGAAAAAAGTAGTTCAAAAGCTTACGATTTATTTATCTGCCTTTACGAACTCATCGCATGAGTCCATTTGACACGGAAAAATATTTCGTAACACGAAGTTGGTTAGTACACTCGTTTCTATAAGATTACTCACACAACGATCAGTCCTTCCGATTGGCCGTTCTGTAGTCCCCAAATTTTTTACGCATAAACTGATACAAAATGGAAAATGAAAACCATCTGCAGACACAAAGCACCTACCTGCGACGTAGATGCTTCTCTGACGAAAATAGAGCATGTGACTTGTCAGCAGTACTTGTCATTTTCCTAGTTCAGTAAAGAAACAGTTTTGCTGATGCAAACTAACAGCCTTCTCAAGTTTTCTCCATTCCAAAACACTCAGCAGATTTATTTTGCATAGGGCTATAGTTTCCTGGAGAAGGTTGGACAACATTTTAATCAACCAGTTAAAATAAACTAAACAACCAGAGAAATGGATTCTTCGTAAGTGAAAAATTGTACGAAATAAGCGGCTTATTAGCTGTTTCCCACTTAGTTTAACATGTTTTTATGGGCACATTAATCATGAATATGCACGTGGATACCGTTTACTAGACTCAATTGTACCCCTCATCTTAAACCTCAAACTTGACTTCATGGTTCCACTGAATTTTGCTATTGTAAAGCAAAAGATATGCGCGAAATGACTTTGAATGCCTGCAGTCGAGCAAAGTGACAAGAAACCTGCAGACACTTCGAGGGCTGAGGCACTACGGATGTCAGTACGGCTCCACAGGCAGTTCCAAATCTTAGGGTTCAAGCACTTAGATTTTGTGATCTGTTATCCCGCCGGGCGTATTTCGCCGGAAATTGGGCGCACATTGGAAACCGTCATGATGACTCCATGCAAAATGTCGAGGTAAGATTTCCACGGAAAAGGTTGGCTAAATAGTAAGATTTGTGACCTAGTAAGTTGCGATTTGTGCCAGACTTGAATGTAGTTTGGTGAATCAGACCCTTACGATAATATGAACTCTTTCTCCGAATTCCTGCTAAGGCTAGACAGGATAGCACAGGGCGTCTTCTCCGGTCCCCCCTGGTGGTGTCATTTTGAATTAGAACAAAAGAGCGAATGAAGTTTTAGTTTGTACTTTTCAAGCAGTCTGTCAATACAATCGGCTAATCCATACCTCCATTACGGGCCCCATGATTAAGAAGACCGGACTAGACTTCGCTACAACATAGTATGTGTACCTACTTCGCGCGGACATACATTCACATTATTAAATGATGGATACGGGACTTGAAATGATTCTTAAAGGAAGGAAGTAGCAGAGTGAGATAGGAATGGTCGGTTCTACATCATAAGGAAAGGACCGGTGTAAAAATCCTTCGTGGGATCTTTTTGAGTTAAATCTGCTGATGATGTAATGTGCACAAAATTTTACAGGCATGTGGGAAACCGCTGATAGAAATAACTGAGTTTTCCGCTTCAGCTTGGGGCATCTGTACATGGAGGATAAATTAATATAACATCGTATAAACTGGGTCCCCCGGAATTTCTTCAAGCGGGGATGAAGAAGAAGGATCTGGTTTTCATTCGGATGTCTGATAGGAGCAATGCTGATTTATCGACCTGTCAAGAAAATGTTGACTATTCTACCTTACTGTTGACCGGCTAGAAACCGTGCTTTCATTTCGTGTCCGTGGAACATTAACCCCCCACCCCACCCCACCGTTAAATGTATGAACCAGTGACCGCTTCAGATTTTCACCTTTTTCCAGCGACTCCCTCTGAAATAACCTGACTGCTTTACACCCTCACATTTTGAAAGCATCCTTGAACGATATCAAAGATATAGAGATCTTTAACCGTGGGGTTTCACACTGTCAGATATACTTAGCTTTCAAGCTGGGACTGAACTGAGTCCTCAAGTTTTCCACAAAGTGTTTGGTAATAAAATTAGCTAGAGTGGCTTCGGTGAACACTTGCAGATTATTTTCATAAGGGAAACTACTCACAAGGTTGCTGAAAACTCTTCGACAGCTCACGACCGGTTTCGCCCTTCTTGGATTTCATCAGATGGGCGCAGTCCCCGAATTTCCGTCAACCTTGTGTTCTGTTTGAACTCGAATTGGACTGATTTCGACACATACACTCATTTGCTAATCAATTTGGTTTTCACGGTAGACTCAACTGAATCTCTCATTTATGATATTCTTCAACTGAATGTGCTACTCAAAGGCCACCTCATGTTTCAGCTGGTACGATATCCGAGATATCGCAGTACATTTTCGTATTTTCCTATTATGTTTGGAGTGTCAGGGTAAGCAGATGAAATAACGTGGTAGGATACGCTGAGTATTACAAAGAGTATGTACGTGAGCATTTTGTAGCCTTTGTAAAACTTTTGTTGCGAGTAGCTTTCGCGTCGTATCAATAATAACGAAGCCTTGTTAATGAAAGCCTTATAATACTCTCCCGTCCCACTGCGCTCAAAGTGGTTTCTAGCTGATGAACAGAACATTTTCAGTTTGCGAACGCTCTGAGTAAAACACGATGCTGGGTATCCGAACGTCTTCCACCCTGTTTGTACGGCAAGTGGACTTCTTGTTCATTGTCTAAGTGCTGGAAACCTGCTTTGAGATACTAAATACGAAAGCACGCGCTCAGTAAACAATCGATAAAAAAAGTATCCGAAAGAAGTCCATCAATTCGTGGACAGCATAGGATTTCGTCAAACTCACCCTCTTTGTTTACAGTTTCTGCGGCGCATTCTCCCAGGAACTACAAAAAACAGGGTTTTGAAAGCAGATGATCGAACAATGATTGCCGGAAAAGGTTCCACGATAAAATGGTAGTATTTCCACGCCATAGGACATAAGACTGATAAGTCATAAAACCTACCTAACCAAGTGGTGCTTCCCAACATTTCACCACTTTCACGTAAGGGCCAATAAACCCAATAGATTTGAGGAGACAGGCACACTTGCGACCGGTTAACTCCTCAACATCCATTTTGCCACCCACTGGTGATCTACTGATTTGTCAGGCGAAAACATGCTACGTCTTTTTGACACACAGAGACTTTCCGAAATAACATATGCTTTCCTAGGCACTTCAAAGAAAATCGGAGCTGCCTGAGTAGCCTGGTTTGTAAGAACGGAAGTGTTACCCACTCATTCTAATAGCAGAACATATTCAGACATCATTAAGTCCCCATCAGTCTTCTAGCCGGATACTCTCATTTGCATGGCAATTTGGTCTTGATGGAGACCCAACTGAATCCAGCAGCATCTCTAGTTTATAAAGGCCTCCTTCAACTGAATGTACTGCATCAGGCCGTCTTATGTCTCAGTTGGAAAGATATTCGAGATATCGCAATACATTGTCAAGACGTAACACACCACTCATAAGATTTTCAAAAAATCTTCGACAGCCTACGACCGGCTTCGCCCATTTGGGGCTTATCAATTAGGCGCAGTTCCCAAGTGTAACCAAACCCTATATTCTAAATGAACAAAAATTGGACGGAATTAGTCAGATACACTAATTTGCGTACGAATACGGTTTTGAAGGGAGACTCAACTAAATCCGACCAAATCTCTCGTCTATAATTGGTGAACCGGTCGTTGATTGCCGAAGAGTTTTCAGCAGTATAATGAGTGGTGTGCTAGGCCCACCAGAATAGTTTAAAACCGGGACACCTCGGTGAACTTCTCCCCTGCATGGTTTCTTTGCAATCACATAATTGTGGTCGGAAATATCTAGTAACCTTTCAATGTGAAGCACTTGTAGCGTGTAAACAAAATCCGCCCTCGTCGGTAACGATCCGGGGGCGCAAATAGTAGCGAAAACACAGTACTTATACAATCAGCTGCAGTTAATTCTGCGCACCAGAAACTTTAGCATTCCACCTTGAGTTCAGCGAGCTTGTCAGCCTGCATAATTGAAAAGTCCTTTCTAAAAGGGGGATTTCATTGGTGGGATGACCGCACCCGTGAATCAAGGAGTCCTACGGAGATGTCATCGAGAAAGTGGTGAGAAACTGAATGCTATCGTGCCATTCATCATGTTAACCATATTCAACCTTCGCAGCTTATCCTTAAAATGTCTTTCGGCATTGAAACAAGCTGTAAGGTAAAGTTCGTAGTACGCAAGTTTCCGACCAAGAGATTCTCAGTTACACCAAAATATATGACATGGGTTATTGTCAACTATCTAATCAGTTGAACAACAAGCTTGGTATGATGGCGCGATAACAGTCTTCTGACAATACGCACTAAGCACCGTTTGGATAACTTTAAACGGGATCAACTAGAGGAAAAATGCCCTCCCGCGTGAGCATCGCTACCCAGGGGAAATAGTACTCACCTCATTTATGTTGTTCCTATCAGATGTGCTCTACGTTGAATAAGTCACTCGCTCTCGCTGTCAAATGAAGAGTTAACTAAGGAAAAAAGCATTTGGAAATTCTTCGCGAAAACTATAACAACCACCGCAACTGGGGTTGGGAACGGTAATGTCCATTAGAGGACCTTCATATAAAGCGAGCGAAAAGTGATTTCCAGACTTCATCTTAACTAGCGCTTCATCATTTCTTCTCCGCGATGAAGAACGACATGCAAAGCAAATCTTAAGGTGTGGATTGTTGGATATTCCAAACAAGGATGAAACAGTTGTACAGGGCAGTTCGGCACGGCTGGACTTCATTTTCAGGGCGAAATCTCCATTGAACTATCAACACCTCTATTCTTAGAGGATATAGGTTCTCGTAAATAAGGTGAACATAAGTCAGCGAGTTGTCTCATTTACCCTTTTTTGATATCCACTTCATGTTGCTGCAATTTTTCTGACTACTGGTTTTAGCTACGTCAAATATGCGCATGGACTATTCCTTTTTTTCGCGAGACATTTGAGGACAGATTCCTTAGTTTGATCTCCAGTAATTCGGTTGTCCCAGTGATCGCAAGGGCCACAAAGCTGAATTGATTTTTTCGTTTTCAAGACGGGCCGATGTGGCATCGACAGAGACGCGTTACGTAAATAAACGTGATCCAAACACGTGATACCGAGTAAGGTGCTTTGTAACAACCAATTCTGCCACTACTTTTTTATTACTTCGATCTCCTTCACCGAGCATAGCACGAGATAACTTTCACGTTCAGTGAGTGAGCTGACAGGTTTCCTCATTTCCTCAACAGTTTCTTCTTAATTGCTGTACTTCACATACGCTCGTGGAATTAGCCACAAAAGTATGCCAATCCGGGCTCCATTTCGACAGTTACAATCCTACTACTGGTGAAAAGCATGCTCCAGAGCTCTCCAAATTTCCAATCCACAAATTTGCTGTAATGATTTTGTTGAAAATTGTTGCCGTGCTTCTGGTCATGGTAGGAACGACTGTCCGCACACTTTCGCTCTTGCACGTGCCTCTGTTGGCTTCTGTGAGAGTTTGCTTTCAGGAACAATGGTTACTGTGGGCCGATATTGCTCTTGTATGAATGACCGTGCAAGCCGTTTATAGTAATGGTGTCTTTGGTTGAACTGGCCTTCGCCTATGGTCGCAAACCAGCCTTTCCAAACGTCCGGTCGTGGCAACTGAGTAAAAAATATATTTGAAATAATAGTTCTTACCCTCCCGACAGTGGCGTTTACGAAAGTACAAACAAGGAATTCCACAACCCACTGCACTACGGTTGAATTGAAAATACAATTCTCCCGTGATAGAGGAAGCATCTTCGGAATATTATAGTGTCTCCTCCACAAGGGTATTCCACTCTTAGGGGGTGATCAGTGAGAGCCTTGTCCGACTGGGCTGCTGACACTAGAGTCATATTCAGGTGCACTAAACAGCTTTCATGAATTTTAGACGGAATACATCATTTCATCTGCAGGGAATGTTCCGGAACTCTGATAAAGTAGAACCAATGGGCCGCCTCGGGCTGGAGGAAATCTTTAATCTCCTCATGTGTCTATTGTTGAGATATCTACGAGAAAAAGGACACCCGGCTGAACCAGACAGGGGACAATGAACAGAGTCTGAGTGCCGAAAAACTCCTCCTAAAGGGATATTGCATTTCCTGCTAGTGGCTTACTCATTTTGGTTGATGAACTCGATGGGTCCAGGCTTTTAACACACTAGTATGCTGCTGTCTTATGACACGGACTCATGAAGACAGACCACTAGCCGAACGCTAACGGAACTTCAAATCAATACGCTTTGCCTCAGACAAGTGTTATCGGGTAGTCGCATCGGCGACTATTTTCGTGGCAGATCATAAGCTAGACCGAACGACGATAACTGTGTCTGCGTGCTGACAACCCAGAACTAACATTCGAAATTCGGTATAACTTAATTTTTATAAGCAAGGACCTCCTTGCTGCTCGAGTTTGTCTTGGTGAATTTCGGAGGGGTGTTTACCAGGTTAGCCATAACGCGGTCGGTCAGACCAACGCACTCACCTCTTGAGGTAGAGGATAACGATTTTATGGACAGTTGAAGACCATCAATCCTGAGGAATACGATAAAGGAAATCAAGAAATAGATCCATCCTCCTTTTGGATGGTGAGCTATTTGAATAGAAACGCATAGTTCGGTGGTACGGGATGGCCTGAAATGATATGGGTCATTAAGTCCTGGAGAATGAATGCGTGGCGGTATCATTTCGACTGTTCTCATGAACAGCAATACACCACAAGCAACGAATAAACGAACATACAAGTCAGTATTGGAGATGCAGATTACGAACGAAAGCAACGGAGTCACGTGGACCAGAGTAGATACAACCCACAGCTCAGGTCATTCTGTGAACAAAAGCCTGGTCTAGCTTTTTGGTTGTGGTGCGCTTTGGTTGGTGAGTGCTCGAAATAGTACCAGCCCCCGCAAACTGCCTTTTTCTCCCGTCATTAACCTGGATTATTGGCCAGGAAACCGATCCAGCCAATTTCACTGAAGAGCAGCTGACGCTTGGTTCAACAACTGTGAGCCAGTGATGATGAAAAAGTGAATACTGCAATGATCGGCATAACGCATCACCCACGTCGAATGCAAAGCAAGTGGAGTTGCCATTTGGATCAGAGGAATGGTCCTACGACTGTTTCACATTTCCTCAGCATGCAGCGTGATTTTACGAGCTCCGCTCGTACCGAATCGACGTAGACCGTTAATTTCGTAGACGAAACTCTCTTGGTCAATGTATTGAGATTTGAACGGGATTAAATAAAATTGAAAAGAAGCTATGTTAGTGTTTTGTACATCGCAAGCCAAAACCAGTGTATGCCTAGTGTTCGCGGTCAGATATGGTGTAGGTTGTTGCTAAATACTTCGCCTTGTTTAGATTAACAGGATTGAAAATGTATCACTGTGGTTTGAAAACCAGCACAGGAAGTCTGTCGTCTTTCCAGATCACCCCACTACAATCATTGACGATTATTTAACCTCAAAAGTCAGCGTTCCTGTATGACCCTGTAGTACACACTGCTTGGGAGTTTTCTGTATAGTTCTTTCGAATTTCTAAGCTTCTTCGCGTAGGATCCCATATGAAGAAACATCCGGCCTTGGGGACACCGTGCCTACCTTCCCAATGCATCAGTATTCATTTCGTTACCGTTGTAACCGCACTAAACGTACACTGTTACTATCCGTATTCGGTCACCCAGCCCCAGATAAAGCCGGTTCTTTATGGGTTCTTGGACGTAACGCAAATGCTTCTTACGTTTTCAGTGGCATCAGTTACAGCTACGGCTGACTACTTCAGCTGTTTTGTGATATTCAGGCAAAAGTTTAGTGTCACCAATGGGCAAGGCCCGCATACAGTTGTCACATGGCGCACAGAGCATTCTTAATGACCCAGCCAAGTTTGGAAAAGTGCCATTAAGATGGGCTTGATGCAGTTAGCGGACCTAGTTCGTGGACTCGTCATAATATACGTGCAAAACCGCGTTTCAATTAACGTCCTGCGGCGAGACGCGTAGTTATCATTCCCTTGACCTCCCCATCCCGGTCGAAGAAAATGTAGCAGCGGTAACTACTATACCTTGGTACACTGTTTACGGCTAAATAACTGACCGACTGAGGACTTATTCGTCTACCGTACCAGTATTATGAGTCACGTAAAAGTAAAGTTGACCAATGACCAAAAATAAGATGGCCTACGCTACTCTAGGGTACAGTGGAATACACTAAAAAAGATTTCCAATCTGTTTTCTTATAAGTTTAGACTAGGGTATATGAAAATCTGATGGAGTGGAGAGCTACATCCATATCCAGTGCAAGCCTACCGCTGACCTATCCCGATTTTGTGCGCGGCCACCTGCAGCGGAAAGGAGATTGCTAACAAATCATCTACTGTACGGGCTTAAATCAGTGGTCAGTTATACACTCCAAGGAATTTTGACGTACGGACTAGGTCATAAAACTGAATGAAACGCTCGGATTTTGAAAATGAGGCGTAGTCACAGTGGACTAAACCATGTAGGATTAACAATGGGGCAGCTACCTATAAATTTGGTTTATAGTGTCAACTACTCGTATCAAGCAGTAAGTAAACCATGGGCTAGGTAGTGGGAAGAGCAGCCGCGGATTCACCTGTGAACTACCTAACCGTAGCAATCTGTTACATCACGTTCAAAACTGATTGTCATCCGCATGCCTAACACAAAAACATTAAAGGAATAGTGAGCTCCGGTATTTTTTTGCTTTTATTGAAGATTATTACAAACACCTTTGCGGTGTCAATAGCGATTCAGTATGAAAGCAGTCTCTGTTACGATTATTTTCCTTAGGCACACCTCAATCGGCGTCCAAAAGCGTGCCATTTTCCGTACTGAGCAACAGCACAGAGACACTTGCACTTCAGCACCACATAGAAGTTCCGGGAAAAGGACTGTACAAAATTCGATTAGCGGGAACATAGAACTGTCTTTGTTGTGAACTAAAAATGTATGATCCAAGGAAGCCATAAGCTTGACTGGACAGTTGAAGAATAGATACATAAACCAACAGGCTGGGTTATAGCATCTACCTTGCAGTGAGCACAACGAGAAAAACATGCCGGGGCCGTGACAAATGGAAACGAGGACAAACGGAATTCAGAGGAAGTGGTAAGTATGAAACAAAGTATGAAAAAAGCGCATGAGTGTTGATCAGCTTGCGCCTGACAATAAGGTTGCCGTCATCAATTATCCGATGAATCACTTGGATCTGAAGTGCTCTCCGAATCATCCCCGCTGGAAGACGAAGCGCTCAGTCTATTGGAACCACCTAGGAAGAAAGATAAGAGTGAGAAAAAGAAACTAAAAATTCACTCACGTTGTTCTTTGACACCAAGTGTGCTTCGGATACTACGAACATTCGAAGGAGGTTCTGGAGTTTTTGAAAATCGGCTTTCGATTTCTCGGGCCTTGGCTGTCAAAGTGACGTCACTGGATTTTTCTGGAGTGGTAAACGGGCCCTTCTTCACCATCTTGCGACTACTCATCTTCGAATTCCGCAGAACAACCTTGACGTACTGCTCGAGTTCTCGTAGGGTGGTGTGTTGAAGGGTTTCGAAGTCGAGTTCGATTTCGTCAGGATTGCAGTCCCTATGAGATGGCTCATGCTGTTGGATTATTCGAATAACCTGTCCGAGTTTGTCGCCTGGTAATTTATTGATATCGAGGCTCAACTGCCGTTTCTCATCGTACGTCATCAGCTGTACATTACGTTCGGACATTTCTTCATCCATCTCATATCCACAAATGATAGACTGCGGATACCCGCTGACTTCCGCGGAATTCGGAACGGGTACCGTGGAATGGTGGAGCGCTGCAAGACATTGGAGCGGTGCATTGGAACAGAATAATGCGTGGGTAAAAATATGACTGAAACTAAGGTAGACTCGCTAACGCGCCACATGATAAACTAACCAGCAGGTTGACGGTTTTTCGACTTAGATTGCGACCGACCGCCTTGTCTAGGGAAGCAATTATGAGTGATAAGAGAGACGTCTTACCTGGAGGCCCCTGTGCTATCAAATGACACATTCGAAACGTTGAGTGCAGTTGCACAGCCAGATTGTGCAGGAGGCATGTGCGTCACGACCGCAGAAGCTGAGAAGTAAGGGATAGAACCAACGGGAAATACCTCGTTTAGCCTGTGAGTTTAGAGTGTTGAGGATAGAGCTCAGTTCCGCTGTGCTGCGTTGTAGTTCATCATTACACTGTTGGAACTGGACAGTAAGTCTTTGGTGTTCCTTTATCGAGTTTTGTATCAGCTGGTCGAGATCCTGATTGTCAGCTGGTACTTTTGACAGAAAGTCCTCAAAAATTCCACTCAAAAGCTTCCCGATTTTCCCCACATCACTGGACTCTCCATTGTACTTGTAGCAATTAGTAAAAATTAACCTGACGTCTTCGGCGAAGTCGGAACTGGTGTGGTACTCGCCACTGTCCAATTTTACCTTAACAGTGTGAAGATCCATCGGTTTTTTCACAATGTTGTGATAATCATGTAATCCCATAGATCGTGCGTCCACTGGTTTGATAAAAAAGTGGTTTAACTCCTAAGCACAATAGCATGTGAACCATAGAATACCCACCTTATACCGGTAAGAAGAAATCTCACTCAAAATGACGCTGCATTGCTTTAAGGCTGCGGATAGGTGCACAGACTTGTCAGTATTCCGTTCACTGTACTCCCGTTTCATTTTTTTAACCTGACGTGATGAATCTCCGGTCGGCTGGACACTCCGAGGTGGATCACTGAAGCTTTCCATTTTCTTCTTTGATGCCTTCTTGCGGGTAGTTGATGATCGGCCGTCTGGAACGAGTGTCATGGAAGCTTGTTTCAAACTTGAAGCCCGAACAGGTGACTGATCGACAGAACGCAACTGCGAGGATGAACCCGGTCTGCAGAATTTGGAATTCTTCTCGGGGTGTATTTTGGTTTCGGGTATGGGCATAGATTTCAGGAGTTCCCTGGCCAACTGTTCCAACTTTACTGCCATGCCCACTATGTCGTCTCCAGGCTTGTTAAAAATGTAGCAGTTGCGGAACATCGTAAAAAGATCATCAAAACACTCCACAGAGGAATGATAAAACTTGAGGTTCAAACGCTGCTTTATAGTTCCCAGGTCCATAGGGTGTTTCACAATCTTTGGATAATCCTACCCATTCATGACTGTTACTAATAGGACGTACCGGCAAATTTAGGCGCTCGTAATCAACCAGTCGAGTGAATGGCCATACAAATTTCTCCTTCAGCAACCGACTAATAACTTCCTTCTTGATGTATTCCAGTTGATTGGTGGTTTGCATGGATGGATATGGTTTGGATGAGTGCGGACCAGGTTCCATCAAGGCAAATGAATCCATGATCACCAAAGGCTAAAGACAGAAAACAGAAAACGGGCTCAGTTGAACGAACTGCAATTCGTGGACGTAAAAGCCGCGAACGACAAGCTCTAAGGAGACGTGCTGGTCCTATGCCCTTATACTTCGGGGAAAAGGGGATACTTCCAATAGCCCAAACAGGCGAAAAAGCAGGGAAAACAAACAGTTGCGATCATTTCTCTTCTGAAACGCAAGTTCACAAAATGGACTCAAAGAACTGGTGCGATCCACCCAAATGTAACGATGTCCCTGGCTTTAGAAAAGCATTAGTACGGTCTTTGTGATAAGGTCCAAATTAAGTGTTGATATTGTTTCACTCTCCTCAGTCATCTTAACTAGTATCCCCACATCCAAATAACTTCCATGAAGGTTCAGCATGTTTTATGTGCTGCGAGACTAACTTTATCCGTTAATTATCCACACGCTTTCTCCTTCATAGAACTAAGCGGTCGTCCATTTTCTTCCCTGGATTCTTTGAAAAGGACAATTCCATTATGCTTAATACACCGGAACTCATTTCAAAGAGTGACCTTAATTGATTCTGCAGTCAGTAAGCAGTTCGATGTTCGCACGGAGTTTCAAAATAAGTGCTGACAGGATGGACGGCCTACGTTGAGCGAATACCTAAAACGCGTACAAAGAATACTAGTGTATCTAAGCATGAGACGAGAGGACTCCACAAGACAAGACACTTCCTGGAAGATCTAAACCAGCAAATCACCGGTCTATTGTTGGAATTTCCATACACAGAGATCACAGTTCTCTACACAGTTACATTTTACAGCCGAAGAGAATTCAGACGTAAAACAATACAACAGAGGGACTTCGCTTGACTTCTGAGAGAAAACATGTGCCAGTCGATTATAACTCTCAAGAGGCAACACAGATTACCATGGACGTGGTTAGAGTGACAGTTTCAAGGGTTTATAATTTGAAACAAGCACTAGAAATAGAATGTTGATGTTGGATTAATTAAGCGCAGTAAAATCAAGTTGCGCACGGACCAGCTGCTACACGTGATAGAATCTAAGTGACTTCATCAGACGAAACGTGGCCAGTAAACAGGAGTGTTCCTGAGTATTCGACCTGCTGGTGGCAGGTGAAAAGTGGAAACTTACTACAACACAATAGCCCGAACCACTCTTTGCCATGAGACAGTTTAGACGCGCTTGTCACTGGCCACTATACCATGTTGAATGCCAAACCGTTGGTGGGTCATGTTTAATGCCTATCCCTGGCCGCGGTGTGACCACTCTAAGCGAGGAGCTAAGGGTTGACTGGTGCATGGGGTGTGCCAAAGCTTGCGAACACGTACGATGAATATTCTAATTGAGAAGTGTCTGGCGACCATGGACCTGAAAAATCCAACGGATGCCTCGCACGCTGTGGGTAAACACCTAATTTCACGTACCTGTCGTTCTCAGAATTACAAAGCAGTTTAGAAGCGAAACATGAAATTCATAGTCAGGAAACTCAATCACAATCACAGACGCCTCCTCCATGAGGATGAAGCCTACATCGACTTTTAACGATACTGACAGAAATCGTCCTGCTGTGTATAAAAGAAAGTTCATCTATCAGACCTATTGACCTCAGTGCGTACTAGCAAATCCTAATTCCAGTGTTACAAGAGATATCCTATCTTGAAGGTATCAACTATCGACTGGACCACTGGAGATACCGAGGAGAATTCCCATTTAATCTCTCTCTAAAACATCTCACTGCATACCATCACACGAGAATTACACCTGAGTGTGCACGATAACCAGACAGTGTGGTGGGTACGGTAAGCTCCCATGAGAGAATCTGCCCTAGCAGTGATGCAACGTTTGATGAAACGCTGTAATCCATCGATCCGTCCCGACGCTATCCCTTATCAAACTGAACAATTAGTTAGTCTGACCTACAGGCGGATACATGTTGGATTGTCCAAGGTTCCAACAAGGCCTTGGTCGGGAGCCATCTAATCAAAATTAACCCAAAAATGTTACATAAGTCGAGTCAAAAAGCCAACATCCCTAGCTGTTGTTTGTTCGGCAGAACAGATCGGGACAAGTGTGGCGACTCAGGACTGGGCCCATTCACATGTACATTTGTCTGATGTGAACCAGACAGCTGGTAGGTGCTATCCGTTACACTGAAGCTGCGCGGGGTGTTACCAGACCTGCCGGTTTTAGTATATTTTGCGCACGTGATGGCGGGTCCTCATGACTGGCGTGGTCATACAAAACGTCATGGGTGTCTGAGAACACGCACGGCCGAATCATCTTCTAACTTGCGTAACAGCATTGTGCTTTTTGTTCGGAATCGATCGTGCTCACTGAAACGTGCATTAAATTGCCCGCTGCACCGCAGTCTTCACAGTGGGTATCGCAGACATCAATTTAGTAGTCTGAAAGCGTTGTGTTTTGAATGGATCAACTATTAGTGCTGGTGTTAGCAGTCTTCAGAACAGTTCGGTTAACGAATCTAGATAAGGCGACGCGAACTGTCTCGTTGCTTTCACTTTTCTCAAAATATTCACATTCAACATCCAGACTATCCGACTTATTGTGTAGTGAACTCAGTCTTCTCACATTTAGGACGATCTATTAATTTGGAAGTTGATGCACTCTTACGCCCAACACCTACATGGCGGTTAAGCTTACTGGATACGCTGGTTCCAACCCACCTACTATCGGGATCTGGACAGCCTAGTGGTCCCTCGAATCGGGTACGACATTGGAGTGAACAAAGGTAATGTTGATTACCTGAATAAACAGGTATATATATATATATATATGGATTACGCCTCTTTATCGTAACGGCAAATTGTACCCAGTTCTCCCGCTCCACCTTAGTCTTCACTTGCTGGTACCGAAAGCTTCGCTACCTTCCCGCCCTTCTTTTATTTTTGTACCGGTTCTCTCTGTTTCCGACTCTCGGCCCGAGCCGGGAACCGCAGGTAGGATTTCCGGGATGGGACCGGGTACTTCTACTATAAATCGACTAGTCCAACGACAATCCCTTATTGATACCTTCGCATTGACTTACTCTCAGAATTACGGCATACATTTAGTAAATATTCGAACTAAACAACAAAAAGCTCAGGCATATTTTATTTTGAGAACCGGATTCGTCGTAATTTCATGAACTTGAATTATTAATATTAACGATGAAAACAGCCAACCGATTTATACAACAATCCTCATACACGCAAGGGTGACACCATAAAAAGCTGCATTTCATGAAAACGTAATGGTGTACGCCCATCATACTCATCTTGCAGCCACACTAATATCACATGCCAATTTGACTCTTATGCTCTTGTAGTCGAATTTCGAGGCAGACAGGGTTCCGCTCAGGTCATGGGTGTATTGACCAAAGCCCTATCAAACACAACTAATAGGGTAAATAACGTCGGTTCAGTGGATCGCACTTGTGATATTACTCCTGTGTTCCGAACACCCTTGGTCATGACGTCACCGAAAAGCCTAATACCGGCTGCACTTTGCAGTTCGTCAAGGTTTTATTCCCAGAATTAAGGACTTGAATGACATACAGGACTTATGCGGAGTTAAGTCCTCATTTGCGAATTTATCTGACAGATCCAAGTAAAATTCAACGTAAAACCTCGTCAAAATTTACGGACAGCCCATCAGCACAAATCCAGCACAGCTGTCCTGTCAACCTACCTTTTCAGCCTTTTAATCCAAGAAACCTACCGTGGATGTTTCTTCCAGGAAGAGCTTAGAGATGTTAAATATGTGGACGCAGTCGCGCTACTTGGTTCCGATTCCATTTGGGCGGAAAAACAATAATCCGAATGTCACCATGAGATTTGGCAAGTGGTTTGCGCCCAGCACTATTGTAAGGCTGCCGGAGAACACCAGCAAACCTGTCCATAAAATAACAACTAGAAATAGTAGACATTTACCTATCTGGATAGCCGCTTCGCGGCGGCAACAGCACTGTCGACGAAAGGAAGGCCAGAATCACTGGAGCATCTTCTGCTTTGCTTAAACAGCCTTGAAGTCGATCTGTGTTGGACGGAGCGCTACAACGGCCAAAAAGCCTAACTCACGCGAGGTTCGTAAAATATGACCACGAACCATTAAGCACAAAAGCGGTATTCACTGAACGCCGGTAGGCAACGGCAGTTATAGGCGTTCGAATTTCCAGAACGTTGACCTTACATATATTTTCAACAAGACACGCTGTAAATGGGTTGAACCGACGACGCAGCTGAGACGTTACTGTTACTACGTGATAATAAATTGTGGAAAAACTTAACGTCTGCAAAGAGATGGGTATTGCATTGATTTGTGCTTGTAAAGCCTGGTCATCGTGCGCTGAAGAAACAGTATTGCTCGTGTTTGACAACGGGAGCATAGCTTGCGCATCGTAGGAACACAGGATTGGCAACGATGACGCGAGACGATTGATTTTTTTGGCCGCTTGTCCGATTGGTGAGTTTCTTCGGCCGTAACAACAGCGCTGGCTCTGCAAAGTCGGCAGCGCAAGCCAAAGGGCGAAGCAGAATGATGGGCCCTAGCTACACTGACACGTACCGAACGTGGTTAGGGTGACAGTTCCCACATAAATCATTGGGGTTTAGTGGCAGTGATGGCACGCTGCCAGTAGTGTCTTAACTACCGGCCTATTTTCATCACGAACCCACTATTCTTTTGTCTGTTATCTGTACCGAACCCCAACCCCCAAATTTAAACTACCGCATGCTACTTGATGCACCGGTTCGAAGCACCACGCAGGTGTGCACGTGTGTAAATTCACCGAAATGAGCAAATATATGTAGCTATCAATGACTGAATGGTACACCCAAGTGGTTCGATAAATCCCCGTTAGAGATTCTCCGCTTTTGCTTCGCTTTGAGGGCAACCCTCAGAAACCTACTTGTCAAGTGACGTATTTCACTCTCTCTACATGAAGTAGAAACGGGAGGACGTGAATGATTTCAATTTTTCGTCGCGAAAGACGGGACTGGTTTAAGAAGCCGAGTAGTCCAATCCAAACATCATTAGCCTTCGGCGAAACAGCAACGGGTGATTACCGAGCATGCACCAGTCTATTGCGAATGGACAAAAGCAAACGGAAGAGCATCCCCAAGCGGTTCCACACAATATTGTATAGCCGGGAGAAACAGATGGGTCGGTTTTCGGCTAAACAATCGTGCTGAAGTGCACTGTTTCCAGCTGCTAAAGCTTCGCTTGTCGAGTATAGATAAGGGAATGATGGCTGTGTGTTGGAGGCGATGGCCCCATCAGTTCATTGTGGTCAGATGGATCTGTTTGTCCGGTACGATACAAGGTTGGACAAAGAGGGATCTAAGAGTCAAACGGTCCCCAAGTATACGAAACAAACTTTGGAGCGTGGCCAGTTGAACAATCAAGAGTTACTCTTCCAGGAAGCGACTTGGTGTACCCAAGCACTCCTGGTCTGATGTCCCCATCAGAACCCTACAATGCTTCGGAGGTACCTGGTCTTCTACGATCTTCTGCATGCAGCTGACACGTCTCCGATCCATAAAGTAGGACAGCTAGAACCACAACGTTACACCCTTTGAGTCAAGCTATCACGACGGTGCCACAAATGCCAGAGGTTGGAAAACGATGGCCTCCTCAACTGGGATGATTTTGCCATTCCACCGGGATTTATGCAGCTGCCCGGGTAGACGAACCTATCCACCACATGGACCGATACATCTGTGTACATGAGGTTTGGGTCTGACCCCATACAATATTGTAGTAGCAATTTACACTTTACGGATGCAAGGGGCATACCGGATCATGCAGCGGAATCATTTGTCATTTAAAACAGTTTACATCTCTGAAGGGTCGGATCCAATAACATGTCGACTTGACCTCGTAACTGCTCAAAGTTACCCAAACGGGTAGTATATCAGCTGACGGTTTCACTAGATCTGGTGTTATCCAACAGATTGTCCTCACACTCATGTTGTGTTGACGATCAACTCAGGTGGCACTTCGAAACACGACATGGTCATGCTTTTCAGTGTGAAGCAAGGCTAAGTCCACTGGCCATTTCTGGAAGGCTAAGTGCACAGCTTCAATGCCAGTTTCCCGTCGAGAGGTTCGGATGAACGGATACAGTGAAACGATGGTTGCAGCCATTGAGCATTGCTGCGCAACATAATGTAACGTGATGCCCAGTCTGATTACTTCCGGTGCAACCCCAGAACGATTCCGTAGTAACAAACTGCAGAGGAACCCTTCATATCCGTGCTGTGGAATGGCTAATACAACTCGATCATCCGCGTGCAAAAATACCAAGATGCTGATAACCTAGGTTCGTTTCACCCAGTGTAGGAGGTGTATCGTACATTTCACTATCAATTGACAAATCGTACATTTGGAGCAGGGACAACTAAAAAAATAACGCACGCGATAGCAGTAGCCAGTAATCCGATGACAGTTTAGTCGATAAGCTCTCAACCTCGAACAATTATTTGGAAACCAGTGAGTGGAATAAGCAGCGCTCCAGGGTCAGCACAATAAAGATTGGAGATCAAATAATTCTGTTAGAAAAACATACGGTTGCCCAAGATTTAAGGCATCTGAAAGCACAGAAATTGCACATAACACCAGTCAATCAAGTTATTGGACACAGTTCAACACCGCCGCATTGCGAAACAAGCATCGATGTATGACAGGTCGACAGAGTTTTCGAATTCGCTGAGAAGTTCGTGTGCATTAATGCGTTCAGGAACGCCGACCAGAGCCTGTGCGGGACAAAAAGGGGAAGAGAAAAAAGGTTCTTATCAGTTAAGGACAATTAATGAGCCATATTTGCAACAATAAAAGACTATAATAATTCTCAGATTAATGCTTCTATCTTGAAAACCTACAAAACTTGCAAATAGATGAAGAACTCAGACGTGATGCCTTTTGTGTAAAAAAATCCACACAGAAAAGAACCGCAACAACGCGAAGACGCATATCGGTCTTTTTACTGAGACCTAGTAGGAAGTACTGCTATTACTCTACTCAAAGTCTAAATACATACGCCATACAACATATGTCACCACATACACACACGAGAACGCGTGACTCTACTAGGATTTCAGAATATATATAAATTGAATTTGCTGTAAACCGTCCGTGGGGTTCCTGTGGGACTTCAAGAGCGAAACTAGTGAGTAGATGAACCCACCGGTCAACAGCAGCGGAATTACGAAATTGTGGTGGGCAGTGTATCGGAGTCTTCAGTCTGATATTATCAAGTGCCTGCCGGGCGAGAGCATGCTAACACCATGTTGCCAGTGAAGGACCAGCGTTCTAGCCCAGTGTTGCTGTCAATGATGATGATTCAGTGTTGACTCTCGCGACACGTAAACGTACGTTTCGAAGGCATTCACACGTTCGTGGAACGTAAATATTCAGACGAGTGTTCTCATGATTTTGTCGCAACTATTTTCTACCAGACGAACGACTCTAAGTAACAAACACGAACATCGGTAGATTTAGACGAATGAGCATGAACGATGTGATGAAAGAATGAACAATGTTCATAGAAACTCATCCCTGAACTGAGTACAAACTCGAACATGAAGGGAAATGTTCAGTATGTAAGTCGACCGGAAAAGTTACTGTGCTTCATAAAAATGCGGGCAATCCATTATCAATAAGAGCTAAGAAGCGTGCATCAGACAACTGTTTGTTGTATACAGATGTATCAAGCGAGCATAGTGAAATCAAATCGCAGCATACAAGTCACACTAGTACGACGCACCGAGCCTCGAAACAGCTCAATCGTCTGCTAAGTGGGCAATGAAACCCAACGGCAAAGTTCCTATATACTGATCCTGTCACGGATCGACGTTCAGCGAGAAAACGGACAAGTCAACTCAGACCAAATTTTGTAACGTTTGCTTTCTCTGAGCAGTCGCTGGACGCTCAATTGTACCAGATCGCACTTGGCACGCGAAACACGTTGAGATGAAAAGCTAAAAGTCAAAATGATTTGTTAGACCAGTCAAATACAGTAATGGAACCTAGAACTAAGAACCCAACCGGGTCCAGACAGTTAGGTTATCCCAACACGCCCCGAATGGAATGCTGGTGGCAAGTTCGTGAAAAATTGACTTGTGAAGTCAGTAAAAATTTTAAAGACTAACTCAGTAGTACGCTTCAACACCTAAACCGGAAAAAATGGTCTGCTGTGAGTGAAACAGCACTGAACCTCGAAAAACTCCGAAGAGTTTCCTACCGACAACCGGAAAAAAGCATTAGCCCTCAATTCCATGAGAACGGTAATCACCCCGTTAAACCCACAGTGATGATTGAATGTTGGAGATCGCACATCCAATTAATTAATGAAGGTACAATATCCCGACAACCGCGACCGCCTTATCCAAAATGAAATGGATGACACTAGGAGGGCAACGAAGTAAAAAGGTGCGGTTGATTTGTGGTCTGTTGTGTTGATGGGTTAGGTTTCGGATAATGATACTCGCCACGTTCAACTGGGATTTACGTAGCGAACCGAGGCACATGTCAAACCTGGTGACAAAAAGGGTTCACACGATCTGCATATAAAACATGCTTCCCATTGTGTATAAAGGCTTCCCTCCAGTAGTTATATACGGTAACTTGCCCATTTGCTCAGTGAAATCAATGGCGGTCGAGACGTCCTATACAGTTTACAAAACTTGGGGATCGGCCTCCACCATACTCGATTTCCCATCTAAACGATTAGCACGAAGTTGACAAGTATGGTAATGCAATAAAAGTTATTAATGGGATACTCACTTTCAGTTTGGCCTTGTCCTCTCGCTTACGAGCTTCAATAAGTGAGCGACGCTCCTCCTCGGCACGCCGCAACTCTTCATCGCGTCTACGCTCAGCCTCACGGGCCAGCTCGGCTTCTTGACGTCGCCTTTCTGCCTCTTCCCGTTCCCGGTTGGCCCGTTCCTCAGCAGCTCTGGAAGTCCATTCGGACTGGCGCCGCGCTTCACGCATGATTTGTAGTGCTGCCGCCTGTTTCTCTTCAAGTTCTTTTCCGGCCTTATTCGCACGATCGACCCCTAAAGGTTCAGTTGAGTCTACAGTAGTGTGAGGTGGATTCTGGGCTACTTTGGTTGCCGATACCACAAGCTCATGCTCTGGTGCAGGGATAGACGTACCAGCACTGACCGGCACGGTCTTCGATGGTGTTTGGCTGGACTCAGTTGGTTGAATCTGTCTTTTTGTGTAGGGAGAAGTGGCCCAGACAGGCTGACGTAAGGCACAAGGTGAGCCTGAATCTGACTCCGTCTCTGATGCGTCATCGATCCTATCTGCATCCCCTGCATTAGTAACTGGATGGTCAGTGCTACAGGAAACAGCGTCCTCCCTAGAACGAACACTTTCTATGTTACGTTTCTTTTGTGGTGATGCAGCAATAGTCCCAACATTGGTAGTCGGTGGTGTACATGTTGCAGATATGCGTTCGGGAGTAGCACTGGAGTTTGCTCCTTGACGAATCACCCCCGAGAAGAGTGTGGGATCTGAAATTCACATGAATAACGAAAGCCGCTGGCTATGATTCCCTTCATGCTCAAAAATAAGCCACCCCATGTGCTAACATCAAGAAGACTTCACTTCGATATCAATGGATTTATCACGTAAAAATTACATGCTAAGGACTGTACAAAATGCAATTAGATATCTTATGGTACACGAGGCCAAGAACGGTGGTTGTGTGTTAAGTACAATTGTCTGGTCGAAAGTAAGCAGCAAGTGCTGTGGAAGTAGATAATTGAAGAATAGATGTACATAAAAGTGGACGCGAGCCACTGCGGCCAGAGCATCAGACTTCAGGTCGTGAGCAGCACCCTGGTAATTAAGTCCTTAGTAAGTGAAGTCAGTGACTTGATGTTAGCACACAGTGGCTGCGATGGGAAAATTTACAGGCCTATGGTAGAGGAAAACCAGGCGCCGGGTATATGAAACTTAGATGTAGGGCGGGGATAAGTACAAAAAACAAACGTGACGAGTTAACAGTCTCAGAAAGAAACATGAAGTAATGACGAGACAAGCGCATGGTCGGGAATCAGTTTGTGATTATGAGAAATTCTGTCATCATGACTCACTATCGGATTTCGAATCAGACGAATCAGACTCACTTGAGTCTGAGGTGCTCTCTGAATCACTTCCACTAGAAGACGATGCACTCAATCTATTGGAGCTGTCTATAAGTGAAAACAAGTTAGCGGAAAATACTCGCAATCAACTTACGTTGCTTTTTGTTATGATGTGCGTTGTGGAAACCGGAAGCACTGGAAGGAAGGCCCCGCATTTCGCGAAGCCGACTTTCAATTTCTTCCGTCTTCTCCTTCATACACTCTTCTCTGGATTTACCCGGAGTGGCGGTATTCGGACCCTTTTTCACGTACTTGCGACTCCCCGATTTCGCTTTCTGCAAAACTGACTTGACATACTTTTCTAGTTCTCGTAAAGTAGTATGCTGAAGGGTTTCGAAGTCTATTTCTATTTCATCAGGGTTACAATCCCGATGAGACGGCTCACGCTGTTGAATAATTTGTACAACTCGTCCGAGTTTCTCGCCTGGTAATTTATTTATGTCAATACTTAGCTGTCGTTTCTCATCGTACGTCATCGGTCGAACATTGTTCTCGGACATTTCTTCATCGGTCGCATATCCATGGACAGTGGACTGCGGATGTCCGGTCGCATTGGTGGCATTCAGCGTGGGAGCTGAAGACGTTTGGAGGGCTGAAATACATTGGAGCATATTAAAGGGTTACTGGTGAGTTGGTTCAAATACACTACACAACAAACAAAACATCGATATGCCCCACTAATGTGGAGAACGTGAGCGAACGTCTGCAGAAATGTGATGAGACCTTAGCGACCCTGTGCACCACAAGCATTTTTTATTACGTTGCGTTCACGTCTGCGCGGTGAGTGAAACGTGGAATCAACCCTACTGGAAACTGGCAAAGGTGTTCTAGTGTGTGCAGTCACAAACAAGGCAATATGGTCACAACATACTAGATGATACGTTCCAGGCAAAAACGAAGAGTAAGTTGACGTCTAACTGGAAAGGCTTACATCAAAAATCAAACTAACCTGTGGTTTGACGATACTTTGATTTAGATTGGGACTGGCGACCCTTCCTATGAATAGTTTAGCCAATGGTGAAACGAACACTTACCTGGAAGAAACCCCGTCATCAAAGGATTCATTGGAAACGGGGCGTACACTCGCACCCGCAGATTGTCCAAGGGGGACAGAATTGAGTTGAGGAACTTGTCCTGTATTGGCAGAAGCTGTAAATTAGGCGATGAAAGCAACAGAGAGTACCTCGCTTAGCTTGTGTGTTCAAAGTGCTGATGATAGAGTTCAGGTTTGCTGCGCTACGTTGCAACTCTTCGTTGCACCTCTGGAATTGAACGGTAAGCCTTTGGTGTTCTTTTATGGCATTTTGGATCAGCTGATAGAGATTTTGATCAATCGACCGATCAGGAGAAGGAACAATCTCTGATTCATCATCCGGTACTTTGGCAAAACTTTCCTCAAATATCGCTTGTAAAAGCTTCCCAACTTTAGCTACGTCGCTGTCCTCGCCATTGTATTTGTAGCAATTATTAAACATTAACCTGATATCATCGGCAAACTCGTACTTGGAATGATATTGACCGCTCTCCAGCTTCGTTTTGACGGTACTGAGGTCCATGGCTTTCTTCACGACGTCGTGATAATCATGTAAACCCATGGCTTCTGCGTCAACTGGTTTGAGAAACAGATGGTTCAAGTCCTAAACGGAGATATAACACGGATTTCAAAACACTTACTCTATACCGCTGTGAAGAAATATCCTTCAGTATGTTGCTGCACGCTTTCAGCGCCTCGGATAGTCGCAAACGCTTGGCGACACTCCGCTCTTCGTAATCACGCTTCGGTTTTTTTATCTGGCGACGATCGCGTGAAGGATCGTCGAGCGAATGAGGAGTTTGAGGTAGATCATCAAGGAGGTTTTCCATTTTCTTTTTGGACGCCTTTTTGCCGGTGCTGGAACTAGATGATCGAATGGCCGGACCACTCGGTTCAGAGGATAGTGAAGTTCCATTCAACCCTTCGACGTGATTCAGCTCTGGCAATGGTGCGGGGGGATCATCAGTAGAACGCAAGGATGAAACTGGCTTGGTGGACTTGGAGTTCTTCTGGGGACAGATTTCGGTTTCTGGTGAAGGCATAGATTTCAAGCGCTCTCTGGCCAACTGTTCAAGCTTCATCGCCATGGCGACTACGTCATCACCAGGCTTGTTGAAAATATAGCAGTTACGGAACATAGTGAAAAGATCATCGAGACACTCCGAAGAGGAATGATAAAACTTGAGGTTCAACCGCTGCTTTATAGTGCCTAGGTCCATTGGGTGCTTCACTATCCTCGGATAATCCTAGGATTTCATAGCAGTTAAAAATGGGACTTACCGGTAAATTGAGTCGTTCATGATCCACCGGTCGAGTAAATGGCCATACAATTTTCTCCTTTAGTAACCGACCAACAACTTCTTTCTTGATATATTCTAGTTGATTCGTGGTTATTTTGGATGGGTGTGATTTAGATGAGTGTGGATCGGGTTTAATCAAGACTGAGGAATCCATATTCACCATACCGCTCATCAGGAGGATAAGCGATTAACCAAAGCCTACAAACGGAAGAGAAAAAAGTCCAATGAAGAAGCCTGTAAGGTGTGGAGGCAAACCTACCGGTAAACGCAAAAGCAAAACAGAGTAAACAATGGACAATGTATAGATCTGCCCGGTCGCCGACACGACTGAACTATGGGCGAACAGACCACCCAAATGATTGTAGCACGTAGGACTAACATGCATCATCATCATCATCAAAGATAGCAACATCAGTGTTGACACTGATGCTTCA
>SJOL01005444.1:318186-332158 GCA_004794785.1 Opisthorchis felineus
ATTAGGGTCCTCAACCAAAGCCTTTGGTTCAAAAGCCTAACCGCAAGGCAGCGGTGTTGGGCTGGAAATGCAAGTACACTACCAATTTTACGGAACACATCGCCACACATGTTCCAACCCCCAACCTGGAGGGCCAGGAGACTGTGTTCGTCAGACCTCTACCCGTTGACCAACCTGGTATGAGAGACTCTGCGAGTGTCACGGGACACCCCCCAGTATAGCTCAATGGGTCGCTGAGGTGCGCAAACCGCCACACCACGGTAAGGTCCAGTCTCTTCGTGACGGGGACTAACATGCTCTACCCACCCAGACCAAGGCTGTCACCTTGTCATGGCAATCAGGCTTCTGTGCTGCAATGAATCTGCGGGCGAAGTCGTACTGAGCCCTGCAACAGAAGTCAGGGTGTTATACGTATGGAAGCAGTGAAGCCGCCTTTCCCCGAGGGAGGACGGATGAGAAAAGTTTGACTCCCAAACTCGCACACTCCTCGTTCACCGGACTTTCCCTACACCGTCTCACCACCCGTCGAATGATACACAAGGGCCAACCCATCTGCCAGTGTCCTAACCATTGTTCCGTATCTAAATTAGCACCCAGCAAAATAATCTTTCATATAAACTCCAAAGATGTGGTGTGCGTTGCGGCCTTCAATGTTCGTGCTCCCTGCTAAATTGAACAGCAAGCATCTCCTGACGGAGCCTAACACCCCCTTCCTGTTGATGTACGTGGCGCCTCTGACACGCTGGATCCCAGTAAACAGTCGTCTTTGTGCTGCACGGTTGCCTGGCATAAGATCAATGACTGGTGTGGTCAACGCTGCTTAATTGTCGCATCAGCATACGCCTCGACAGACCGCAGCTCTACAAACGAGGATGGATTTTACCGATTTCACCCAGCAAGAACGGATACACTCATTCTAAGCTCGGAAGCACAATTAGGTAGTGGATCTAGTCACCGTTTAGCGTATGGATAATGGGGAACGACTTCCTCAGTTGTGTGGTAATGTTTCTGGCCATTACGGAATTTCAGCGCAAGCAATTACGCCGAGTAACTTTAAGGCCATCAACCACAAACTAGCCACGAACTCAGGCCATGTGGCTATCAGTTACCGACGAAGAGCCTCACGCAAAGATTGTCGTTCCTTCCGCTTCCGGGACGCTCGCTCATGGACATTGAGTATGCTCACGATATTGCTCTCCTTCGTTCAGACCCTTCAAAAATGCAAACGAGTTTAAATAACCTAAATAACTCTGCCACACGGATTGGCATGCGCTTCAAACCTGCGAAGTGTGAAGTGCTGCTACAAGACTGGGTGGGATCAAACCCAAACCTCATGCTTGCAGGTGAGCCAATCGACGTGGTAGATAAATTTGTCTAACTGGGCACTTGTATAAATTCAAGTGAGACCGGCTGGATATGAGATGACTTCTCGAATCGGGAAGGCCAGGGCGGTTTTTGTCAACCTCCGACATCTATGGCGCCGTACTGACGTCAGTTTGTCTGTCAAGGGCAGAGTTTACACTGCGGCGGTGCGATTCATACTGCTTTATTGATCAAAGACGTGGTCTCTGTGCGCAGAGGACGTACGAAAGATGTCAGTGTTTGACCATTGGTGTCTCCGAAGCATTGGTCAGGGCTGGTGGGAACATCGGATAAGTAATACTGATGTACGCCAAATGGCCTTAGGAAGAAGGAACTCTCCCGCGATAGATGAATTACTCACTTTTCATAGGTTACGCTGGTTAGGACATGTACTCTGCATGTCGGAAGACCGTCTGCCTCACAGAGCCCTTTTCGCCCAGCCCTGTGTTGAGTAGAAGCGATCGAGAGATGGACAGTCTATGACCTGGCAACGAAGCATGAAAACACTAACCAGAGAACTCATTCGGTCTGAGAACTGCCGCTTTCCCGGATAGAGACTCCGGGGCTCAACACACCAATCGTCAATGACACTGACGGACATGGCTAAATAAGACAGTCGGTGGCGCTCCTGAATAAAAGCTATCGCTTTCAGCGTGTAGGTCCCCACTCTTTCAGAGCAATAAACATTGCGAACCAACTGACTGTCATCGCCTTTAATGCATGGCTATATCTCCCATGCTCTCCCATTTTCCCGTGACCGAAACTGTAGCAGCTGGAACCAACGTAATCCTGGTGCGTGGTTTATGGCTGACAAACTGAAATGAAATGACGGTGTGCAAACAAAATTTCGCTGAACGTGGCACAGGGTTGTGGAGTGTCATGTTTCCCCAATATTAAAACCAATTCCATTAACATCGCAATACAGTAAGTACTTCAGTGAAGCACTTGGATAAAGTGGGATCTGGGCCAAAGAGCACAGCCCAAAACAGGGTGCTACACAGTCATACAAGGGATCTACACGACTAAAACGTACCGTGGATTGCCCACACTTGCCACATTAGACACTTGTACCCAGAGCATTTAGTATCATACGGCCGGGTAATGTACCGAAGACATCCATCATCACTATCATCATATATCAGCTGTAGCACCCTTTCGGTGCCTAACTGCCATGCCACCAGAAGCACGAGGGCTGGGATACTGCCAGATCGCCCAAGCCTAGACAGGGGAAGTCGAGAGGCAGAGGCCGGTTTCGAACAACGGACCTTCCGGTCAGTAAATTGGCGCTCTAACCACTGAGCCATCTCACCCCAACGCGACGTCACCTATCTCCTGAGAGTTTAACCAGCGTTGACAGTAATACGGTCGATAGGCCAACGAAAAGCAGAGGTGACTACTCCTGAAGGTATCAACATCTCCCAACTTTCCAGGTGTAGCCGTAACTTCCTTGATTGCAAACGCGGATCGGGACAACATTGTATGTCTATACGATTTTGATGACGAGTCGATGTCTTAACGTGGGTGTAAACGAATGGGCACTCATACAAAGGCTCTCAAACAAAAAAGTCCATAATGATGTCTATTCTCAGTTGTCTTGGTCACGCTGTCGACACAGAAAACGATGGATGTCAAATTATAAGAATTCAGACACTCAAATCCATTCCAAAGAGCTGAACAGCCGATTTTGGAAAGATAGCATTTCTACATTACTGTGCGGGTCACTTCAACATTGAATGAAGCGAAAAGAGCAGAAACCTGTAAACCGCAAATTGCAGTGTGGAGATACCGAAAATAGCAATAATGGGGATAACAGTTGACCCAAGTATAGTCAAAAACTGGCCAAACATTATTCAACTTAACCGTTTCCGAAACACGAAGCACTTGCGTGGCCACTGCTGAGGGTGTCCCATTTATTAGGGAGGGTGACGGCCAATAGACAGACGATTCAGGAAGGTTTTTTTAAAAAAAGCAATAGCATAAGGGAAAACAACCAAGTTTAGCGACTCTAGCCATTACGGTGTACTTTGCCGCTTTAAAACTGGTTTTGGGTCTGTTGGGGATGTCAGTATCCCCAAAAACCGTTTATTTTTCGAGTTATTGCCAATTTCTAAAATTTTGAATTTCTAAATTTTGCGCCTTTTCCGCCATGTTGCACCTCAATCCAAAAAGACCGCGCCTCTCTCCTACTGGCCAGTTAGACTTTGTGTGTGCTAACTGATTTATTGCTCCCCAAGGTCGCCAGAAATATATATATACGACGGTGCTCCCGCTGCAAATTGCCTTTGGTTGAGGCAGTAAAAGCCCTCCTCTGAAGGTCCGGTCTTCTCTCTCTGCGCTAGGAGTGGTTGGGCTAGCGTCATAGCTGGGGATTGTGGACATGTGTAATGAGGGGAGGTAAACTGGGCTCCCTGAATAATCGCGGTTATTACAAGAGCGAAAAAATCAGGCGCGTTCGAGACTCTAGGAAAACGGTCATCTCTACAACTTGAAAAGTCTACTTGCGGGTCAACTATTCCAACCAAAGGTTGCTGATGGAGACCACACGTGACAAAACCTAAGGAATTTCACTCAAATGCAGCAGTGGCGGAGCCAGTTCATTTCAAATGAGCAAGTTGTGGTAAGGTCGTGGTGAGTCCGAGGACGAGCTTAGAGACTGGTTTATCCAGCAGAATGAACCTGTGATTATATGTTATCAGGACCGGAATGCGAGATAAAGTCATTATCGATTGGGGCCGCGGGCAATAATAAATCTTCCACCTTTGCACTGCGTGGCCTTTTGAGATGGACTCCCTAACTACATGGTGTCAAACCATTGGCAGTGCTGTTATTTAAATTTGAATATGGCGACGTTTCGTCATCACCTTTCATTAACGAATTCAGAAGCACTTGGTAATTAGACTTCAGGGTGTAAAATGCTTTTGGTCCGCAGTGGGTCACGGTGGGGGGACTATTGCACATTTCAGCTGCAAAGACACTACATCACCTTTATAGAGCTCGATCTTAGCCCGTCCCCTATCTATCCACTCGACAGAAACAAAAAAGCCAATCCAGAGGTAACACAAAGCTTAAGCAGAGTCCCGTAGGGTATTTAAAACCACGGTGAGGACGACCAATTCATGAGGGCAAACGGTGAGCAACAGATGCGTTTCAATTACACAAACAAATTGTCAGTTTTGACAGATGATACAGTTTCTTTATTGCTGCTTCCCCATCTTAGCATCTGCCACACCTAAGACGAACTACTCAAATGAGTCAACAAATAGGGATATATTTTGTACATCCCATTTCATTTCAAAAAGGACACTAAACAAGGTAACCAAGGTAACGATGCGCACATCAGCTAACTGCCACTGCAACTCTTGTTTTTTTTGGTCCGATGCGAGCATGCAAGTATTAAGTAACGCTCCTCATAATCTGACTCATTGTTTCACCTGCCGATTACGTAAACACCGTGTACGAAACAGTTGCCATGCGGTGAACTAATCGAGGTGGCCCGACTTCACAGCTTGAGATGACAATCGTCAGGCCGATATAGGTATATATTGGCTTTCGACCCAAAAAACCGTGTTTCGAAATTATCGCGGAATTCTTCGGTTGCCCCTCTCTCGATTATGGGGACCTGTCATGGTTCCTACACGGAGGCATGACAGTTACGAGTCAAGAACGATACAATTGAGCTTCTTCGACTGGAAAGCAACTGCACAAGATAAACAGACATTTGTGCCAGATAAATGTAGATTCAAGTGTCTTGATTACTTTAATCGATGCGAACTAAATAGGCCTAATTCGAGGCTATTCCGAGCAGCGTCTTCAGATGGTATTCGGCCACACAACAGCAAGTATTCCTTCATACACCAAAATCAGGCCGCGGCGGACAATATCTGCACCGCAATCCAAGTAAATCCGCATGATTGTTCTGTAGGGTGACGGTAGTAAGTGCTAAAGTAGCAGCGAAATGAGCTGATAATCTCAAACAACCTGTGGCAGTTACACGACGAGAAACAGCAAAAAGATGTGTGGGACTTACCAGACGCGGCAGACACCCTGGCCCAGGTATTAATGTGGCCTGAAAAGATTAAGAACAAGAATCAATCAAATATCGCCCAAAAAAGACGACTGGAAATGCGACGAAACTTCGTGTAGAAAAAGTGAGTAAAAGACACAGTGGCAAGGGTGTGAAGTTACCAGCAGGCTCGCGCAATCAATACCGCCATATAAAAGCAGCCGTGCACTGGCAACTAGGACAAGCTATTGCAATGCTTTGTTTAAAACCGTCCAGAAAGATCTTTTCGGTGAATGATGGTCACGTGCAAAGGTGTTCAGAACAGAAGTAACGGAAATGTCAGATACAAGACGTAACCACCGGATTACAGCTCATCATTGTGCATCAAAACTTTTGAAACCACGAACTTGTAAGATCCGATGCCGAGGTAATCGAATCTAGCGAAAACGAGGTTAGCCATGCTACTGAAAGATGATCTCATACACAAACACGTCTTCGACCTGAAACAAACCACTCACATCCCTACCAACGCCGGACGGATATCAGTGATTGCGAGTCGACTTCCACGAACCGCCTAGTCTGGTAGCATCCTTTCAACCGGCAACAAGGTACCGAAACGATGCGTTTGTCCAGACCCACATAAGAAATGGAATGAGAATTCAAGCGAATTATACTCATCACGGACCGAACTGAAATTCTAGTTTATGGTATCTTTAAATCGCATGTGCTGCACACAGGCCATCTCAAGTTTCGCTTCGTGCAATATTCCAAATATGGAAATACATGTTCTTGGCGGAACTTATTACTCACAAGATTCTTCGATAGCTCACGAGTGGTCTCGTCCTTGCTCACATTCTTGCAAAATCATCGTCACCGACAGCATAACATCAGTGTTCAACACTGCTGCCCCAAGTATGATTAACTTGAAAGCCTTATTGTAAAGAATGAAAGTGCACGTAGAAAGGACTTAGTGCCAGCCTATCACAATCATTCCGAGGTGCCTACGCCTTCAGACACCAATTCAGGCAACCTGGATAGAAACTGACAAGAGCGCCATTGACATAGATTAGCAGCCATCAATCGCAGCCCCTCCAACCAGGCGTAGTGGGAGTCACGCGGTCCTCACCCTGGAAGGCGACTAGTGCATACGGCACCCAAGCGTTTCGCAATCTCTTTCATACCCCTCTGTCAGGTCAAGGGCTGACCACTACTCCGCTTCCGCCACTCGGAATTGGGCACGGAAAACACCAGTCTTCGGCAAACGCAACACATGGCCTAACCAACGCACCTTCTGGTGGTGGACACATTCCTCAATGGAAGTCCCCATTGAACAACCGAAAGCTCGCTTGCTAATTGCCTCATTATGGATTCGCTGACACCAACCTGCACAAGCTATGGTTTAAGGACAACGAAGTCCTGAAGACGCCTCAGCTCCGCTGCTTAAACGGGCCAAATCTCAGCCATACAAAATAACGGCCCCCACTGTTGCCTGATACAGACGTCACTTGAGATTGAGATATACCGCTTTGACGCCAATTAGCAAACGCGACCGAATCTTTGAAGATTCGTGCATTGACCTCATCTTTCATACTAGTGGGAACTAATACAACTCTCAAGACGCTCCAGAAATTCGAGTACCTGTCCATTGTTTGTAAAAGGCGTGTGGAGTGACAATGTCTAGGAGCATGATCTTATATATTGTGGGTCAAAGTGCATGCTAAAGGACGGGATGACTTTGCTCAGCCCTTCCAGAACCACCTGCGCCTTCTCTTGAAAGAGGGGAACGACGTCATCTGCATATGCCATAGCAACAAGATTTTTGTCAGCAGCTATTTGAACACCCCGGTTTTGAAGACCTTCCAGCGTTCGCCTCGTTATATTGTCGATCACGAAATTAAATATGAACGGAGAGAATGGGCACCCCTGACAGACACCACTTTGTGTACGGGAGCTATTCGAGAGCTCTTCGTACGCTCTCACACACCCGGAAGCCTGAGAATACAAAGAACGTATTGTTCACAAACTTACGCGGCACTCCTTGTTGGGCAAGCACATCAGGGAGAACATACGAGTCAAGCGAGTCGAATGCATCTTGGGAATATGAGAATACTAAAAGTGTGGGTTGTTTTTAGGTATGGCGTTGTTCTGATATCTGACGGAGTGCGAAAATGTGGTGAACGCACCCCCTACCAGGCTGGAATCCGGCTTGCTGCTTCCGAGTCAGTGTTTCACGAGCAAAGCTAAGGCGACGGAGGAGTGACGCCAACAGTCTCGCTAAAACGGGGGTCAAGCTGATCCCCCTGTGGTTACCACATGCAATACGAACCTCTTTTTTTAAAATGGACACTATCAAATATCCCGCTTCCCCGTTGTCTGCGACAGTCGTTTTCTCAAATGCACACAACCTGATCGGACAAGCACTGACTGAGGACTTCACCACCATCCTTGAACAATGCTGGTGGTAGGTCACCCGGCCAGGAGCTCGATGGCACATGAGAACATATCCAGTCATAAACCTACGAGGCCGTAGGGGGTTCCACTTCAGCCACAAGCTCCAGATGACTGGCATCGGATGGCCACGAGCATTGTTCGAGGTATCCAACTCACCGGTCGAGGCGTTGTTCTTTATACAAGATGGTCGCACTAGTTTGATCCTTGATGGCTTCGCTTGAAGGCGGTTTCGGGGAATGGTCTCACGGAGTAACTGAAGTAATCTTCGGGCATTCCCGACCTCTTCCATTTCCATAGCCTTCCGTGTCCACCAGGCTCAACTGTCGGTGCGCACGCTCACTCTAACTTGAGGTCTGACGACTTGTCGGGTCTAATTATGCTCGGGACCAGCCCTGCTATGTGTAGCAAGTAAATTGACCCATCTGATGGTACCATGCGACGGCATGATTATTTATAAGTGTGCAAATCGTGGTTATATGTGGTGGGATGCTGTTAGGAAGCTCGATATCTAAACCGCACATCGTCGTCTGAAAACGAGTATGAGGCAAAATGGATCAGCCCAGGCTGTCGGTACCGCGAGTGCAATCAATGGCTGTGAAAATTAGAGTAGTCCAGTCGTTCAATTTTAAAAGGCAGACGAGATTTATTGTTCCGCTGTCCACAGAACTACATCCATAGCACCATCTGGCATTTGTTCCAAGGTGCATCGCTAGTCTTTCCACTGTTAATTGAAGCTTGCAAGAAACTTTACGAAAGTGAAATGTTTAGCAGGTCTGATGCACGTTTACAGCACGCGAACGCCCACCACCCTGAAATCTTATAACGCTAAAATAACACCACACTGATCAAACTCAATCTTCACTGGAATTATCTTCCACGAGCGTCCATATCGTATCGACAGTGGCAACGGAAATCTTTACCCGAAGCCAAGAAATTAACAAGTTTTACCGCCTGCCGCATTGACTGGAGCTCTGTAGGGGATAGTTTCATGGTCATCCGACGAGAATTTTTAAACGACTCGTATGTGAAATCGACGTCCTGTGACAGCCTGCATTAGCTACCCAGGGTCGACCAACTCGGATTGAATTGATCAAAAGCCCGTATATTCCGGAGGATCTGAGTTACTTTTCCACACCATTGTGTCAATATAAAGTGAAGCGGTCCAACGAAGCGTAAGTTTCGTGGTCTCAACCCAATTTCAGTAGTTCGACAATTTCTGACTAAGCTAGGGAAATCTGAGTCTCCCAGCCCTCATGCTTTTTTCGGGTGGCATGGCAGCTAAGCACTCATTGGGTTTCAAATTTGAACGATTGTTTTCTCATTATCAGGGGTTTCGCACCAATCCAGATATCCAGCGTGTCTCACAGGGAAAGTAGCAGGTCAGCCATAGAAAAGACAGCCCCAAGAAGAGAGGACCACGCTGTCAACCATGATAAACATTTCCAAACGAATTCGTATTGAGGCCATTGTGGGTTTGGAGTAATTATTAAAGGACCACGAGACACCCAGAAGACTCAGATCCCACTTCAAAAAAATTGTGTAAGGTTTTTTTCAGCGGAATCTGGCGAGTACAACACTAGTGCACAACCGAAACCATATGTTTCTGAACACAGGGACGATCGTTTTTCGCCTCAAAACGCGTACTGAAACCGAAGCCTAAACTTCATAGCTCTGCAGAGCCTGCCGGGCAAAGCCAACTCATTATACAGGATTCTCAGCAAACGTCGTTTGGCGACTTACACCCAACGCACATACGTCAACCGATAGAACGACCAGCCCTGCTGTGTGGTCAGGATAAACCAATAACGAAACCAACTGTATGCGTAATGTTGACCTAGGCTACAACCAACACGTCATTCATCCTTGTCCACTTGCCTTTGTTGTGGATGACAATCGGGCTGTATCTTTGTTCGTTGTATGCCTGATTATTCCACTGACAGACCGAAACGCCAACTAATGCAAATCGGTATGACTCTCAACATTATTCAAAGACAAATCGTCCAGCTGTAGCGCCCTTTCGGTGCCTAGCTGTCATACAAATAGGAGGCACGAGGGCTAGGATAGTGCCTAGATGGGAACAGTCGAGTTCTGAGGTTGGGTTCGAACCACGGACCTTCCGGTCCGTAAGCTGACGCCTGAACCACTGAGCTATCTCGAGCTCGAGCATTACTCAAACAACCTACTGATTAAAGCAACGCGGCCTACTCGACTTAATTCGTGCTCAACCAATGCAGACACTCTCAAACCGCTCAATCAAAACGGTAGCGTCGTTTACACACTTGCAGATATGGTAATCAGGACATCCAACTGGGTCAGTTACAATACGACTCGCTAGTCGGAAACAAGGATTAGAGCGGAGACGGCCGGTTTCGTTGGGTTGAACCAGTTCGACGGATGAACCACCGGCGGCTACTCAGAACTTCGACAGAAGAGGTACACTGGTATGCATTTTGGGGTCTTTTCGAGCGGCCTGAAACAAGGCTGTCGGTAACACTGGAACCGTTGCGAACTTTACTAAGGCGCCACTGAGTTCCACAGAACTCCTCTCAGCTGATGTAAAACGCCTATCGAATCCGTGAACCAACGCTAGAAACACACTAGTATATAGCTTCGAAAGGCGAGCTGAACCATCCGAATGAGGCCAGCTTGGGCTTGGTGGGAAGAATGTGGAGACTCGCTAAACGCTCCGGCAGTCGGTAACTGCGGCACGTGAACGCCCCCCTGGGATCAGAAGTGATCGGTGGGAGAATGTCACCTTAGGTTACGCTCATGGTCGTGTTCAGCACCAGGGGTTCAATATGGCCAAGTTGTCTAAGTAGTCGAAGAACTGGGCAGGAGCCGAACAACGGACCATCTGGTCGGTAGGTTTGCGCCATGACCAGCGGGTTATCCCGACTGCTGAACCGGGGTAATGGAGCAGTGACTAGCCTCTCGCGCTTCTTTCGGGTTCCAAAACATCTACGTGGAAAAAGAGTGTGCCTAGTGGGTAAATCGGGCCGTGCCACACATATATCCTAAAAAAGAACTTTAGAGAAAAGACAGTAGAGCCGAATGAGGTTATGTTAGCATATTATTACCCTTGGACGGAACTGTATCAATGAAGTGACGCGCACAGGAATACCAAGGATAGCGAACAACACACTTGCTTCGGGTCACCACCAACCCGGACAGATGATCTCGAGTCAACTAGCTGTGCCCTTCATTCAAGTTCGCCTCCTCTTCCCAGCATATTCGGGGCCAGCATCAGTCTTCGGCCACGCGAACGGCAGATAGGATTCGACCTATCAACCAGAAACAGGCACTCGGATAAAGTACCTGAAGAAATCGATGGCTACTAGGAAGAAGCGGCAGAGCGAGGCTGTATACCCGTCCACAAGTGCAGAACTCCCGCCTATGTGTAGTATCGCCAGAGGCAACGGCAACCGCGTACATGGCCGCCGAACCGTGGCTGTGGACTAACGTATTTGCTTGGGGGAGCTCTTAAGCGCGGGGGTGGAGAACATCTGAGTTTTCATAAAGGAAGCTACTAACAAGACTGCTGAAAACTCTTCCACAGCCCACGACCAGTTTCGCCTTTCTTGGGGCTCATCAGTTGAGCCTCACGTGAAAACCAGTGATATGCAAATGTGTATTTGTCGAGATCTCTGAGTTCTTCTAATCACATAATGGAGAACTCCCAACAAGGAATAACAGTGTGGGTCAACTGGTTCATGGGAGGAGTGAAAACAGCCACACGCGCAGGTGGATCTAGCAAACCTATGGTGGTTTCTTCGTATACAACAAAGTGATGCACGACTTGATTTCTGGCGTTTCTCCAGCCTACCTGATAAATAGTCGCAGATGGCTGCTACGCGGCAAACTCGACCCTTGTCTGTTCAACTTCAGACAGCAATAATCGAAAAGCCAGGGGGTACATTATAAACAGGGGGCGAGATGGCTCAGTGGTTAGGGCGCGAATTTACTGACCGGAAGGTCCGTGGTTCGAACCCGACCTCAGCCTCTCGACTCGCCCCGCCTAGGCTTGGGCAACCTGGCAGTATCCTAGCCCTCGTGCTTTCTTCGGGTGGCATGGCAGCTAGGCACCGAAAGGGTGTTGTGTTACAGCTGAACGATGTATAATGTGTATGTACATTATAAACAGAGGACGTCCAGTTGGTTCGTATCAGAAGTCATGAGCTGAGCCACAAAAAGCGAACAGAACCAGCACGGAGGACGGCAAATGTCTGAAAACTCAACCCGGAAACCATATACAAAAGCGTTATCGATCTCCAGCAACCGTAGTTGCTGCATCACCCACCCCAGAATCCAGACGGACTCAAAATTCGAGTCCTCCATATATCGATCACACAGTGGAACGTACATACCAGGAAGAGCAGCGGGTCATGAGCTGATTTCTTTCTTCAAGTTCAATTTCCTTACCGTTATCAATACCATCAATACCCCAGAAACAACGGCTTCACAGCGTAACCGTGGAAAATTTTTAAGGCTCCATACCAGTGAGTGGATAATGGATGTCCACTACCGCAACCACAGCGAAGTGCACCAACAGCACACAGGCCTTCTGTAATCTCCTTGCGATATTTCTGTTAAGTCACGGGTTGCAGACCGTGCTGTGAGCGAGAAGGCGCGGGAAGCAGCTTCCTGCTTAAAGACGATGCTGGACTTTTCTGCAATTGAAATATGTGTACAACCGAACCTCACCGATCTTACATAATTTATGGCTCTGAGACATCGAAAACTTTAATCGTCCCACCTCGCAAACACAAAAGTATTGCCTGAATCGCAGGCAGGTAAATGCGACCGCCGAGTCCCCGACGCTCAGTGAGACCAAGTCTAAGCCTTGGCTGCAACATAAATGATAATACCCCTTCAACTATGTTGTCCTGTTGTTACCACGTAAACCGAGGGTTCATACACCATCAGGCTACCGAAACCTAAGCAGGAATGGGCTCAAACAGGCATCCGGGAAACCAGATAGTCAAGAAGACTAAAAATAGTACTCTGTGCGTTAGATGGCTTACTGACCGCAAAGTGTGCGGTTCGAACTGGATACCTGCATCTAGGCTCTTGTGCTTTTTTCTGGTGGCATGGCAGCTAGGCCCGGAAAGGATGCTACAGCTGGACCATTATTATTACTGCGCTAGAATCGCTCACCACCAACTACGAGATATATGTTCACCACCATCGGAAACAGCAGCAGCAATGAAAAGTGTGGGTGAGGGAGGGGACCTAGTGCTTGCCTATAGCACGCATTCTGAGGCGCCTAAACCTCCAAGCGCCCAACCAATCTGGAAAGAAACTGACAGCATGAATGCTACTGACATCGCTCAGCTGCCTTTTTTGCAATGTCTCCAGCCAAGCGCACGAGGGATCGTCAGGACCCATACTGGAAGCCGGATCAAATCCAAAACACACAAACTCCGTAATTTCTTTCACACGCTGCCAAGACACACGTTGCTCAACTCAGTTTGCGCCGTTCAGGAGTCATAGAGAACAACACTCGTCTTGGTAGACGGTTTAGGGCATGAGTAGGACGTGGTCACGAGCTACCGTAGCTGACGGTGCTGGATGTTTTCCGCGATTAGTACCTGCTGCACAGCCAAACACCCGTTTTCTGATTGCCTGGTTACGGAGCCGCTAACGTCATTCCAAACCAACAATGCTCCAGAGGCATCGGTGGTCAAAAACCTCAACAGGCCTCACATCATCTGTCTGCGGAGGTCATGTTTCGCAACCATACAACATAGCCCCTACTTTGGCCTGATACACGCGACCCTTGAGACAGTGATATGCCGCTCCAACGCCACAAGTAACAAATTGGCCGACGTGATTCCGGCCTTTCAAATCCATGCACTGACTCCATCAGACACACTTCTATCAGAGCTAATACGACTACCACGGTATGTAAGATACTCCGCAACCTTAAGTGATTCTCCTTGAATCGTATGGGTTATGTTCAGAGACTGGATGCCCTGAAGCATGACTTAGCACTCTGCAGCTGCGATACGCGTACTGAAAAATGGCATGACGGTAGTCAGTCAATTCAACAAAACTCGTGCTTCGCCTTCGTCTTCACAGATGAGGACGCTATCGTCTGCGTACCCCAGATCGACAAGGTTCTCACCAGCAGCGATGAGAATACTGGGATTCCGAAGA
>SJOL01005448.1:1343-11971 GCA_004794785.1 Opisthorchis felineus
GAGAAAAGATACAACGTCTGATGTTTGGCTGCAAACTGTTTATTATTGACAAGTTCAGGAATAACTAATGACTTGATAATTTGAAATGCCACTTGTTCATTTCCATTTCATTGTCTTCATTTGCTGCTTCATTCGAGCTACAGCTTGATCGACAGAGCTGCTGTGATTGCACCTTTGGCCATAATAACACGGGTGCGACGTAGCCCAGAAGATCACGTAATCTTGATTGGTCACTGGACGTTCCGACATGCCTAGTTCAAACATGAAACTGTCGCTCTTGACATATAAGTTGTGTCCGCAGGTACTTTGCGTATACGCAGTTAATGAGTTCAAGGCCACCAAATCGGTAGCACTCTCGTGGGCTGTTATATGGAACGGGAGCTAGTTTGTATTGCTTGTCCATTTACGCATGAACAACACACCTTGTATAAACAACCTGGACAGCTTACCGATTAACCTAAGAACATGATGGACAGAATTCGCCCACACTAAGCAGCCACAAAAGTAAACATTCTTCTCCACTTTCTTAACCGCACCATCATCGAAAGATTCACAGTTGTCGTAGGCAGTTTGACTCAAACTACACGTCACACAGAAAGGTACAAACGTTGCTCCAAATGGGTGAGCATTAGGTTCGTAGACGTCCGACTTTTTCTCTAAGTGAACTTGTATGTCTGGAGACAAGGCATGCTATACCAAGTCCCCGGTGATATTGTTCACCAAATTTGGTCTAGAGTGTACCCAATCGTTCATGGATAGTTTTAAGACCGCCGCAAAATCAAATAATTTTCTTATATCCCCCGGTTTGTGTGGATTTTAGACGGGTTGATGATGGACGCATCGGCGTCCCTCAGGTTGGTCTCCTGACGAAAGCACGGCTTACGTAACCTCAACGCATGAAGCTTTTCTTGATTAGACTGTCTGCCTGCAGCTTATTCAAGTCCAGTTCCTAAAATCCATATCTCCAACATTTCGTCCTGTTTCTCCGTCAGGATCAAAGAGTTGGTAACAGCATTGCTGCAAACTGTTTGGCGTAATCGCTACGGTTTCGTTATTTTCTTCGACTGCTTTATATTCCTTTTAACTAGGATAAATCAAGGAAGAGCTGTAGTATAATAATGAATTGTGAACGTTCAAACTGAATTGATGTTCGCTGGTGATCGATCGCCTAACCTGCCGGTTGGAGAAACGAGTCCGTTGAGGTAAGCCAAGTGAGAGCTGTCGCCAGGGAGTGGAAGTCTACGTCAATATAATTAAGCGAATGACGGTGATTGTTATAGCGCGAACTAATACCCAGGATTGCCCGTTTGTTTGTGTTGTTTGCATGCAGGGGTTTTAACAACGAGGATGAATAATAATTGACAGACTAGCCAGGCAGCTGTCGGCGCTAAAGGCTCCTCAAAGAAATCAACGTATAACTGTTGAAAGTAAAGTTCAAACGATGGACAGTTTGCTGCTTCAAACCCGTCCCGCCCCCTTGATAAAGGCTGATACAACATTGATTTTTTCCGTCAAAGTATGAGAGAGCAGATATCAACCTCGAAATACATTTAGACCGATTGAGACTGGATTTTCCAAGGCCGGAATACATGTGCAGGCGGGCCAGTTTAACAAATCGGTCTACAGCACACATTTGTACTTAAATCAAAAGTGATTTCATGTATCGAGCTAAGGAGGCTTCCAGAAAATTCATTCATCAGGCCCATAAGTACCACCAGTGAAGTTACCACATGTGCAGAAGCTTTTCCCTAAAGGCAAAAGTACCACACTTGGGTAGAACAAATGCCTGGAGCCCTGAAATGCCAAAACCGTTTCCGCATTCAAGAAATGTGGTACATGCAAAAACAAAGACCCGAGTTGCAACAGCATCCTTGGAATTGCTCATGCAAAGTCACCGCAATTACTTGAACAAACTATAAATATATGGATGCTTACGAAATCTGGTGCTCCTTTGGATTGTCACATCAAAACACGCATATTGTTATTTGAGTCATACACTCCGGATAGATTAATGGTAAACAAGGGGTAAATACCAAATATTTGTATCACGTATAGTAGAAAATTTCCACACGAGGTGAACGATGCTTCAAAAAAGAACTCAAAATTTAATGGAGAAGTAGGAGAACAAGGGGTGAATATTTTGTTTACTTGATTTGGTTCTACAAGGCAACGGGATAGATTATTCTTCATCGGGATCCTCAGAAAAACGATTTAAACTCGAGTACACCCGAACTTTTAAAATTTTTCCCCAATCACCCATTCAGAGTAGTGAATGATTTATCGGAGAGCAAAAGCAGTTACTTCAAGAAAAGGACGCCCAATACGTGTGTGTAACTCAGCTTTTGCTGATTGTTCGCGACCCTGTGTAAAACTCACAATCACTCAGTAGTTATTTGTGTAGTAAAAAGGATGGAACGAGCGCCTCTGATAATCCTTTAAGCGTTAGCTTTAAGTTGAAACGTTACTTGATGCATTAGGATTTTTATCTATACGTTTGATGAGGCTGCGAATTCGAGCACATAATGCAGTTTCAATTGCTTGCCCACGAGCGTCAATTAGATGTACTAATGCCTCACTACTTCCGTTTACAATGATTGTTGTTGTTTGGTAATGTGCATGGGTGTAACAAACTCTTCACTAGACTGCGCAAGTTGTGACCAAAGAGCTCAGGCACTTAGATAACGGCAGCTCAATTACTCAGTCTAGGCTAACCTGGACCATATCCTTGGATGCTGAAGCAGCGCAGTCATTTAGAACATGCGTTTTGTATAGCTGGAGTGCCGCAACGGTTCGGCAAAACAGGAATTTGAAAGCTAACTCCGAAATCTTCTAAGGCCCAGTTAACTGTAAGTTCAACCTAGTCCAAGATTGCAAGGATCGGGCAATAAACCAAGCATTTCTCGTAAAATGGCTAGCTTCGGACCCCGCACACATTACTTCTGCTGGAAGAACCACCCAAGCACTTACCTCATCCTTTGTTGATCATAGAGAAGCAATGTTAGACCGCACAATCACGTTATTCCCTAATAGATCACGACATCATTGCCACACCAGTTGCGGTTTGCGGCCCTAAATGCGTCGTTTGTGTACAAAACAGTTGGGACTAAATATTCTCCGTTTTGCTTTCATGGCATGCGTTTTGGCTACATATGTTAAGTAAAATGGAAGCTACACAAATTATCATTCAACAACATTCAAGATTACTGCGTTATTCACTTAGCCTCGTTTGCCCGATCGGATTTTCCACACGACATGGTTATTCGGGTGCCCTTCTGTAAAGTTTCCTCTTGGCTACACAATTAGGACACTCATTTATTCAGTTAGCTGACAACGTACGTACTCTACTTACATACCCTGGTTTTTGGTGAATTATCAATTTAGCTGCCCGATGTTTTTGGATTCTGCTGGAAAATTATTTTGCTTATACATTGTTGGGTCACAGGAAACTGTGAAAAAATGCGCTAAAAATAAATAAAAGGGCGTCCAAAATTTCCCGCAAATCTTCGGTCAAATGATAGTCGAATTTGGTATATCTGATTCCTTCATTCTGGGCTACTTATATAATCCAAGTGGCCAATAGAAAACACTTAATTCAACGACGACGTTGATCGTCTCTAGGGGTTTTCCTATCTGCGTCTCTGCTCTGGCTTTCGTCGACCATGTAAGGTAGTGCATCAATAAACCCAAATAAATTTTCACCAAGTAGAAAAATGTATTTCCGTGAACTCACTCGCTCTACTTCGACTTGCGTTGCCCTGTGGTCCGCAACGTTATTTTGATGTGGTTCTCCCGGTGAGAATTTTGTATTTCCACCTCTCTAAACTGAACTTTTTTCAAACTACGCTTGTCCATACTATAATAATGCAGAACGTAAACCAAAATAAAATATCGGTTTGTCCTGAGTTTCCTTCACGAGTTCAGAAAAGACACGATTTTGTCTAACACAAACGAGCACAGGAGCTCACTAGAAATGAAGCTTCGGAAGGTACCTGTCCAGATATTGCCGTAAAGGAAATATATTTATGCGTTTTAACTGTGATGATGTTCTTTAACTTGATGCGCCACCCAATCTGCCATATGTACTAGGGAGTTAAGTGGCCTGTGGCATACAATTGGTATCATTATTAGGCCTCCTCTCCACTCATTTTGTAACAAAAAATAGTAATCCGTGAGCATGCGGAGCTTTGGGAACCGAGCTAGACGGTACCTAGTTTGACCGACCAATATTGAAACCAAACAGGGACATACATCAGATTCAGCACAAATCTCATGATTATGTTGCTTCCGGTGAACCCTTCCTCAGCCACCCGATCTTTTGCAAACTTCAATAGGAAACTCCAGCAGGGGTTTTGAGGAATTTCATGGATATTGATTGAATTCATCAAACAACCTGACATACCATACATTTTATGGTCCTCTGTGTCAATGCTAAAGAAACTTGCCGAGCGCGTTGTGTTACATCGTACTTTTCTAGCGGTAGAAGTTAGATAGGTTAGGCCGATCTATAGACAACCAAAGCCCTATTTAACACTCAACTTGAGAATCCAGAAGTTCAAACGCACAACTTCCGTCATGTTGCTGTTTTCGGCTTATATGAGTAATTATATTGCACCCTATAATGGGGCGGCAACAGACCCTCAGCGAGGAACGTGGTTCTGCATACCATACAATCTTAGACCTTGGGGGTCTGGCGGTAGGGGTGCTAGGTAATGTGGATCACGTGATGTTGATGGGCATCACGTCCATTCAGCGACAGCAGGTTAAGAGCAGTTGGCGAAAGATTGTAATAAACATGGTTCATCATGCACCATTGAGCGCAAATGTTCGTGTCCATCTCATTTGGTATAACCGGTTAGTGGTAGACAACTCAAGATCACGTTGCGTAAGATGCGCTGCCTGATGAAAACCTGCAAATGATGCTTATCCTAATTTTGGTGGTAGTGAGTTATCGACGCTCTAATCGGACTAGCCAACATCGTTTAGAAGAAATTTTGAAAACTCCATTTCCAGATTCAAGTCTGTGAGACATTCCATTGTGGAAATTATCCACTAAAATTCCAGGTGCCCCTGAAGGTCATAAAGGTTACACTGACTTTAGACACGCAACATTTTGTAACCTTTCAGACATACTGTCACATCGCACATACAGCCTGCCAACTCAAGGATAATGCATCCTGTTAACAGTCATAATAAACTAGCGGAAGTTCATTTGATCTACGCCGCGGCGCCGATCACCTTGGTGGGAGTGTGCAAATCGACAAGCCACGTTTCGGACGTCATTTCGAATAATAAGTCCCTTATCCATCCATCCATTAATTCATCCTGTGTAAACAAGTGTTGGAGAGCTACGACTCGGAACTTTCGGTGCATGTATTTTATCGACAGAGTTCTTGGAACTCATTCAGCGTTTACGCCTATGTTCTGCATGGTCGTGTGTTCCGTCGATTAAATATCCCGAGTGGGACTGTGCCCTTAACGTCTCATTTCGAGCCATTTAGTTTCCCGGTGGCGGTCTGTAATTTTAACTGAATTGATTTGGCACACAAGTGATCTCAACATAGGTCGTGCATGTCATCGTCGGCAAGGTCAAGAAAATTTGGAAAACAACTGGATCATACTACAGGGAACCGTCAAGTACATATATATGCAAACATTTTAGAGCACTTTCAGTGTAATGACGGCAAGACGAAGATGAAAATTCAGTTGCTGATACACTGGAATGCCCTGTTCTTATTCTGGGCGATCATCACATTCATAGAACTGACACTGGTCAATCAGATTGGCAGGCGCGGTACCATTTGCTCTTTGACCAGATCGTTCCCGTGACCTTTTATTGTTGAGTTGGCCGATGGATCAAGGAATGGTGAGATGTGCGCACTATGAGGATGAACGTTAGTCTCGGGATTAGGACATCTTCATAAACTATGAGCAAGCGTATAGAAGGTGGCTGCTGTATAACTGCAGGCATTTTCAGGGCTGACCTTTAAACATTTTCCCGGCTAAACAAGCAGTACCCGAACAATACGGACTGTTAGAATAAAGTAGGAATATAGAGAAACGGCCTCACAGGTTAAATGAGCAACACTGCCGTAGAAAATATTGGTATAGATACCGACCAGTATTCTTTGGTTACGAATGTATCATAACGAACAAGCGAATCCGTTTAAACACAGGTAATGCGGCCATGCGCTTCTCTTATTTTAATTAGGCTTGGTTCCAGGATTCCATGGCGCTCGGTGCTTACCAATATTAATGACAAGATAATTAAGAAGCCAGTTTGAGCTTGCGGGTGTGGAACGAAGAAATATCTTCAGCGTACGGCCGTAACAACAGAGATTAGAAATGCCGAATTCACATGACTTTCAGCGACGTTTGGAACTCCGCCATCGTTTATTGGGCCTGCCGTATGTGGTTAATCCACCAAAGACTTGGGTACCCAAGATTAACCGATGTACACAAGGTTACTCTGCATACTGAGACCAATAATTTATCATTGAAACCAATATAATACTGCTTCTAAATGATGATCAATAAGTATGGTTCCTGGGTTTGGTGAACGATCAGTATGTTAGTATGTTACAAAACAGAAATCTGGTTAAAGTATCACACATGTTGAAGATTTGCTAAGAACGTCCTCAAATGGAGAACCTATGAACCATTGTTCCGGCAGTCTAAAAAGCACATTTTTAGACCTGTGCGGCAAAATTATTCATTGTTTGGATTAGGACCTACCAGATCCTGTCATAGTCAGCAATGTGAAGTAAAATTTGATCAGCCAACTTGAGGAACACGTTGATACTGACGGACAAGCTAACTGAATCAATCGGTTGTCATGTTTTTTCTCGACATTAGTGTTCTGCGCAAAGCCCGTTCTACCTGGCAAAGCTGTCAGGCGAAGGACTCCCAGAAACTACAAACTTATTTGACAATGGGCAAGGGGAACTTGGTTAATTTTTGGATGACTGTGAAAATCCTTTGGGATACAATGTTTGCTCTAGATGTCCTCTTAAAGACTACTGTGAATAATATGGATGGTTTGCATATATATTTTGAAAAGCGCTAAGTGCATCATTGAAAGCTTCCCGGATGGCTTGCTCAAGTCATACCCTCAACTGACCTGCACGCTGAAAGCTTGTCATTCCGCTCGCCCGGTGTCGAACGCCTAGCATAATTTGAGTTCACTCGGTCAACACCCATTGATCGGTCAAAATGACACTAGTTTTAAAGTCAGTGAAAATAAGGACATAGTGCGTGAAAATGTAAGTGAGCAAATTTGCCGATTTGGTGCATAATGGCAGGAGACCGTTTTGCGTTCTTTGAAAACCTGCTCGTAATAGGTGCACCGAACTGATTTACATGCCCAAAATATTGTCTTAGGAGGAAATATTACGCACAGTTCATTCTGATTACTAGCAATTGCTTGCATCAGCCGGACGTATTTCATTCCTAAGAATCCGTCCAGGGAGTGTTGCCAGACACCAAATGCTCATTGCATGCACTGTAAATTTGCGCACTGAAAGATACTTACGGCAGTTGCCCATTGCTGAAGAATCATTACGTAAACGCTCCATGTGTTTGTGACTAAGCCGTCTGCGATGTTCCTTCGGTCATCCACTTTGATCGATAATATTGGCCGATTCTTTGAGCCTGTTCGCGTGCTTGCGACAGTAAAAGGGATAGCTGGACCAACAAGAACATGATTTAGAATTTTGGGTGGCGCTTTGTTTTCTTCTGCTTTCAGGAAGCTAACAAAAATTGTACCGCATTTTACTTTTTCTGCCTGTAAATAGCAGAGCTCACAAACCTAATGAAGCCGCTGTATAATTTGCCTGAAGTGCGACAAAAGGTATAGAGTAAAGTTAACTAAGTTTGACGCCCTTATTCGTGTTCACCTGAAATTCTGTGTGCTAATGACAAGTTAAAGAGTTGGAACAGGTGTAATCGTTTGACAGGTCAAAGTTTGTTGGCCGTTGGCGAATCAGACTTCTTGGTCCTCACTCAAGTGCCCTGAGGTTCAGTTGTTGTGATTGGAATACACACAGGTATTGATGTCGCGAAGAACTGATAAATCTGCTTGTAGGCATTTGGTCTGTCAAAAGTACCAAAAAAATGCATTGGGTCAGGGGTTACATTTTTCGGTGGTAATATTAAAAATATTTTGACGCTTAGTGAGCTTGTTAGAATAGTGCACACTGAACAGTTCCTGGGTCTTCTTGAAAAATACCACTAGAGGATATTCAATTACCTTTGCTTCTTGTTGTTGTTTGGTCGTTTCTATCAGAGATGTTGAACGTACCCCGTCCGTTACAAGATGTTGACTCTTGCGAGCAACACTTACATGATAACCAGACATGCTGAGACCCGTCCACAATGTTCAAGGGAACGCCGTGTTCAGTGTACACAGTGATTAACTAGACAACCTGTAGCACCAACAGTAATCTGATTAAAAGCCAATTTCCAACAAACTACCTCTGAGTGCAAGATAACACGTGAAAATTTATTGACTACTTAGGATAGGTTAGTAGTTGAATGAAACATTCTAATGTCATGGCGTTAACACCGAGTATCCCGAGGTTTCTTGCTACCCAAGTCTGGGCATTCTTACAGACGAGTGACGCCAAACAAACAAGCAGAAAATCATCTTACATTTTTACCATAATCCTTTTTGAAATCTGTTTTTTCAAAATTAAACATTGCACATCCACGAACCTTTACTACATTCATCGTTCCGATTTGATACGCATTAATTCTACTAGGAAAGTCATATAAGGTCACCTGAGAACAACCTCTGCTATCTGAAAAAATTCCCATCAGGCATGTTCGAACTCTTATGAACCTTGTAATATATTTGTAAGTTTTCGAGAAAACTTGAGTGATATTTAGCTCTCAGTACTATAAACAGTTAAGACGGAAGGAATTATACGAGATCTGCTAATTTTCCATCTGAAACTCGTGGCAGCTTGAAGTTTCAGGCAATAACTTATATGCTGCAGTGGTCTGCCCTTGTAAGACCTAACAACATGGAGGATGAGAGACATGTGAAGAGACGGTTTCAAACGCTGGCACGAATGTTGTTAGTTCTAAAACCGCAGAATGCCGTCATAAGCTCACGGATGGCGATTCCCATCGAGGGTGAAATAGGTGTACTTAGCTGCGAATAATAATGCGAGCTGATGATCGCGTTAACTTCATTCGATTTCGTAAGCTTACACGACGTCATTCAGAATAAAATTCGAGTTTTTTGCATGTGCATTGTGAGGTGCTCAGGCGTGGTTCCTGGTTGACAGCCGTTTTATAAAATTTGAGTGAAATACATGTGATGATTCTGATCCGCATGCACCTCCTCATCATCCGGAGTAAATTGGAAAATCTCGTCCATTTGTATGCATGATTACTTTAATCCTTAACTCCCGTTGGTGAAGTCGTGAAAAATATCAGATTGACATGGATTATTTGTCGTATCCCAGTTAAAAACAGTTTTCTGCCCTTATAATTCCTGAACGATTAATCGACGGCGGCATATCAGAGATATGAAATTGATTCACTGATCTGACGTAATGTTTAGGTCAGACGTAGTCGCAAACAACAGTTTTGTTCCGCAAATATGCAGGCAACAGAGAGACGAACACACACAGTCCTCGATATATTATTACGATAACGTTTAAATGCGCCGGACGTTCTAGAGCATACACCGTGTTCTAACTACACTTTGAAATAAACACACCAAGTACCCAAAGATGTTCAACCCTGCAAAGTTGTGCCAAAATATTTGCTTCCACTTCCACAGAAACTCACATGATATAAACAGAAGACAGCAAGATGATGCAGAGTGCAGTGCATGGAGACAATTTGCGCGTCGGGTAATCTAACTCCCGTAGTGCTGTTCATCGCCCGTGACGTGACGCACAAGGTGGTTATGTCCCGTCCGCCTCTGGTTTGGTTAAACTGACAGTCAAATTGATGTTATGTTGATGTGCGTTTTGAAGCTTCTGGTGGCTTTTGTAGAGCACTGCCGACGTTCGTTATGATTGTGAAGCAACATGGTGTACACTGCCGGGATAATTCCGTGAGATAGGTCGCACACCACTGTAGATCGTCAAATTATGGGGCGCCTTTTGACGGTGACTGTGCAGCGCAATAAGAATTAGAGTAAAATAGCAAAAAACGACTTCTAAACTGAGGTCAAGGGGATTTTCGTGAGCGCATGATGTTCTCAACCCTGAAAGCAACATCAGGATAGAAGAACCCTCTGACTAACTTAGTTACACAACTTAAAACTTCACGTGTAGCAGTCTGATTCGAACGCACCTTCAGGGAGTATAACGTTTATAAGCGGATACACACGTGAGTCCGCTGATTGTAAAACTGGCGCGAGTACCAACATATACAGTGATTAAGCCGAATGAAGCTTACATATAAGGCCACTACTTATTTGGTCGTTTAACGTTGAATAGTTGATCTGGTGCAGTAGCGGGGTTCTCGAAATGAAACGGGACCTTTGGAGAACTGATACTTATATCAGGATGCCACATACAAATCGGTTGATCATTTTGATCCAGTAAAGACGGGTAATAAATGTACATTATAATTTCAAGCGTTTGGAGATTAAGTAGCCAGGTCCCCTTTTT
>SJOL01005455.1:0-18622 GCA_004794785.1 Opisthorchis felineus
AGAAGGTGAATGGCGGATACAGATGAGCAAAACAAGTGGAGATCAAAAGTACACGGGCGGAGTAAGCAAATGAATGGGGGGTTATCATGAGGTCAAGTTAGATCCTATGCTCCCCACTATAATTCCTCCATGACTTACTATGCAGTAGGACAAGAGCAGAGGGGAGTAATGAGCATAGTGTACTGAAAGCCATCGAGCCAGTTTTCGAAACGTCTTTCCCAGACGAGAAACTTCCAGAACCCGAGGCACTCTGTGGAAACTGGTTGGAAGCTGATATTATAAGCACGCATGGCTTCCGCTGACGAATATGCGGACTCGGCATATCACCCTTCATCCATGGTGGGTGGAAAGGCCTGCTTACAGGTAGTTACTGGAGCTAACTCTAAAGAACCGCCGTTATCTTCTGATGAAGCTTAACTGTCCATTGTTATTGGAGCGCACCCCAAAGAACCGCAGACTGAAAAATGATTGGCCACTTGTGAAGCGACCTCCACATCGTTAGCTATCGGAGCACATCCCGTGTAACAGTAGTCTGACCAGTTTTCATCCACTTCTGAGGTAATGGGTACATCCTCCTTTCTAAACTGTTGAGCCTCACATCATTATCCAGTATGTTGTTTATTACTATAAAACATGAAAGATACCTGTCCGTACCCAAATCAACATTTTTTACCTGCATCATAGCATCCGACTGCGAAAACCTGACAAGACAAAACAAATTTTAGTCGAGAGTTCATTAGAAACTCTGCATAATCTGCTGAAACTTTAGCTTCGAGCATGTGGGTGAATTTCGGTGAACACATTGATCAACAATAGCATCCCCGGAATTGTCACCGAAGGGCGAAACTATCAAAGAAAACCAAAAAAAAACTATGGAAACCCGCGTAGTCTGTTACACACTGTATGAACATTTCTCAGATGTATTATTCCGATAAATAGAAAACAAGGGAAGGCAGAATATGTTCAAGTAGAACATGAGGTTGACGGAAACTTGGGGACTGCGACATCCTGATGAGCCCCAAGAAGAACGAACCTGATGGTGAGCTGTCGAAGAGCTTTCAGTAACCTCATGAGCAGTTTTCTTCAACACGTTGCATGAGTCCTATAAGGTCACATGTTGTCGAACATGTGACTCATCAGTACTTTGCTTCTGAAGTCTGTGGTGGGGATAGGGGTTAGCAGAACACATAAAGGAAACACCACACAACCTGTACTGCACCCCATGCGTACACAGCAACGAGATATACTGTGGTTTTCTAGCACCGGTACGGCACCCTTGGGTGGCTTGATGGGATTGCAGTCCGCATGCAGGTCGTTATGTCCTTCAGATTATGTGCTACTCAGTTTTTTAATAGGACTTCTTGGTTGGTAATGGAATAAAGATCTGTTGGCTCCCTGAAGCTGTTCAAACAGTTGGCTCATCAGGTTCAGTTTAAAACTTTAAAGTCAGACGCCTTTTAGAGGTACAATTTCAACTGTGTCAACCACACATTCTCTATTGATGCAGACATTCTGTTGTCAGTGTTTCATTGCCTGCCTTTTGGGAAACAATGATTGCTTCAGGTTTTATACAACCAGCATCGAAGGCTGGATACTGCGTAGTGAAATAGTACGGTCTATCTAAACTGCGAAATGAGTGCTTAGCGCACTATGGAAAAGTTATCACGATTCGGGTGCTAATGCGGTGTCCATTCAACTCACTGTCGCTGATTCACCAGACTTGGAACGTCTGGCTACCTGCGATTCTCACTGCAGTGGTGTGTGTGCACTCAACTGGCTTTCCAATACACTTGTCTTACAAGTCTGTCAGCTTAGGTTGTGGATATGGGAACACACTAAACGCGAGTACGAAAGGCCTAGCAAGACTACTATACAAGGCATAACACTTGACGAAGAACACTACTACTTACAAGGTTGCTGAAAACTGTTCGACAGCCCAAGATCGGTTTCGTCCTTCTTGAGGCTCATCGGGTCCCCTAGTTTCCGTCGACCTCAATCTCTACTCAATATTCCGACGTGCACAGCTGAAGAAAATCTTTTTGAGAAACTTACGCAGTACCATTGCTGTCGTCCACTTTTGACAAAACACCAGAGTTGTTGCACGTCAAATCATCAGTGGTTTCCAGTGAAATTCGGAGGAGAAACTGAGACCCAGCTTTCAGAAGTCAGCGAGTTCAGGACGTTTACCACTCGACTTCGTAAAGAGACGAGTGCTTGACAAAATGATTTCGGCATTATAATTTTTTGGGACCAACTTTTTGTCCTCTGGCCTAAATATGCAAAGCGTATAGTTTCAGGCTCGTGTAACACAAACAAAACTTAGAATTCGTTTCTGAAGGGCTTGACCGAACACAATAATCATAAGGTTGCTGATTCAGTCGGGATTCAGTTGAGTTACGTGTTGACAACAACCTAATTTTCTAATGAGAGTATTTCACCAATTTAGAAGTATTTCTGCTCCTGGCAAGCCTCGATAATCCGATCAATGATGACCTTTTTATGAGAATATTTGAGAACCGACAAGTGCCAGCAACAAAAATGATTGTGTGCTCAAACACACGACTTCACTATGTATTGCTTTTGACCACCACAGTCCAGGACACTTCCACGTTTTTGACCATAGTACTCAAGGTGAATTCAGCCGAGTTACCACAACAGTGTACAGAAGGTACAACAATGTCAATAAAATTCCAGCTAGATGACAGGAAAAACGTTAGACACCGCAGCACACTTTGGGAGACAATGCGTTTGCTGGATTAGAAGAACGTTTCTATTTTGGAGCAGAGTAGCTGATTCACTGACGGCTGACACTACACACAAATGGGCTCACTTACAAAAGCTTTGCTCAGGGCCTGTGCATCTATGTACCCAAACTAATGGTGAAATTCTTTTCTCTTCTTTCTCTGAAAGACGCTGAATTTTCTGCACTCATCGAAGAGCATTTGGAGACTTTAGGCGGTTTGTGTCTTGAGATGGTCACCATAAGTCGTCGAGGGAATTAAAAACCGCCCCCCCCTCGATGAGGGGGCAATAAAATGGAAGGACCATAGAAGGGGTAGAATACATCCTGTTACTTGACATCTTTGCCCGGAGTGTTTTTTGTAACCTTGCTCTGCCAGAATACCTGTACTTGTAACTCACGGGTATCGAAGAACGCATCTTCATCATATGCTTTAGTTGATGATTCCAAAATAGATTACTGTACTGACGTAATACACTACTCATAAGGTTACCGAAAACTCTTGGACAGCTCAAGACCGGTATGCAAATGAGTGTATTTAGCAGATTACTGTACGCTTTGAAGCTGTGCTACCTAACCAAACCAAATAAGTATGAATCAGAGTGCGGCTGCCTGTGTTTGAACAGCTCATGAATTAAGCAGACGAAATCTGAGTGCACCAGTCATACATCTCTCGCAATGACTACCGAGGTTTCGGTGAACAATTGTGCGTAGAAGATAACCTAGAAGCATAAGACCTCGGGAACACAATAGCTCGGCGTTCAATCTCCATGGATTTCGTTGGTTCTATACTCTTGAATTAGTGGAGGAGGCCTGACAGGAATGTACAAACAGCAACATAACTCCGGAACCCACAAAGTAGCAGAGTCACTGGTAAGCCCACTGGTCTGTGAGCGGTGCTAGTCCAGTGGAAGTTTGTCTAATCTAGCGGAGATGGATCGACAATTTCTCTAGTCGGAACAACAGAACTGCTGGAAAATTAGTTTACCTGAGTGGTTTATATCATGGTTGTCTGCCAGAAGCACCAACCCAGGTGAACCTGCGACAATGCCGTCTTGTGTCTACTGAGTCGCGTTGGATGTACTGTGTCACCTAGTGGTTAAACTGTCTGTGCACTGAGTAGAGTGTTGAAATGCAACAGGAAGTGTCATTACCTACGAAGAGTGGCAGTGTTAAGGTCTGCAGTCGCCAAAGTCTGCGGAAAATCTTGATGCTACTGTGCAGTGGGTGTTGGTCTTGATAAAAATCGTCACTCTAAACCAGTTCAGTCTTGTTCTTTAAGGCAGGTGCGACGAAAAATTCAGTATAAGAAGGGGTACAATCTATATACCCTGTCCCCGCCTGGACTCCGAAAATGCGCTGTTCTCAACAAAAATTTTATCATGACTATATTCGCCTTAATCCATAATTCACGCCTACACCACTCTCGTGTGAACAGTTCTCCTTCTGGCCTGGAACAATTATTCTGGTGGGTCCAGACCATCGGGAAGAAGAACTAAACTCGAATTCCGCTCTTATTAGAACTCACAAGTAGTGCATGTACTTGGCCGCCTCGAGGTTCAAACTCCGGACACCTGATATGCGAGGTGAGCTTGTCACTACTGCTCCACCAGCGCACGCTGGATGCACCTAAACTATCACGTCCAAACAGGCGGACATGTTCACACTTCAGCGGTGTGATTGGTTTGCCCGACACCGCACCACCGACCGGGTGTGGCTGTGGTCTGCCCGTGTACAGCAAAACTCAAAACCATCTCCAAATAGAACAGAGAATCCGATGTGTGCTGCACTTATACATGTTGACAGTTTTTGAATAAATGACATAAAATGCGGTACTCACATCCGTGTCCTGTTTCCTGATTGGGTACTGCGAACCATTGACCGTCATCAACCCCATGATTAACCGTATTCCGCCGCATTCCGATAACCGGTTTGGCCGAGACAAACATCATTGCCAAAATGAGAGAGGTAACTCTGAAAAACTGTAACGGTATGAAATGAACAGTTTATGCAGATACCAAATGGAATCATCACAACCAAATAGAGGATGAAGTAGTTTTAAAAAAATGCAAGATTTTCACAACATGGATGAGTGAGTTTGTGTTATCTGACTGCATTTAAGTTTGACTAGGTTGATATCTCAGCCTAGTTGGAGTGTACTAGAGCAGCACTGTGTTAAGCTGACAGACGAGGACTTGCCATGGTGAGCCACAGAGCTTAACCGCAACAACTAGTCCATGCGACTGTATATAGTCCCCCCGCATAGCACTGATTGGACGGTGTACTGACTGTGTTTTGATTGGACATTTCATTTCAACCCGCTTACTGGCACGTCTGCACCGCTCCTCACACGGCTCGTCCGCGAGTGAAGACCGTTGTTCTCTTGGACGATCTCCATTTGGGTTTATCACCTCTACCGAAGGTCGGATTCTTCCAAAGGAATAACCCCGATCACTGCCTAGATTAACTTTTCATGACAACATAATCTGGAGCACAACTTTCATCGAGACCTTGAGACAGGATATTTTGGAAATCTGTTACTTGTGTGAAGGTGCTTTTTCCTACTTAGTAGTGGCACGGATCTTCTCTCAAGTATATCCTGGTAACGTTCACAGACTTATTTTTTCACCACACATGTAGTGGACTACAGATTAATTTGGAATTCATAGACAGAGACCACTCTATGAATGATAAAATATAGAAAAGTTCACAAAACCACATCCAAAATGGTTTAAAACACATGGAAAACCATGTGTCGCACGTATTCGAAAGAGACATTTCAGGATTGGCAGGCAAATATTAATCCGAGTTTCGAATATCTGAGCACATACGTTAGAGTAACTAAAGTGAAAATAAGTCAGATGGTCAGGTGCAGCGCGCACACACACGCACACACAGGCAGCCGACCGATAGTCTTAGAGCTCAACACTGCTTCCTATTGGATACACGGATTATAGGGATCATAGAAGGAACAGAGCAAAGGGATCGTCTGGCTCACAAACGGAAGTCCTCTCACACTTTGCCAAAAACTCTTTGTTAATGTACTTCTATGTCTTGGGAACAGGCAGGCAGACTTAATTAATCAACTTGTTAAACTGTCCCGATCATCATTCTGGAAGCTGGAGTGGTAGTATGAATACTTTATTACCGTACTGAGATTTAGCCGGACTGCTTTAATAATGACGAAGCAGAGTACACATTTGATCCACGGTACCACCGCTAACCATGCTAAGCACGCTATGTGGACAGTTCGACTGGGATTAAACATGCATGCTCACTATCTCTGTTTTATCCAGCACGGGCTCACGCCCCCTATCGATATGGTCGTACATTCGTTGCTCTTTTGAGTACGGATCAGCAAGATATCGATTCTTTGGCGAATTGATCTGTTCCACAATTTACGCGTCACCGACTGATCCAGCCAGCACGTGCTCCATTGTTTTGTTCTGCCTAGGATAACCGCCTAGGGAACATTACTACTTCATTTCCGACGATTGAGTACCATTCAGCTGTACTGAGATAGTGTAAGTCGACCAATGTGATTCTGGTCCCACCACCTTCCCTAGCGACAGTCCTGTGTGCACCACACACGGAAAGAAAACAGATGAACATCATCCTAGTGGTTTGTCTTGCATGATGAGAGTTCATCAGTGTGCTACGGATGAAAACAACGTGATTAACTTTCCTGCCCTTGAAATTATTATTTCTACTCTTTAACTGATCATCCTGCTCTTAAATTTGGAGTTAGAATAGTATAGAGAGAACAGTTGAGATAAATCAACGCCATTATCGGACCGACAAAAGCAACACAAATGTTTTTAGCATTCACAAGACTGCAAGCAAGCCAGATAAGCACAAAATCTGGCGGGCACATACAAAATAGGGTTGATGGGCAAACAGAAAGCGAGGAGAGTATGTATGCATCGGCTCCATCTTTAAAAAGTTGGAGACAGTACTTTGTATCTGTTACCATGTGAAAGCTTGTCTGTAGGATAAGGTACCTCATTGACGAAGGGGCTTGAGCTCAGAGCAGGTGAATGGGGTCCGAGATACCGGAAACTTGGGTCTTTGTGGGGAATAAGGCAGATTTGGCAGACTGAATCAACTCTGCTGTTCATACCACGCATGTCGTAAACAGAAGCTTTGAATTAGCGGGTAGAGTGGTGGTTCCGTTTTCTGTGTGTGCCCATTCCTCAGAGATGTGTTATCGAGTTCACATACAGTCCACCTGGCCGTGTCCAGACTGGCACCGGTTATCTGATGCAGGACAATCTACAGTTAAATCTCAGCAGATGTGCTGGATGGGCTGGTAGCCTGAACTGTCCGTAAACCGCCAAAGAAGCTAAGCTTGGTCGTGTTCTGTACTATGCTTTGATGATCTCAAAAATGTCTACAAACTGTAGCATGTAAATCTTCGTGACGCTTGCACAACCCACTTTTGCACTCAGGTGTGTCTGTGCCGGATTGTCGCATCAGAAGATAAAGAACGAAGCCAGACTGACCGACTGGACCATCTCTTCTGCAAAAAAGAGGACCGCACCTCTTCCGCGCTATGTTAAACACAGGAATGGGGACGGTCAACAAGGAATTACCATCATCATCGACAGTATCGCATCAGTATTCAACACTAATGCATCACTGCCTTATAACCCTGATTTAGTTGAAAGCTTTATTTTGATGGAAAGAATAAAAGTGGATGGGGAAGGGACTTAGTGCTCGCCTACCATAATCATTTCGAGTTGTCTACACCTTAAAGTACTCATTCAGGTAATCTGGATAGAAACTGACAATGGGAACGTCATTCACATCGATTGGTGGCATTATCTTACAGTGTCCTCAGCCGGCTACAGTGGGGATCATGCGGTCCCCATCCTGGAAGGCGAGTCCCACCGCCCAGACCTTTCGTAATCTCTTTTATACACTACTGCCGAGTGAAAGGATGACCACCTCTCTGCTTCCGCCGGTCAGAATTGAGTACGGATATCAAGTAAAGATGATTCGACATGCTCAGTTTCTGGTCCTTATCACATTCGTCGATTGAAGTCCCGGTTGCACAACCACACACTTTTTCAACTGGCTGATTGCGAATTCGCCAATACCAGCCTGCGTGAGCTATTGACCGGCGAAGGAAATGATTACAAAAGATTAGGACTGAACACAAAGAGGAAAAGATGTACTTTAGCTTGATATCATAAACTTAAAAAATGGAATATATGCCTTTATAAAAGCGTGAACAGTTTCTTGTGAACATTCATTCGATAAGATGAAGAGTTCATATTGCTTAGTGTTGGCGTTACAAGTGCAACTGACCTTCACCATAATTGGACTTTACTCATTTATTTCCCCTGGTGGGAACCACCCTTGTGTGCTCAATAAAAGTGGGCAACGGAAATGGGTTTACATATTTGGTGCGACTGCTCAGTCGTCGGGTCCTTCGGAATCGATAGTGAAAGACCATTCTTCAGAAAGGACTGTAAGCTTGAATTGAATTTGTGGAATCTGGGGACCTCGAACCATTTGTTGAATAACAGTGCCCCTGCTCTCGGAACAGCCTTTTCTATGGCAACCACTTCTCTGATCATCAAATTAATTGATGTCAGGAAGTAAACTGAACAAAAAGTAAGGATCAGTGAACTGGGGTACGAGGGCGGTTGACCACGAACAAGCTAATTCGATTTTTACGCAGATATTCTTACCCACTACTTGCGTCAGTATTATGTATATATGTCATCTTCACTGGAGAGAGAGGGCAGTTTTAAGACAATACCATTGCATTTCACCTCCTATGCTGCGCCCTCTGCTGCCGCCATACTGCTCGTTCACCGGACAGTTGAAAACGTTACGTGATGAATAAACTCATACATCTTCCTAGGAACTCCTAATCATAACTGTACGTAAGCCAACCTATTTATGTACAGAATGATCATTCTGTGGAAATCTACGATCAACAGTGAGTGTTTTGGTTACCATTAGGTCTCTTCCCCGAGTGGCTGACTGAAAGACACAAAGAAACCTGGGCAATTGGGTGAACGTATGACCTCCGGATCCTTGCAAAGCACTGGAGAAACAGACGGCACCTCCTGAGAAGGCTATTCTTCAGAGATCTGACACCCATCGTCTATCGTGTGCTGTTCACATTGTTCACCCTGTAACGGCAGTCCTCTATTTCGTAACCCGTAGGCTTGTATGAATGAACTTTGTACTTCTTCCTCGTTACATCTTTACCGTGTTGATAACCTTCGCCCACCAACCGAATCCAGCCTACCGCGTCACACATACTGCAAGTCACAGAATCATCTATAGAACTGACGTATTCCAGCTGCCCCTACCACATCAAGCCGACTGTAGCTTCAACCAACATGTGCTGATTGGTGCTGTCAAATTACAACTGTACTGTTTATCATACAGTACCTAAGTGAATCAGCCGACTGATGTCTACACATATGATGGCTCCTATTGGAACAAGTGACTGGCTGACTTCGACTGACTTCATAGTGTGCTCTGGTGGCAGATGCAGGTTAGTTGACAATAGCTGTTAGACTTCATCTGGACAGAAGACATGTAAATTTAGACCCAGATATAAACTGATGCACACCTTTGACTAATATCAGTCATCCAAACAGGAACTGAACAAAGTGGGAGAGGTTGTGTTCGTGTCACTTGGGTGTACACGGTGTCACGAACATTCTGTGGGGCTCGGTCAAACGAACTCTTGGATGTCCTTTGTCGCTTCTCTTCAAGTCAAGACTGTTGAAAGGCTTCTTGCCACAACAGGAAGTAGACGCAGCAACAGAAACTAAACCAGACGACGAGGATGAAGCAAGAACCTCTTTAGCTGGATGACGAACTAACGGAGCAAGTCAGCTGAGCTATCAGAAGTTCCCTCAAAACAGAAGGATGGCTGACTAACCGAACACAGGCAAGGAAAAATATGCTGCAGGTGTGATTTCACAACTTTTATGGCTACAAATAGAGGACAACTTGCACCACTAACAAACCAAATTGAACAAAGGCGAACTATTGTCCAAAGTCATAGTTGATTAAGTAGGTGGTGTGTACTGAAACTTACTGCAAACTTAGATGTTGCTCTGGTTATAAAAAATACCACCATATTGGGCATGAAGCTTGCTATGCCATTACTGCTGATTACAAAACTTTCTTTCGAAATGTTGGTAGATGGTGTTAGAACGCAGGTAGATTGTACTGAACACACACCTACGAATGGTTCAAGCATGGGAGATGACCGTAAAATTTGCCACAACCATTTTTGAGGGAAGGCTCGTCTACCTCCTTTCTCCTGGCCAAACCCTTCCCTTGCTTGAAGACACATTGGTTCCTGCGTCTACCTCGTGTATTCGATAGTCACCCACAATCCCTCACGAACTTTTGACCCTTAACATGTCAAACCAATTCTGACGAAATTTTCACGCGCGCTTTTTGACCACTTGCGTTACCACGTGCTATGCGCGCACGTTTGTCGGTAATTAACATCGGGTTGCCGTTTTTGCCGGGCTTTCTTTGGAATCGCACCAAGTCGTGAAACAATTAGACGGAAATCCCCATAATTTGAGATTTGTATCCCTTTCATCTAAGCATTCTGTACGTGTAGCACCGCATTTTGTTGATAAATCTCAAGATTTCGTAATTCTTGGTTTGTGATTTCGCGCGTCACTCAACTGGGCTTCCCGGAATACGTCACGGATTCTACAGCTCGGAATGACGACCTCACAGGACTCACAGACAGCCGCTGGAAGAATTAACATGATTCTCTGTAACTTAACCTCAGACCATTTGACTCACAATAACGACTCTATAGACGTGTTTCAGAGTCTGGTTTGTTGATCCGCTCCAAAAGCTTGAATGCTGCATTATCTCTGAGCAGATTATAGAACTATTCGATAGGTGCTTGGTTTCGGCTGGTATTGATCCGCTAGAGAGCTAAGGGTGTTGCTGCTTTCAGTCGAACAACATGCTCAGTTGGTCCCCATAAGATAAAAAACTAGATAAGTCCGACAAATTCCACTTTTTGATGCTTGCTCCAGGTTGCTCATAAATATCACCATAGAAAAACCAGTAAGTTAAAATGCTCCCACTATTAGGGGATAAGTCCGTCGAGGAGCAAGGAAATCGGGGGAGATATGTTTCCATTCGCAGCATTCCACCTAGTGCAAACCACATTAACTCTCACGATGGACAAACTAAAACCTAGTCTGATCTTGTTATCCAGGGTGCAAATTCCTTTCACTTGCAGACAGAGCCACCAAGTTCTGGGCACTTGATTCCACTGGGTCAAATGGTGGCAAGATCGCACCATCTGATAGCGAACATTCCATTTGTGTCCACCCCAAATCGACATTGTCTGAATTCTTTTGGAGTCACAAGGACCGTGGAATTGGAGTCAGTAACACTTGCTTTAGTTTATAAATGAAGTCAACGTAGTAAACGAAGTACACGTAGGTTTACGAATTACCGAATCTCCTCACACTACTGTCAGTTAATAAGTAGCTCAGTATGACTAATTTCAAAAGATGAGTGGAGCTTTCGTCTGAGAAGTCATCAGTCGAGGAGCCGCATGATGGGGTCTCTGTGACTGAAGGATCAGTGGTGCTATATCCTTTCTAAGTCAGAGTCAATCACAGTGACGATCAGCCTCTCGTGGCCAAACGGTTAAGTGCTCGCGGGTTTGGAATTCGATGGAGTTCCGTGCGATGCACATTGCTTATGATTGCGAATAAGGTTGAATCAAATGTACAATACCTCACGGTTTTTCACCATAGATTGGATTCACTTAGGGGATGAAATCTCAAATGAAAATATTTGTTTTCTCCCGAAGCCTATGAAGCATTGGATTTGAATACTGGTACGCTCTTCCTCTGAGAGATGTGAGTTAACTCAAGTGTCGAGAACTTATATAAATCTCCCTCAACCAAAAACATAGATGGATTTTCCCGCCACGGAAATAGGCCGGAAATCCTGTAATCGTAACAAACCGAGATGCTCACCCCTTTTGGTTAGCTGGGATTTGTTGCGCTGGTTATTCGCGAGGTAATAAAAAAACTTTTCTTTTCATGTATCAAATCACATGCTTCACTAATCCTTTTCCCATTCGTTTCACATACACGCGGATGAAATCGAGGGTTGCGCATATCTGATGAGCTGCAGTAGTTGGTTGTTGAAGCGCTTCTATCAACCCTGTATGCAGGATCGTATGAAGAGAAACCTGGTGTTTTTCCTGAATGATGGCCCAACTGAAGCATAATGCGGCCCGTTTGTAGCACATACGGTCAGAGTAAATTGTAAAACAATGGATAACTCGACTCTCCGTTGAACCTCACCTTGACTGTCACGATTTGTTCAACTCGGAGCGCAGTATGCTTTGAACGTCAATGCAGGGCACCCGTCACGTGCGCTTATTGTCTCGTTAGTCATCTCATCCCTTGGATTCAATTGGCTGGAGCAGCATGGTCCAATCAGCAGGGGCCGAGTAAAGCACACCTACAAGCATGAGCCAACGAAATCGATCTCAGCGAATCAGCGCGTGACGCTATGTAAACTGTGAAGCACATGCTAATGAGTCAAAGTAAACCCAAGCCTAAAAGAATCGCTGTATTCCAGCTCAGTCTCTCAGTTATGATAGTCCTCAACTGAATGTGCTGCACAAAAGCCGATCCATGTTTCAGCTGGTACGACATTCGAAATATCGTAGCACATTTTCCTGAAGGAACACTACTCACAAAATTGCTGAAACTTCCTCACAGGGCCCATCGCCGGTTTGGCCCTTCTTTAGGCTCGTCAGTTGGGTACCGACCCCGAGTTTCCGTCAACCTTGTGCTTCGAATGAACCCAAGTTTTACGCCAAGAAAATATACTGCGATACCTCGAAAATCGCGTTAACTGAATCATAATGCTACACACACTCAGCTGAAAAACATCACAAATAGCTATTCAGCCAGGATTTCAGTGCGTCTTTCGTTAACACTAACTTAATTTGTGAATGAGTGTATTTCTCCAATTGGACGAGCTCGGTTTATGGTGTGGAAAAGAGCGAAAAACAACAGAGTGTTTTGATGGTTTTCCAAACACTTTAGTGACCTCCGAGACCAATGACAGTTCATGTGCGTCGGTGATTATTTTGAGACACCTGTTGTCAATCAAATCTCGAAACTTACATACAATCCTTACATAGCTTACAAGTATTTGAGCTCCTGGAGAAAGGTCAGTTCTCACCACAAGTGCGACAAAGTTTGCGAAGGTGAGCAGTAAATTCTAGACAGTCGCGTTACGTTGTGTTCCAAATCTGGTTCCTTTTTCAGTCGTGCGCTTCGCGAACCAGACGAGGCTGCTAACCTGCCAAAGATCCCGCTGTGTTGAAGGTTTATTGTCAAGGCACATGTAGGTGAAATACTGAGGGAGGCTTTCGAGTTGTCCTAAAACAGTATGGCGTCGTAAACTAGATTTGACTTGAACGCAGCAGCTACTGATCAGAAAATTTGGTACTGCATGATCTGATTCGATTAGTGAAAATGGAATTGCTTTTTTCAAAGGCATACTACTACCTATGGGCACGATTTTCCTCCGTGCCCTGAAACTAGTCACACGTCGTTTTGGGTGACTCGAAGTCTTATGAAAACCTACAGAATTCTCACAGTCACAAGTGAATTGTTGGCGGTGCGAGCAGATTTTGGAACTTTTTCGCCCCAGGTTTCGTACTGCAACCAGAGCCAACGTGTGCCAAAAAACCAGGAAGCACGTGTACGGCTATTTCAGCCCTATTAGGAATCAGCATTAGTGCTCGGCTCACGAATCTACAGAACGATTCGAACTCGCAACCTTGTGGCTGGCAGCTGAGAACTGAGACATTGTACCACGGGCGACTGATTTGCAACGTTATGAGCTCGTATTTAAACAGGATATAATGCCACTCATCCTTCAGTCACCGAATTTATATCAGGTAATCACATGTTTAATGGCTTCTCGAGTAACGAATTCTCATTTGGAAAAGTCGTTCGTCATGTGACATATTATTCCTTCTGAGATACTATTGGTTTGTTGGTAGAATAAGGAGTTTTTGAAAATCTTTTCGGACTGTTTCATGACCCGCGAATATCCGCTGGATAAATAGCCACAATATGATAAGAATTCCGACGCATCGACACCACTATGCACAAGGGTTTTGAGCCTCTGTTGGGGACATCCCCTCATTGGAGGACTCCCATACTAACTGGTAGCCGGCAGAAGACCAATGTGACCTTTCCGAGGGTGTGCCTTCTGTTCAGAAGGATCTCTTCTTGGTGGATTTCCTTTAAAGATGGTATTTCAGGTGAACAATAAGAGCTGTCTCAATGGACTTGATGACACTTTCGCATAGCTTCTCGCGTCTTCACTGTATGCACTGACACGGGAAAACGACACCGTCTCCAACTGTTGCCAGTGGTTTTCGCAAATCAACTTTACATCTATCTTCTCTTTATCCTGTCAGCCTCATCTAATGTTTGCTGTAAACGTTAGGAGGGCTACCTCCAAACGAACAAATCCACTTTGCTAACGATTTGTTTTGTATACTGAAACCTTGTCTCTACATTTCAGCCTCTCACTGACATACTATTGGACTGTTAGCTCTTTTTATATTCTGGTTCAGTTGGATTCCATATCACAAAACGCTCCACTTGTTTGCAGTATAGCTTCCTCGAAGTCTGACTGATACATTAACAAAGAGGATATAACAGTAAACTTCTGGTGCAAACTGTTGTTTTTGTAGTACCCGTGAGCTCGAAATACCTTAGCGGTTAAGAACAAAGATCTGTGGTTTGAATCCAACCCCGACATCTCGACTGCTCCTCTCTAGGCTTGGGCATCCTGGTGGTATCACAGCCCTCGTGCTTTTTTCGGGTGGCGTGGCAGCTAGGCACCGAAAGAATATAACAAATAAATGACATCTCCGAAGGTAAATCTTCCAGGGAAGAAGGCTGCAACACATAGTCTAGGACTAGCATGCTTGGCTACTGTTTGATAATATGTTACAGTTTTTCTCACATCATGATTTCATCACATCACATGAGTTTTTCTTCAAGCTAAATACACTACCAACCGGTTTCATTAGATATAGTCCCTTTGCCTTTCGAGGCTGCACCATAATGTTTCTTCGTTACACCTGATTCTAAACTGTGCACTCAAAGTTTGCAGGTTTACGGTTGCACGGAGAAATTGTCCATCCCATTATGAATCGCCCGGATGTGACAGACCATCCTTCTTTTACTGTCTGATGAGTTGAGCTAAATCTGCGGGAACTTCCTCCTAAGAATCGTTAGCAAATCACTAGGCAATCACAAGAATTGAAATTGAGGTACCCCTTTATTAGATACCAAAACACGACTTTTGCATATGGTCCCATTACTTTCACGCATCTGTTCATAGTATGGTTGCAAAACTACCTGGAGTCTGACTCCACTTAAAGGACGAAATCTCCATTGAAAATTCTCAGATCTCCTCACACCACCAACAGTCAATGAGTAGCTTAGAGGAAGTGTAATTTAACAAGATGAGTACAGCTTCCATCTGAGTTTTCACTCCAGGAACCAGTCAGCATTTATGAGTACATGATTGGATGATGAGTGGCACTAAATCCTGTCTAGTACGAGTCCACCACATTGCTATTTAGCCGCTCGTAACCAAACGGTTAAGTGTTCAAACTAACGGACGGGAGGTCGTGGGTCCTTGACCCTCTTGAGTTTCTTGAGATGCGCACTGTTGATGATACACAAGAAGGATGAAATAGCTGTACAGTACTTCCCTGCTTTTCAGCATAGTTTTGCTTTACTGACAGGACGAAATCCTAAGTGAAGTAATTAGTGTTTTTGCTATCGGTGTCAATAAGCGAGCCAAATTACTGGAAAGACACCCAGTCTCAGAAAGAAGCACGGTTAAGTCTCCAATAACCAAGAGATTAAGCTTCTCGAGAATATAATTACGCGAAAATGAAAACAGCGTCACACGTAACAGATACGGACCAGACAATCGAGTGACGGTCTCCGGCCACAGATGAATCCGTTGAAGTGCTAAGTACCTTGTAACTTCTGACTATGATCCACCGGCCGGTTCTCAGTGTTACCCAATTGTCGATCTGGCATGCATCCATGTTCTACACGGAACCGAAATCGAAAAATACATACACAGAGGAATGAAAAATGCCCAAAACTACATGTCCCACTGGGATTGTTGTTCATGCATAGCAGTTTATATGAGAAATTACCAACCTGGTGAGTAGATGGTGGTAGTGGACGTGCACAAACACAGTATGACCTAACCCAGCTTCTCAAAACAAACCTACCGCGTGTCAATAAGATGGTGGACCGGTCTACAACCGAATAAATTTGGAGGACTCTGCATCAGGCTATCTACTCACGGTGCTTGGGTACACGGAGATGCAGCTGACCTAGTGGGTGGTTTGGTTTGTTTTGTCATCATATTCAGGAACACAGTGGGCAGGTCTGAGGTTTGGACAAGGGAGTAATCGGCCTAGAAATCTCAGCTGGCTCCCCAGGTGAGAATTTTTTGGGTTCACATACCTGTTCACTGAGGTTCAGAATGCTCTTGGTTTTGACCAGTGGCTAAAGTTCCTGATGAATCTGGTTCGTTGTGGAGTTTTGTGCAGAATAAAATTGTGGAGCTCTGTCCGGAGGCCAGCCGTCCCTAATAACCGAACATCACATCATTTGGACGGATGTGCCACGTGCGGGCTACGGACCAAACGAAGGCATGCCCTGATTGGTCAGAATATCAGCCAATCTGGATCGAGCATCTTTAGCTCGACGCTTCTCACCCCCTCACAGCGATTCTAGCATGACCTTGTGGAACATTATGTGATTACCTCATAAATACGGTTGTAATAATCTTCCTTTGTCTCCATAAAGGGCTAACTGAAGCTACCGTGCCTTTTGATATACCACAGTGGGCGGAGCTGGAAGCCATGGACCGATACTGAGTTGCACGACCGTTCAGCAAGTCGCAACAAACTCCAAGTCGTTAACTTTGACATGGAATGCTTGTATAAATGTGCATAGGTTAGGGAATGGATGATTACAGCTTAAACTGAGCGCTTGCGTCAAACTGCGATAGGGACGCTTTTTGCATGAATCGATGCGTGCAGTCTCTTCTTGAACCTTTATACCTGATACGAAGACACCTAGAGCTAATTGAACTTCCTAAACAAATTGTGACATGTTCTTTAAACTATGAGTTCCCCGTTTAGATGACAGCTGGTGTTCAGAACTCATTATGAAAGCCCAGTATTTTCACTGGAATCTCCAAACTTCTTTGGACTCTGTTCATGGATGATACTTTGAAACGTATTCTCTATTCCCTTGATCCGGTAGTCATCTGATGTGTATTATTATACGGGTAGCTGAATAGCAACTGACGCTTGGAAATGTGTTATGCCAAACACTTTTTTCCAACCTCATTAAGTTCGCATAAACATAATAATTGTCAAAACAAACATAAAAACCTACATTGGAATTTGAGTGTGGCTCAAGCTGTGTTGTGCAGAGCTTGAGGTTTCTGGCCAGTCTTCCATGTCATCTTGAGGAACCCCAGAAAGTTTGAAATCTTACTTATTACGGGGAATGTATACAAGGTTTGATTGTGTCTCGTGGACGAAGGTTAACTCAAAGCTTCTTTCAAGTTCCTTGGAGTGTAATGGATAGAAATTCCTTAAAGTCAAAAGCGCGTATTCCGCACTTCAGAATTTCATAGCACAACGTTTCTCGGCCACAAAGGATTTGGTGTTGGACAAAAGGGGAAGCCTGGCTCCGACGGAAGTAGGATCGCTGCTGCCAGATTACCTCAACTAGTTCAAGATGTACTTCGAATCAAGCCCTACTACAATCGCGCAAGCCTTCTTCCAGGTTTTTTTAAGTTGAGCTCAGCACAACTACATTTGGAGCCTTAAGGTCACGTTGAACTCGCGATTCAAGCCAAGGGCCTAAATATGTCTGAGCAGGACGCTGTTTTCAAACGGTTCTTTTGTGTCTTTGTGCACATCCCTTCAGAACTAAGGGGACAAACCTGCAACACCGATTTTTACTTTCGTTTACTCTCACCATACTCATTACAGGCCTGATAAAAACTTTACCGCCAAAAAAATGTCTCTGAACAAGGCATTTTCTTCTCCCAAAATGGAAATTGCAGACAGGTCGGTAACTGAAATGTACATAGACTCTCGTCTTCCTCCAGACACTTGGTGCAGAACGTAGTAATCACTTCACGTATATTTCGCACTACTCCTCCAGTTTGCGAGTAGCGTGGTCTCGACGGCTGATCTGAACTCAGATGACAGCTGATGCCGAATTGTGCTAAACGTTACTGTAGCTTCATCGCATCGTCGTAAAAGTTCATGGAAGTGCTTTCACTTTAAAAGAGGCTATCGTTTTCACCGCCTTTGTAAGGTGATTTCATTCAGAATCGGCATCAGATTGGCTTTGTGGTGATAAAGGCTAAACAGGTTCGAGGATTTTGCAGACATGATGTGATTGCTATTGTCAATTCTGCTAAAGACATCTTACTAAGTACTTCTTCTTCAAGTAAATCTGCATGAGAAACATGAAAACTCTTGAAATTCCGTCCATGGTGAGCACCACTTCTAAGTTACTGAGGGATTCAGGCTATAATCGATGTCTATAAAAACCATTACTCCATTTATTGTTAAAGCGGTTTCATTCAGATTTACGAAGTTTTGGATTTTCAGTGCGATGCAGATCAGGGAAATCATCCGTATTCTATCAAACACTCGGGTATCCATTCAAAATGGACGTTTTGTTAAAGCACTCCCGCACAGTATACCTGCGTTTTTTACTACCACCCTTTGTCTTTTGAAAAAGTGGCAGG
>SJOL01005455.1:20168-31021 GCA_004794785.1 Opisthorchis felineus
TCATGCTGTCGATGATTATGATGATGACCAAAGAAATGTGAGAGAAAGAGGTCGATTTTAAATACCGGGAGTTATTTAACAATGCAAAGAGTTCGCGTAGTTCGGCTAGAGTGATGGACTGAATCATCTGAGGAACATGAAACCGGGATTCTGAAAGTAGCCATCATGCTTCCGTTGCGTTTCCTCTTCGTTCACATCGGAAAGACACCCTGTTGAAGCAAATTATGGCGCAACTTCGTGACAAAATGACTCCCTGACGATGCTATTTCAACTTCTGATGAAACGTTTACAGTCAAAAAGCCTAAATCTACGAACAGACTAATGGTTAAGCACACACCCTGAACTGCCAAGATTTTCTTCACTGGTAAGTTGGACTTACTCACGGAATCGAAGGGGCTTGAAATCTTTCAGTCAGATCTATCACTTTGAAAACCCTGGCTGGGCAGTCAACAAGCATGTCAGGGTCAACAGCTGGACCACTTCGATGTTCTCTACAACATCACCGTCACACTGATAATGTGCACCAGTCATGAACAGGGAATTAATAACGGCCCTTTGAATGAAGTATTCCTTCCGATATATTTTCAACTTTCTGGTACAGCTGTACACAGCAAATAAACCAGGATCAGCAGCCAACCCGTCGAATCAGAATCGAATGCTGCAGTTTGACCTTGAAGACGTGGCGTGGTCAATCTAGGGACTGTCATAGGCTCAAGATTTGCGCAGATCAGCTGAAATTTGGCTACGTGTTGTGCCATAGCACGAAAGTGGTGGTCTGTCAGCCAAGTGTAGATCAAGAATGCGGAAAACGCTTCTGCACACAAAAACGTAGTCTGTGGCGGTGGACAGCAACAGACCTCTCTGGGTCTAGTTATGCGCGGAAGTCCAAATGGTGGCATGGTGTTTTATAGTAGATGCCCTGTCGTTATTCACTCGGTTCCCAGTGTCTCCCGACAGTTCCCTGGGCTACCCCGGACGGGATATTCCTGACCATGTCTTCACTGTTCCGCCGATATAATGTGCATCCCATGTCGATATAAAGAGAGGAATATTGTTTATTATGTGAACACTGTTAAGCATGTAACAAGTCATACAGCAATGTAACTAGTATACGAGACAGCCAAACTATACGGCCTCTTAACTAATTAGCAATGAGTAGTTCACACAAAAAACAACTTACGAATACCAGCTTCTTTGGGAATCTCTTCAAACAATTCCTCTCTATCAAATAACACGTTTTGATCGAACTGATACCCCCAAGGGAATTCTTCAGCTTCCACAAGAACTAGCGCCAACAGTAGAAACTTGACTGGGAACTGCAAATTAAGTCAGACAAGACATGCTCATAACCGCTCTTCAAATAACATCGAAAAGTCGTTGGCTCATTACCTTCATAGTACGAGAAATGTAATAAAAAAACATAGACTCCACAAAACACTGCTTTTGAATATCCTGTCCCCCCAACGGAACTTTGTTCATTTAGACTCCAGAAGACCGAAATTCACAGGCAACTGAACAGAAAACCACCCAATTGTCAAGTGTCAGCTGCCCGAAATTCTCAAATGGCTTACTCTCTCAGAGAAAAAGAGGAGAACTGTTGACAACACGAATAAGTGATCACACGGAGTTGGGACTCAAGATTGATTGGTAGGTCCTGTGGAGTTTGTTCACCAAAACTCGACACTCTCAAAGAATACAGAGGCTCAGAGACCTACTTAAAAGTCACGTATGCCATCCAGTGACCTGTCTCCTTCCAGGACATTGGCACTGTAATGAGAGGAACTAGGTGAAGAATAGGGCCTGTGATTGCAGCTGGATGATTTCGAGATGGACTTTAACCCAACACATCGGGCAGAAAAACATACTGACTACTCCTGTCTGAGAAATTTGACCAGAGTTGGTATAGCTCCAACAAAATAACCGGATAAACCAAACTGATTCGAAAAGCTGTTGAAGAGTTCAAACGGACTATGCGCATTCTAGTGTCGAATTCTTTAAGGCATTATTGAAGCCAGTTACCCAAACGATTGAGGAAAACATCAGAAACATATTCCTTGGTTAGCTCTTTAACCCTCCATACGTGCTATTACAATTAATCTTTTGGCACGCGGTAGTAAAACTTATTAAGAATGAATACACCGCTAACTCAATCACGTTTCCCGTAGACATTCTGAAGTGATCCGAATAGAATAGTTGACAAATGGAAAATCAGTCAATTTGTTTGAAAGGCCGCTAGCCTCTGTTCATCTGAAAATGTCACAACTGTTTTGAAACACCGAAAGCAGACCCAATCGTGCAATCGTGCATGAAACTGCGCAACGGATTCTGGGGACAGACCCGATAAAACCAACACACTGCCGACTGTTTGTTAGAGAAATGCGGATAGCTGTTGATGCACCGCATGTAATGAAATGACTGTGGGAGTTCAGCAAAATGCATATAAGCCAAACTTATCCAATTTTTTAGGCATAAGTGTGGCTACCGGACAGTGCAACTTCAAGGCACTTCATTAGCACTGAAATGGATTTCAGGTAAACATACAGTTAGTTTCGCAAACACCATGACAGGTAAATCCAACAGTTGGCGAACCAAACTTACATTCGTATCATCAAACCAAATTTTTTTTACTTAGTCGGAAAAGTTTGTTCTCTTGGTGTTACTCCGAGATACTCTGTGCACCGAAATTGTCCGTCCACAACAAATGAACAGTGACACTTGCTGTATGGTCCACATGCATGGATACCGTTGTCTATTAAGTCAGCTACTACCTGTTGCAGGGCATCAGTATCGCGTAAAATATGGTCAACGATGGACTGTTTGAGTGCATCCAACCGAATGCGTATTCTAGTGGGATTTTTTTCAGCCCAGGAGAAATTCAAAAACATTATCGTCGAGTATCCGACCCATTGTTTGGTTTGGATTTCCATCACTCAAGTGCACTCCTCAGGAGTGCTTTTGACTTTCTCGCCTGTTGATAATACGACAGCAGACGCGTCCATCTACTGAAGCCGGAGATATGTCGGAGTATCCAAGTTCTAGATATCTCACTATAAGGGGTGTGTGTGTGCAAATGCATTCGCAATGCAAATCGCATTCACGAGCCTATTGTCGATGGTTGATCATAGTGGACCAGCCTGGTTGGTAAACACAACCCCCCACCGGTCGATCAGGATGGACGAGAAGTGATGCTGGTCTAAAAGGGCAGCATCCTTATGAACGGGCTGAAGTTAGGCATTGGGAAATCAGTCAATTAACTAATCCTCACACTATTTTGGTGGTTTTACTATCCTGTTCCCCAAGGCCTAGTTAGGACCTGTATGGTATTAATATCTCAGTTGCAGTTGCACCCTTGAGGGCAGGTGGAGGAACAAGCTTTCTTCCTACGGTTATGGTTGGACGGCTCTGATGTCCATGCTTAAGCTTTCAGTCGATAAGCCTCTTGGGAAACCTCAAAGTATGCCGTGCAGGAGCCCTATTTCCTCGCACAAATTGTCGCCTCAACAAATACGTTTCTATTTCTCAACGCCAGGCATTTAAATCAGTTTCTTTCTGTTCCAAAGGAACTAAACTGGTATAGTTAGTATACTGTCCACTTCAAGCCCTTTTTTATGCAGTGTAAGGTGCAGTGACTCATCTGACCAGCAACTTAGGAGCACACTGAGAAAGGCGGGTCAATCCTTTTCTCCCTCTCTATGGTGAAGTTGACTAAACGATGGGTGCTGTTAAATCTTCCGGAACTTGAATGGGACAGAGTGGTTTTCTCTCTCTTTGCCTTACTTTGTACTCGTTGACTGTTGTACGTCTCCGTGCTATTTGTACGTAAACATGATTTGCACTGGTCAGCTGATGATAATTCGAAAACACTTGTTAGCCTGTTGTGTCTGTTGTTCTCAATGGATACATGGCTATATTCAGAACACTTGTTTAAGCTAACTGAATTTCTGCCTGTACACACTCCATCCTATTTAGTTTAATTTTTTACGCTCCTTTTCAGTAGAATACTCCTTGCCATGATTATAGAGTGTTGTTCTGTTTCTGAAATAGTGATCTGAAAGTAAGGTATATACGTCTTACTAAAATGCCGATTTATTGGTTAGGTCACATTATGCAGTATTCAGATACTCAAAACTCACCATAGTTACGAGTTGAGAATATGCCGACTGCTCAGTGTTTATTTATATGGTGAACCTTCGTTGTTTAATTGCCTTCAAACTAATGTGCTTCTTCAGTGTAATGAGACCTAGGTTTACCAATAGCCTCGCAGCTATCGTTAGAGCAACATGAACTTTTTATTCCATCTTAGACTACATCTTAGACTATACATCTGTAGGATTTGTCGGTTTTCAAACCAGTCAATAATTTGAGGATGCTGTGTGCTTACCTTGCTACAATGCACACTCTAAGGACTGACTGCAATTAGCTTGACCCCAAAAGCCTTTTAGACTCAACCCGACACATGTTCTCATCTAGGCGCTAGGAGTTAGGCGAGTGTGCTCGAGCATCAAGCTTTGATTCTGAGGAAACACAAAGAAGTGGAAATGTTATAACTCCAAATCTGGTACAAAGAATTGAGGTAAACCAACAGAAGATCTGTATTTGGAAGTTTATTATGTAGTTTTTCCGTGATAAGCTTTAGGACTTTGGGACTAACAGGGCAGCAGGGGCAAAAATTAACCACTCACCTCTATCCATCACAGACTCGTGACCTTGTAGTATTGATTGTTTGCCTCGAAATTCTGATTGGTTTATCCTCAACGTTGGCATCCAGCTGGCCAATCGCTCTGCGGTCAATCGGCCAGGCTTGCAACTTCTAATCCGTGTACAAGTCCCCACCAGATCAGTCACATAAAGCACCCATTCATCCAACGGTGTTTTACATTCAGAAAGCAGTTATAACAGAAGGTTGCCGAATCCTAGATGATGTATTATCTCTCGTGACTGACGGCCACCTACGGAGAAAAATCTTGTCAGCTGGAGCTATTTTTATAGGATGACGACGATGGTGACGGCGTTCCTTAGTTCATGTTTCCATCTGTTACAGACAGTAGTATTCAACCGGGAAGGCTGCCCCTCCACTGTGGGAAGTTCACGGGGTATAAGAGGAATGCAGATCCCAGATTTCGAAGAAACCATCTGAATGTTGGTCCGTTCACTCCAACTTATCTGACACATGTCCTGAAAATGGTTCTATTTCTTTTGTTTTCGCTGTCCACCAACCATCTGGTCTCGTGTATTATTAGTTCTGTTTAGTTCCACAGTTCATAGGGTGTGCGTTCACGCCGTTTAGATTTTTAAGTGCAAGTGTAACGAAGTATGTCACTGATGAGACAGACGAGTAGTGCCTGGTCACGTGCACGTCAAACACCTTCCCCAAATCTGATCGAAGGTTGGTAAAAAAAAATTACAAAACCGCTATAAAAGTATTTGTTCAGCATTGTTTAATATTAAAACAACGTCCAGGAAAGTCCAATAGGAGGCCAGGTTACAAGTGAAGCTCCTCGCGACGGCACGCCCTTGAGCGCGAAGCTGTTTGTTAAGCAGCGTGAACTAAGCGGTTAAAACCAATTAGTCACGAAAGTCGAAATCTCGTTTACACGTAATTTTTTGAGAAGTGAACATCTTCGAGCTCCCTCTTGAACTTTCCTGCACTTTGTTTGAATAAAAACGAAAAATGAGCAAACGCTGCAAAGCTGTCCCGTAATTTGTGTACCAACCTTCCATCAGATGCGGGGACAGCGTTTGACATCTGGCCAGACACTACCCGCGTGTCTCATCAGTAGTATACAACGTTACACTGGTAGATGTGCGATCAGAAGCTACATGTGAGCATGGCACAGCGTTTTTCAAACGAGTTGAAGCTAATCCATACATTGCTAGCTCATATCGCTGCCACATGTCCTGGCCTAGAAAACGGAGAAGACAGGAAACTTGCAAATAAAACTAACGCTAACCTGGAGAGACAGGAAAATCTCCAACAGATCATAACAGAAAAATATTGGGGAATGAGAGCCCAAGAATCGTATATTCCGCACATCTACGGACTTCGAAAAGTGCCCAAAAAAGCAATACCACTGCGGCCGTGCGTTGCGCTTCCAGCATCAACCCACAGGCATTCAAAGGAACTATGAAGAACCGTAAAATATTTCATCAGTGGATCGCAATACTCAGTTGGTCACAGGGAACAATTTCGCACAAGCTAAAATACGCAGTAACAGACGAAGATGAGATAATGACTTAATTTGACGTAAGCCTATTGTTCAAATCTATGGTTCTGAATTCCATCAGAACAATGGTCATTGAACTAGTGGATAGCCATGTAGTTCTAAATGGATCTTTGGAGATGGAGAGCATCTGCAAAGTGCTCAAACTCTAACTGGTCGTATATTTTGAATTCAGCGGCAAATATAACGAACAACTAAAGAGAATGCCGGAAGTGCTACAGAGCAATGACCGTAACGGAACCGAATCATGGATCCGCTACGTGGACCCTACTTTCGTTATCCATAAAACCAGTGAAATACAATCAATAAGCCGAGTAATAAACGTTTGCACCGACATCAACTAGACAGTGGGAGAAGAAATGGATGAAAAGGTGGCATTTTTGAATGTCCTCGTTACTAGACTAACACTATACAAGTACAAACGGAAGGCGACGAACACCAACGGAAGAAACGGTTATCTAAGAGATTTCATTTGGAGATCGTTGATCAAACGCAGTTGAGCCAACTCAGAAGCGAGAAGAATGGGGCGGAAGAATTATATTTGCATTCACCGAAGAACAACAACTGCAAGAGTACCGCCGAAACACGGCGTAACAGTGATCCACAAAGCTTTCAATATGCTGAGGTGAACACACGACCAAAACCAAAAGGAAAACTAGTTACCACTGAGACTAAACCAAAAAATGCAATGATGTGCTTGTGAAAAACACGAAGTGAGACACATGGAAAGGAAGCTATCAACCAGAGTCAACCAACAAAACCCTGCTTCTGGAGGACATGATCAATTCTTACTAATCCACGTACACAAAGATTAGGAAGGAAACGAATTCAAATGGAGCACTGTCAGCAGACTAAAGCAAGTAAAGACAAGTCGAGGAAAGTTGATGTTATGGGTGCGTGGTATTCCACAAATGAAGTGCAATGAGATCGAACTTGGTAAATGACTTCTGTTTCCATACCAAACATTCTTACATACGTTGGGATTCATCTTGTCTGACCGGAACGGTTGGTGGCAGGACTTCGAATGGGACGCTTCCGTCGTTTTATCTAACATTCTTCTGTAACCCTTGCACATCCATTGCTTGCATTTGCCTTTTATGTTCGTGAACATGCTCTCCAAAAATAAACGATAATGAGCTCCAGAAGCATAAAACTTTGAGAAGTAACATAAACCAAACAAAAAGTCTACATATCCAAAATCAAAGGTACGACTCCCAACATCAAGGAGAACAAGTACCATAATGACCAAAACACCAAACCGAACAACGAATTGGATCTGGCTATAAAGAAGCTGTGAAAGTCACCAAGTAAGGTGCAAGAAAGCGGTTCGCAAATTATGAGAGGATCATTCATAATGAAGAACAGAAACTGCCAAAATGGTAGATGGGCAAATGACCAATCAACCAGCAGAAGGCGGACCACAACGCAACACAAATCGCAGGTGAGACAATCAGAACGTGAAAACGACAAACAGTAGGTTTGGTAGCTAATGAAGCAGTCAAACGCAAGAAAGATGGACTGCAGTGCAACACAGATAATGAACAAACTTATCAACCCACAAGCACTATGATTTTCGATTTGTCCATTGCCCTACAGACATAACCTACTCCATTTGACCTAGATAAACGCAAAAAGCGGAACGGGATGGCCAAAACACCCCCACAGAGACGATGTTCCTTCAAATGTTGACTAAACGTTTGCAAGCAAGTTACCAACCTCGGCAAACAGATCCACGGGTACCTGACCAGCAGTGTAGTAACACACAGCTGTCAATATTCGGACATACTGCCGAAAGGGACAAAGAGTCCAGTGTAGATGGCTTCTTTATCCTAAGCAGAACAAACCCGCGAATAATGTGACGCACACTTCAATCACACCGCACGAGATCTGGTGCGACAGATTTTAAAAACTATCACGTTTTGCCACATATTCGAGCTTGGCTTAAACTGAAATCCGACTGCTGTTTGTGCATATGACGATAGTGCGCACGCCATCTCATCGTCCCGTCACTGGTTGTGTTTTATGGTAGACCTGGTGTGTGTTGTGTGAACATCGCTTTTGGTGACCTCTGATAATTAGTCTACCTTGCTTGACTGACAGCTAAAACATTAAATTTAATTCGACCCTTCCCTAAGGAAAGTGCACGCTACCTGAGATAATGCAAGTGAGCTACAAGCAGTGGAGAGCATTATACAATGGCAACAGTCAACATCAACAACGGGAGAAACTGAAAATTAATGTGGACGTCGGCTGAAAGCCGTAGACTGGTGTCACATTGTTTCTAGCTGCAGTGCGATTTCATTGGCACTCTATTGTTTTTACTCATGTTGACGCCGTCCTGGAATGAATGCGCTGAGGATTTTGACCCTGGTTTTGTGCTCCGCAGTTAAATTAATGAAGCCTTTCATGTGTGCACTGTTGTTATTTTTGCCAACCTACCTTCACAGGCCACTTTAAGACGGAAACCAATGTGTTGTGAAGTTTGAAGTAATCTTACATGATCCCATAAATTTACGACGAAAATAAAATATCTTCAGGGTTGTATAGTATCATGATGCTCTTATTGAGGTCCATTGTAATCCTGTATTACATTTGTAGAGCACTGACCAAGTAAGAGTACTGACCCATTTTATGTACTACTTATGAGTAGCTGCTCCGGTTGCCTTCGTGTTTCATCTCGCAACCTGCTTGAAGGAGTTTCATAAGCGGGAAGTTGTTCGTTGTTTGGTTACCGTGTCTGCCTATGCCCCAACTTACTGTGGCTCTGACGAATTCAAGACACGCATTATGACTCACTGAATGCCCGGCTACTGTAGGCTAAGAGCTCACATATCTTTGTGGCTGCTGGAGATCTGAATGCTCAAATGGGCAGGCCTAAAGCATCTGAAACTCAATGAGGTGGTCGAAATGGAGTGTATTCGGTACGCACGGAAGATGAAGGACGATTACTTGAGCTATGTGTTAACCGCAGGCTGCCCTTTGCAGTACTGAATTCCAAATTAATCGAAGTCGTCTGGCCACTTGATATCTTCCAACAGCGCGCGAGCCACGAACTCAAATCGGTCACATCACTATCACTTACCGATGGTGTGACTGCAGCTCGTTTTCTAACACATTTGTAAATTCCGACTACGCGCTAGTCCCTTCGACTTCCAGGGCTGCTTAAGGTGCAGACAAGTGGCTTAGCAACTGAGAGACCGACAGGTTCCTCTTCTGGACTCTCTTCCAACTGTTCCACCGTCGAATGTGAATTCGTGCTGGAATGATATCACCATATCTCTGCACAGTGTCAGGAGTTTAGCCTGTGGCACGGCGCTAACACGGCGCTCAAACACAGGATTTCAGACAGAAGAGTGGTACCACTTGAATCTCGGAGGAATTTCTTCGCTGGTTCCGAAACTAATTTCGCCCGATGAACTATCATACGTCAAGTGAAAGTGAACACGCGCACTGACCATGAAGCCTGGTGACCGAGGAACGCTAGAGAAATAGAAGCGGCTCAGGAAGTCGAGAATGGCCGGAGATTACTTCAGTTACTTCTGTTCGACCGGTCACCGGAAACCGCCTGTGAGTGAACCCACTAATGATTAAGGTGGCGCGACCATCTTGAACAAAGAAGGACGCCTCGACCGCCGGGTCCAGCACTTTGAACAACGAATCTCGTATCCACTCGGTGCCACTCACTCGGACTCTATGGCTGAAGTAGATCCCAGGACGGTGAACCTGAATCACCCTAAGATCTCAGAGGTTTCTGACGGCATATTTTCTCCCAAGTGGCACCGAGCTCCTGGTCCGCATGACCTTCCATCCGCGTTGTTCATAAATGGCGGTGAGGTTCTCAGTCAGCATTTGTCTGATCTGTTTGCATTCGTCTGGGAAAAATGGACTGTCTCAGACAACGGGGAAGGATAGGTGATAGTGCCTATTTTCAAAAAAGCGACACGTAGTGAGTGCGGTAATCACAAGAGGATCATTTACATCCCAGTCGTAATGAAATGCTTGGCGTCAGTTGTCTTTCGTCACCCTATGGTGGCCCGTGAATCACTGACTCGAGAGCAGCAAGCAGGATTCCGGCCTGGTAGGGGTTGCGTTGACCAAATGTTTACATTCCATCAGGTGCTAGAAAAATGCCATAACTACAGACGACCCACAGTTTCAGCATTCCTGGATTTCCAAGGCGCATTCGACTCGGTTGACCGGTCTGTTCTCCTTAATATGCTGACCCATCAAGGAATACCTCACAATTTTGTCAACATAATACGATATTTGTATTCTCAGACTTCCAGACGTGTGAGAGTATACGGCGAGCTCTCAAAATGATCCTGTACACAAAGTGGTGTCCGTCAGGGATGCCCACTCTCTCCATTCCTATTTAACTTCGCGATCGATGAATTCGTGAGACGAACACTGGAAGATCTCCAAAACCCCGGTGTTCAAATAGCCTTTGACGAAAAGCTTATCGATTTAGAACATGTAGACGACACCGTTCTCGTCTTCGAAGAGGAGGAGAAGACGCAAGGGTTTTTGGACGAACTGACCAAAGTCATCCCGTCCTTTGGTATGCACTTTGCACCCACAAAGTGTAAGGTCATGTTGCTGGACATGCAGTCACTGAACACGCCACTTACAATC
>SJOL01005455.1:35182-71269 GCA_004794785.1 Opisthorchis felineus
GCTCTTTTCCAAGGGGTTCACTTCACCAGTGATGGTTTGCCGCACTACAATTTTGTGAAGCACACGAAACCGAATGGGATTTAGGCCTAGTTATCGGCGTCATCTAAACGTGGGGTCTCCAGTCATTTGAACCGCAAACCGATTTAAACTATCGATTTGGCATGTCGGGCCGAATAGAAAGTCTGACTCAATTACAGTCCACTATAGGTAAAACGGCACTCTTCTGCTTTCGAAGTCTAAGCCATCTTGAAATTGACTTAAGCTTAGAGCACCACAGAAACCCTGGGTAAATACTTCGAAGCAATGACGAATCTATAGCCTAGTAGCGAGTTCACCTTACCGCATGCTGTGTCAATTCTTTATGGTCTTAATGTCTGTAGATGATAATAGTAATCTGTTATTTCGACAGATCGGTCCTGTCTGAGATCGAACCACCCAAGAAAAAATCTTACCTCGAAGCAAACGAATACTCCGACTTCTTTCGGGAAGAAAGAAACTCGGCAGTCAGCCACTAACAGTCTATGAATACTACTGGTTTCCTCGACAGGAATCTGAAAGCTACCATCTTGACCTCGGAAAACCTCGTGTCGAATGTCAACGGTTTCGAAATCTTCGTAAATCGTTGATGGGAGCTTTACTGGGGGGAAAGACATTGTTGCCGAAGCGGAATAGACAGTTGAGCAGGAAGCACACCGCAATACAGGTTCTGTTGCTAACACAACCAGTTAACCATGAGAGCTAAAATGATTCCTGGTGACGCAGTTACCAACCCTGTAGAAAGTTTGTCATGACATCAAACGGTGAAGCCGGTTACAGGTATTTTATCCCGCCTGGTTAGTCAAGCAAGGTCGAGTTGAATGACTGTGGCGTGGGTGCCATGACAGAATTAGCACATAGCTTGTGTTGTCATATAGTGCGGTTCTCACGGTTGGCTTTAATGCATTCGGCGCTTCTTGACGGAAAAGCTGGCTGCTCGCGTCACCGTTTCCAGGTCTCGCAAACACACATAGCGGAGTGGTCAAAATTGCAGAAAATTCATAGCAGGTCACTGGTTGGGATTGCCGCTAACACATTTTGCGTCAAGGTAAGTCAAACTGACTGACCGTGGCACTGTTCCATACAAAAGAGCCAGGTGTCCCTCGAACTCCCAGTGAGTCAGAGGAGACTAGCATGACTCAGTGCTGTGTGTTCACTGCGAGAGAACGAATTGCTGTTGCGTCGTCACTTCGTCAGTGCGCGCGCTGATGATGTCTCCACGGTTGGTGACGAAACGTCTGCAAGCGAAGTGCCGAGCACTGTGAACAGATTAACAGCAGTCCGATCTACAGCGAACGAAATGCAAAGTGTACCAGGCATTAACTCGTGTGCTTTCTAGTGCATTCACCTTTGTATGTCTGTCTGTCAATGTCCTTCTGTGTGTCCATTGCTGTCTGCATGTCTGTGGCTGTCTGATCTGCAACACTTCTTCTGGTTGGTTCACACCAAACAGAGGAAGTAACTGACTCAGGTTTCGCTCTTATTGGCCATCTACTGTAGTAATCGGTCACTACCCAACTTGACCACTTTTGTTTGAATCACCTCGACCCTTGACACATTTTGTCAAAGCGAATTCTGTATGACTTGTTGCACTCACTGAATGGCATTGATTGTCCCTGTATTGGTCACCCATTACTTTCCTCCGAATTGGGACCATCCTCCCATCAGGGCCAAAGAGATTTATCATGTAAAACAACGAGAACAATCGAACGCTGGCACCGTAAAAAATTCGGAGATCTGTTTACCGTAGTCCGGTCAAGAAGGCATTTCACACATATTTCAAAAGTATTTCTGCTGGAAACTTGAAACATGACAAAGCATTCAATGAACAAGACCTGTTCACCCTTATCTTAATAAACAGATTATTTTTCGAGTGGCACCTAAACGATGCTCGTCACAGGGTTGTGAAGTGAAAGATTAATCTCCGTAACCGATCAGTCTGGCTGCAGAATACTGCATGGTTTACTACATCCAACATCTGGAATAAACTCCCTCTAACAATAGCAAGTTAACAATACCGATCAATGTTTGCTCCTCCAGAGGGTTGGCTTAGTCAATATTTACTGGCAAATCGTCGCAAGGCAGCAGCCTAAAACGAAGGACAGTTCCGAAAAGAAATGTCAACCTCCGGTCCTGCTTTTGGAAGCTTCCATGGGAGATTGGAGTCCTATGAAAAGAGCATCTCCCTAAGACGTGCATAGCCAAAACATGATACAAAGTGATAGAAATTAATATTTCATGAACCACCATTGAACACGGTTCCTCTTCAAGATAATACTTCCGCTGGACTTCTATGACCCTAGCGAACACAAACACTCAAGGCACCACGGCGATCGATCTAAGGGCTGCTGTCATATCTAACCTTAACTCGTATGTGCATTGGTTTCTTTCTAGCGGAGTAAGGCGGCAGGACAGGAGACACATATTGATAGAGCACATTTGCCCGTCCAGGCACGTGACCGTACTATTGGCTGTTTACCTCACTTCACTTTGATTGGTTTATCTTCGGCGTTGAAACTCCAGTCGACTAACCATCGTTCACAGCCATTTGGTCATGCTTGCAGATCCTGATCCTTGTACAATTTTTCCACTGGACCGGTCGCATAAAACACCCACCAAGTTTTGCATTTTGACAGTAGTTATAACACAGGATTAACACTCATCACCCATGGTTCAGTTGCTGCCAACCAGTAGAATTTTAACCGGTTACTACAGTACACCTCGGATCTGCTCGTAAGGCGGTAAAACCCGTTAAGCTGTTGACGTGGGATGGTGACTGGCACCCTGTAGGACCAGAAAGATTTTGTCTAACATATCCGGCATGCCTCAGAGTTGGTCCCTTTTCATATAAATAAACACACGTCACAGCATGAGGTCACCTTTCTTCTTGGTGCTTCTGTTGTCACCTGTCGGTAAAAAATTTCAAAAATGTGCTCGTAAACCAGGCATTCGCTTCTAAGAGTGAGCGAAGAGCTAAGAAGGAACTCTGTGTTTTGTAGGTACAGAAATTTGCGTAGCTGATTGAATTGATTGATTGATTGATTGATTGATTGATTGATTGAGAGAGAGAGAGAGAGAAGTCTGTGTGGCTCAGGGGTTTTTTCTGGGGGGGGGGTATACAGAATGGCAAGCAGCTTGAGGCAGACAGATCACATAGGATGGAGGACGGAGTGTGTTTTCGGAGTACGGTCCTTGATTNCCCATGATATGTAGCACTTATTGCGTTAACAATCCATAATTTTTCATTGTATGTGGATAGATTTACATCAGGCGACATAATCATCTGAGTTAACTTACTTGGGGAAGTCATTTGCTTTGTTAGTTAAGATGATATCAATTTTTCTGGAACAGAATATCTCTTGATTGTAATTTTAGCCTTTTTGGTTTGAACTGGGTAGAAATTCCCGGTCTGTTAGACCTTCCGTTAAACAGCCCCTCTGGTGGCCTTAGTTCAGTCACGGATGCACTCCTGTTTCAGTCATACAGTTGGTATCACAGTCAACACATGACTACCGGAGTGTTTCCGACAACTCGCGTGAATGTTTCACAGAAATAAAGGTCACTGTGTAATTTAAACCGAAAAGAAAGCTCGTTCTCCAACCCTACAACCGATTCCCTAGGATGTCATTCCACCTAAGCCTAAGCCGGGTCTGTAAACTATTTAGCTTGGGGCACCGTAGTTTTTATTGTGGTCAAGAAGACAAGTGGCATGATTCGATTGCGTGCATATTACTCGACAGTTCTCAACTCATCTGTAGAGACTTATCACTATTGACTACATGCCTCCGTTCACGGTGTACTGCTTTCTAACGGCGGCATCACACTTTGTATGCTTGACATGACGCATTACACTCATTCGAATGACTGTTCGTATTTGTGGTCGTCAGGTTTTTGCACCCTGCTTTTACCCAACATTTTGCAAGGCGGTTTTTATTCACGTCATAACCGCGTCCAATGCGGTGAACGTCGTTACTTCAATTCTCTCTGAGTTGTTGGGCTGGTCCAAGCAAGCACAGGAAACAATACTACGATGTGCACATTAGCAGCTGTAACAGCTATCGATCCTGAATGCTGTTGACCAGTGAGAACGGCCTCCGAGATGAAATGACCAACCTTTCATTAGGATCTGCGGGAGGATGGTAAGTGCTTCATCACTGTAGGGATGAAACAAGGGGAATATTGACACACAAGTACCGGGGAACGGTAAGCTGACTGACTGAGATTAAATCGAGCAGATTTCAAACAGGAGGTAATAAATGAACCTATTGCAAAACCATGCGGATACTGCTTGACGACACAGAAAAGAATCAAAAGATGGATTCCTAGGAAAGTGAACAGGTGACTGCTGAGGTCAGTTTCCAATCAGCTAACGACTGAAGCACAGCTTTAAAGCGCACTCATTTTCAATAGAAGCGCTAGAATAGCTGAACAAGCACTTCAGCCTAGGCCAGAGTTAACGTACGCGCAAATGAAAAAGGTTACGTGTTTCGAAACCTGACGCCTTTGGCAGAAACTGATGCAGGTGTGGTGCCACATCGGAATGGAAGTATTATTGAAAATATATCGTCATCATCATCATCATCTTCATCATCATCATCATCATCACCATCATTATCATCATCATCTTCATCATCATCATCATCATCATCATCATCATCTTCATCTTCATCGTCGTCATCATCATCACCGTCATCATCATTCTCTTCATCATCATCATCATCATCATCATCATACTCCTGCTTGTGGTCATCCTCATCATCAGCATTAACAGAAATCCCCTGGTGCTGCATGTTGACGTCTTACTGCCACAAAATCATGATGAAAAATGCGGGAAGAAGGAACGACTGAGAAACATGACCAGTTTCAGGGTAAGGCATTGTCAGATGGACTGATCGCCAGCATCACATAATCCAGACGCAGCTTGAAAGGAAAGGCGGACTTTTGCCAGGCAGTCCAGCTGTAAAGTGCCAGTATAAGTGCCAATGAGTTCACTCATATGGCGTCTCCCATATGGATTATAGGACTCCGGAAGGGGACCGAAGGATGACTCTTTATTTTCCAGCCAAGTAGGTGAGAAGATTTCGCAGTACTCAGTTTGACTGTAGCCAATTTCATTTCTCGTTTCCATGCAATAACGTGTCCCTTGAAAACGCTTCGCCAACAGCAGACAACAGCGCTTTCTTTCGCGCACAATGGTTGAGAAGGCCCAGGGTATCCCACTCCCACTAACCTGAGAAGGTTAGTGACAAGGTTGGGTTTGGGGGGCGAGATGGCTCAGTGGTTAGAGGGCGAATTTACTGACCGGAAGGTCCGTGGTTCGAACCCGACCTCTGCCTCTCGACTTCCCCTGTCTTGGGCAGCCTGGCAATATTCCAGCCCTCGTGCTTCCTTCGGATGGCATGGCAGCTAGGCACAGAAGGGATGTTACAGCTGAACAATTATTGTTACTTATTAACCTGACGAGTTTTATTTGCCGGTCTGAGAATTCCAATTTGCCACCAAGTACTTGCCTATTCACGATATTGCTGAAGACACGTGACGGTCAGCTATCGCTATGTTACAGATGCTTCGGTGATTAAATGTGTGAAGCTGCGATATCCAGTAATGAGGCGAAGTTCAGTTTGTATTCCAGATGGCTTCGCGTGCCAGGAGCATGACCTGGGGAATGGCTGGAAAGTTTTCCGTCGTCAGGTTCACCAGAGCGCTGTGCGGTATTTTAGTGAGTAATCCGACAGTTAAAACGACCCGGCAATAAGGAATGGAAATACCAGAAGGTTCGCACGTTACGACCTTTCAGAGCCACCCCTCCAGTTAAGCTTGGCATCCGCAACAAGGATATGATTGTTCAACATTAAACGGCGTCCATACACACTGCCGTCTTACAAAATCACAGCGTTCAGTGAATGGGTTGCTTGGCCATAGTACGAAGATGAATCTCATTGAAAACATGCGGGGAAACGCGGTAAGACCAATACATCTACGTAACGACATCTTTCAAACGACCGAGGCGTTGAAGGCGAAAACCACGGATAACTGATAAAAATGATATGGATATTTTTTGGCAAACTAGATGAAACGTATGCCACTATGATGCCATTTGAATTGGTTTGGCCCTATCGGTGCTTCGTCACCCCGTAGAATGCTGAGTGAGATTCTCTTGAGTTCCCTCGTTTGATCACAAACGTTCACATGTATTCAGTTTCCTTTTAAGCTCGGGTAGATTTATTTCAAGTCTAAAGATCTCAAGTCGAATGAGTGCATCTGCGTAGAAAATAAATAGAGTAAAAAAGGTGAAAAGCCACATACATAGCAAAATCGATAGAGTGAAATCTGGATGTTCGCACATCCATATCTTACTACTGATATAAAAATACAAGCAGTACATGGTACGGAAACAACATGAAACTGTGATGAAAAACGAGAACGAAAAAAGGCATCCAGCAACTTTAGAAAGAGTGTTTTGTCAAGAAAGTACACACCGACGTCTGGGATATCGTACCAGGTAAAAGTGAGACTGCCTTAATGCAGCTCATTCAGCTGAAGAATCTCACAAAGGGGAGATTCAGCTGGGATTCAACTGAGTCTCCTAGTAATATCAACTTAATTTGCAAATGAGTGTATTTCAACGTTCGCGTACACTTGGGTGTTGAAATAGAACATAATGTTGGAAAAGACTCATGGATTATGCCTATCTGATAGGTCTCAAGAAGGGCGAAAACGTTAGCACGCTACTGAAGTGTTTTCAGCAACCTCCTAAGTACTATGTTGTGTCGTGTAATTCATACAAATGGGCCTCGACTTATTCGCGCCTTCATAATTCAGTTTGTTGCCTCTAACATGCGGCAAGTTTTCGAAATCGACGGAAGACCTGACGCCAGTTTTGGAACTCATCATCCCATAATAATTACGTCAAATCAGAGAAAACTTCACTGGTTATCTGCGCGAAGATGCCTCGAGGCAGTCCGAATGTTGCATATTATGTGAAAGAATATCAACCAATATGCTATAGACTACGAAGGTCTCTGTCAGATTTCCTAGTTTCAGAGGTTTCAACATGATTAAACGCTCGAGAGTGACATCACATTGAGAATCATGATATGAAACTCAGAGTTCTTCAAAGTTGGAAGAAACCAAAAGGGATTTGCTTTGAACGGACTGTAATGCGACTAGTAAGTTGAGGGTAACTCGCCAAAAATGCGCACGCTCAAACTCAATTTTATCGATCTCATTAGGTGAAACCAACAGATTCCCTGTGGACGCCATTTTGAACTGCAGCTGTCAAAAAACAGAACAGCCTCATCTATTCTACAATGGAATAGACAGGCACTAAAATGTGTTTACTTTTGTGAGGTTAGTTTAATGCCTCAAAGTGAGTCCTGCTGTTTGCAGTTAGATGAAAATTTTCAGATGCCGATGCGATTAAAGGTGCTGCTCCGTTATGCGATACGGTGTGCCCGTGGAACATAGGGAAAAACGGCATAGAAACGACGGTATGCACCGAATAATTGTTTGATTTTTTGTCGGAATATTACCGCCCACAAAGAAATTTCACACGCGTTTGGTCCTGGGAGACCCGTCCACCACACGCTTGGCCTGCTTGGAACTCGCCAGGTGGACGACCACCGACAGGACCACCAGATGTTCAGGTTGAAAGTTCACATTCAACCTAACATCAAGCGATCGTCGACCACATTTGTGCGTATGGTATGTATGAATCCAAACCATCATAAACGAGACATCCAGCTGGATTCAGTTGAGACTCCTTTCAAAGCCAAATTTGTGCGCGAAAGGAGTTTTGGCGCATGTGCCGAAATTTATTATGAATCTGACTACTTACGAGTAGGCCGAATTGCTCCTAACTTCTTACGATTCACGCGCAAAATCTGACGATTATCGTATCAGCTTAGCGAATAGCATCACATGCAATCAAGAAGTAGCGCGTAGTGGATTGCTTTTCCTGGCTAGGTCATTTCCGCCTGTGAAAACTCCAGATGCATGGCATGATAACTAAAAGGTGCTCCTCGATTATGCCAAAGAGTCAATAAAATTCACTAGTAGGCGGGCTTCTGACAAATATCGGTGAATGTGCTAAACGTTGCAGAGGCAATTTGTTAGACAACCATTGTCACAACTTCACTCATGTGAATCTGTGAGCAGAGTTGACACGAATGCGTACAAGAATGCTGTCACACAGCAGCACGAAGCTGACACGTTTTGTGTCACCTACCATTTGCAATGGTTTCAGTTGCTATTCTTTTGATCAAAGAAAACCGGGAATAAAATCGTGATAGCTAGCTGGTTAACAATTAAATGATCACATAGAGACGTTTAACTGAAATCGATTTCCGGACGGGAACATCTTCAAAACAAGTGTTTGTATCCACGGAAATTTTCATAACTTCTCCCTTGTTTTGTTGTACTCAGGTTATTGGCAGAGTCTAGTGGCGCTGGCAAGCTTTCGGGTTAATCGGCGAAAACTGTTCCCTACTGAGACCAGCTGTTGTTACATTTGAACAAAAATTGAGTCGTGAGCGTGAACGAAGCTAGTGGTCCTGAAAGTCGCACATGAAATTTTCTTGAGCACTATGCTTCGATGGTCAAAACCGATGATGCTGTAGGAACTTTTTGGACATCCCTAATTGCTTTTTATTTCTTCGGAGCTGTTGTATTACCGGTACGCTAAAGCTGGGACAACTTTCCCTAGTTCTTTCAATAGAGATTTTGCCTTTTAAAGGAATCCAATCTATGCTGAAAAGCAGAAAAGCACTGTATAGTTGTTTCATACTTAATGGGAACTATCACAGTGCACATCTGACGAAACTCCATTAGGGAGTTTCGAAACCGGCCAGAGGTTGGAACACTTGACTGTTCGGTGACGAGCGGCTGATCAGTAGTGCGGTTAACTTCCATTGGTCTGCCGAAAAATTTAGATGCTATTCAGTTTACGGTTTGATTATGTCGTGATGACACAATCTAACTTAATCTATTTTCTTCTAGGTAGAGGGCCCGAATCGCTGATTCACTCGATGTTCACCACTTAGTCTTTTCAAATTGACGGGCCATTGACTAATGCCCTAATTCGGTGGACGGAATGTCGAATCGTTTCGGTTTCATGGAGTGTCACAGAATTTACTTCCATTTCATTGTAGTGCGATGGAATACCATTTTCAAAAATGTCCCAGTTCTTTATTGAAATAACACACCACTCGTAAGGTTGATAAAAGCTCTTCAACAGACCACTACCTGTTCCGCCCTCTATGGAGTACATCAGCTAGATACCTTTTCCGAGTTTCCATCAATCATGTGCTCTACTTGAACACCAAAAACCTAAAAAGTAAGTTGGTGTCAACGAGTAAGTTAACCGAATCCTAAGCGAAGCTCTCGTTTGTGATATACTTCAGCTGGGTTTGCTACACGTAGGTCGCCTCATATTGGTACGATTTTCGGGATCGCGCGGTACGTTTTCTTGACGAAATACATTCAGTTAGGACATAATATTGACGGAATCTCCACAAAGGGCGAAGCCGGTCTTGGCCTGTCGAGCCATTTTCAGCAACCTTAGGAGTAGTGTGTTTCACCAGGAAAATATAATTCGATATATCGAATATCGTACCAAATTAAAAAAACGGGTGCCCTTTATAAAGCACATTCTGTTTAATGACAGTACACATGAGACACTCATTTGAGTTGCCTATTAACACCAACTTAATTTGGAGATGAGTGTATTTGACCGATTGTGTCCCAGTGTTAATTCTATCGGCCCATTATCGGCTTGTGTTCACCCTGGTAAGTTCGTCATGCTTGCCTGGGGTGCATGTGGATTAAGGCAGTCGGTAAAACTTGTTGTCTGAGCATCTGATGAGTTTCAGTAGAGTATGAGTACAAAGATAGTTTGTATTTATATCTATTGGTTGTAGATGGTTGCAGGATTTGAAGAATTTGAGGCAACTCATCACTTTCGTTCGAACAGTGTGTCTTCTGTCCTGGCGCAATTACTCTCGTGAGTTCACACAAAAGGGGGTGGGCAGAACCGGACGCGAGTTGCGCTCTTATTGGCGTTTGTCAGTAGTGTATATCTTTGACTGTGCCGGGCTTTGACCTCCGAACATCTGGAGTAGAGGTAACACACTCGTCTCACATACCAGATGTCTGGAGTTCAAATCCCGGCACGGTCAAGGACTTGCACTGCTGATGAGGTCTGATAAGAGCAAAACTCGAGTCCACTGCTTCCTCCCTTTGGTGTGAGCTCATCAGAATAACTGCGCAAGGACAGATAGAAGGAGTGTGATGTGAACGCAAATCTATGTTCATATTGATGCGCTGTATGTTTTTCCACCGGTCAGTTTTAACGACTATATCTGTTAGCAGGCAACTACAGATGGGAACTATACTCACCGCAGTTCCTTCGTCAAGTTAAAGATGTGGCTATTGTCGAAACTGCCTGTGCTCAAGGACACATCCAACAACATCCAACAAAATGTCCTTAAGCCACTAGCTAGTGTTTACAAGCAGCAGCAGAAAATACCAAGATATTTGGCGGATACGTGGTACCTATTTCGGGGTACATGTGCAAACGCACTGGTTGATCAGATGGATTAGGCCGATAGATTTACACACAAACTGAGCAAGCAATGAAGACTTTTGATGAGTCACGCCCATGTTACGTTAATTCTGATGAAGCTTTCAGAAGAAAACCCATTCATAGCAGCACCTGTGAATAATGTACAATCAAAATTTAGTTAAGCTAACTGAACCAGTTTGGAGATTGATCGATCGATCGAAAACAAATAGCAACACTGAGGAATACGAAAGGTTGCAAGAATGTACAAATCTAAACATGTGGCACAAACTGTGAGAGCTGAATGATTCACGGGAAGAGTAAACGACTGATACAAACTTGTTTCGTTGCGTTTGCTCATCAGAGAGCAGCCAATGAAGGCCCAATCTGTACGAAACCTTATTTCAGCAGAAAAAATTATAAGACTCATTAGCGGTTGTTTTACCTCTTGTTCTTTCAGCGTGGTTGGGGAAATTGTCCGATCATACATGTATTTTCCTCACGGACAGTAGGGGTAGTCTGATACAGAATAGGTGTCTGCTGGCCTACAAACTGCCTCCAGTTTTGTCGCGTATTATTTGGTGAGCCAAATGTGATGTAGACCCGTTAGATTAGTTTGGCCTTTTTCGTCGTCTTTTTCAAGTTTGAACGGTTTACAGCCCAGGCAGTGCGTTGTACTACACTGACGGAGAACACCCAAGCTACTTGGGGTGGTTCGGTGAACCCACTCACTTTGTCAGATTAGCATGAGTGACATATTCCTCAAACTAATGTGCCGACCAAAGGACACCTCATGTTTCAGTTGGTACGAACTTCGAGATATTACAGTATATCTTCATAGGGGAAACTACTCAAAGGTTGCTGAAATTTATTCCGCAGTTCACTACTGATTACATCCTTCGAGGGGCCTATCAGATTGTGCGTCTACGACAGTTTTGAATAGTCCATGGATCGCTCGGACAGGGTGGCAAAGCGCAATCCACCGTGAAACTAAATGAATACGTCGCGGTATAAAAAACTGTTTAGGAATTGGACAGCGATTCCTGGTCACTTATCTGAAAGTTTATCTCTCCAACTCTGGACTAGCTTACTGGAATATTAACTCAGGTATTCTGATCTAAGTGTGAGCATGGATAAGATGGGTTTGATATTAAGGAGTTGGTGGTAGGTTTGAATGAAGGCTGAGAAAGCTGAGTGGAGTTTTACTGTCACATTAAACTAAGCTTCTTCTGTTGTAAGCTTAGTAATTGAGATTTTGAATGGAATCCAGCAGACTAGAGCTAATACAACAAATGCACCGAGATGTAAATGTCCACGACCCCAAACTTGACTTGGTGACTATCCTGAAACAGGAATGGAGTGTTTTCAGTCAAAACATCATCCACAAACTCGGAAAAGTATAGCAAATTGACTTCTCTAAAGTCGGAAACAAAAGGACCGAAAAATGCCACCACAATCCTTTCTGACGAGCAGGTGCCCTTGGGAGCTCCTTGTCTCGCTAATTTTTCGTTTTTTTTAAAATGTTTTGTGGCAGCTGATCGATATATGAATCCAGGGACAGATTTTCGACAGAACCTGTTACTTGCTGTTCAAAGGTCAGCTATCTTGGGAGTGGACTTACGGTTAAAAAAAAGCATGGCCGCTTTCATAATTTTACTATGCAGTGCTCGCAGAGTTATGGAATGGGACATAAAACCGATCAAACCGATCCAGAAACGTTTTCATCTAGCTTACTGATTAGTCATTGCGTGCATGGAATATGACGAAACATACTCACACCCTTATTAGTGAATCAGGTAGCCGGTGTTTATCAGGTTGCATATAAGTATTCGGAGGGCAAAAGTACTAGGATATGTCCCATTCACCTTCATGGTGAACGGTCTTCAGTGCTTCGATGATTCAGCGGGCTACACTGGCTAGAACTTCGTTCCACAAGGTCCGATCATACCAGGAAGACTAAAGTGGAGTAGTCATACTAGGAGCAGCTAGACTCCGTAGTGTGAGTAATCGTTTTACGAGACTGACTGTGGCTAAATTCGCGCTGGAAACAGCGGTGTGAGGACCATAAAACGTTTTCCCCTGGCGATTAGCATATCCATACTTATGGAAGCAGCGATGCTGCCTTCCCTCGAGGAAGGACGGGATAGAAGAGGTTGGCATTTTATTCGTCCAGCGGTTGACCGTGACCGCCGGCACACTATCCAAACATGGTCGAAATACCTTCAAAAACCAAGAATCCGGTGCTGTTCAGAAAGCACCTACTGTGCACGTTAGCATTAGGAGTTAAACTTCCGAGCTTAACTTCCTTAACCCTCGGGCTGGATCGAAATCCACTGCTTTGGTTTTAAAAGTTGGGGATGAGGCGTCCGAAAGAGGATCTATTTATAGGCTCAGTAGTCAAACGATTTCATCTTTGTAAACAGAAGGAAGACACGTCTTCTGCTAGTTGGGACCTGAACTCTGCTGTATAGAAATAAAGGTGACAGGCCCAAAGACGGCTGCAAAAGAAGCCAAACACCAGAGGATAGATATCGATGCACTCAGTGAGACCCGGAAGTCTGATTAAGGGACGCTACGAGGGGCCTGATCAGGGTGTACTTTGTTCTGGAATGGAACAACACAGGAGGGACTATGTGAACTTACTGTCGGAGTCACAGTTGCAGAGTACCTAAATAAGAGAATAGAGAGTGAAGTAAACTGCATCAAATAAAGAATGACAACCATGCAATTCAGGCTGTCGAGGGCAGGTGCCTAACACCCAGGCGAAAAATAAAACACATTCTAGAGGAAAATGTTGGTAGCTCAGGCAGCGCAGATGGTCGTTGGCTTGTTCGCTGAGCTGGGCAGTTTGATTGCAAACGTTTCATCACCAATCGAGGTGACATAATCATTGCGTTATTGGGGAGCGTAGTGTTGCGTATGTGTTAATATACGTGCTGCTAGCCGGGGCTGATCTTTGCTCGCAATTAGTTGTTCGGTCGGGTGGTTCCATTGGTCGCTCCGTTGTCCTGTGTTCACATTCGCCGATGCCCACGCGACCTTTGAGCTTGGCATCCCCTGTCGTCGTTCTCTGGTCGATGCTGGAGTGACCTTTGTCCTTGGCCCTCCCGAGTTCCGGCTTGTGACCTTTATTGACCTGACTCCAAGGAGTTTATTGTTTATTTGTTTGTGAATCCAATATTCGGTTCTCCTTGATTATTCCGGTTGAGATGTCGGTCCTTTGCACGTAGAGGTGCGTAAATTGGATCCAGTTCGATGCACCGGTTGATCGAATCCGCCGTGGAGTACCAGGCTTCCAGAAATTCTCTTCCGTGTCTCGTGTCTCCGTGTGCCAGAATTTCTGCGTTTTCCAGATTGAATTTGTGGCTTTCTTGGTCTTCGTGTATGGATATCAAGGATAGGGGCTCATGTCTCCTGACGGCCGCCTTGTGTTCCTTTATTCGTATGCCTAATTTCCTCCCAGTTTGTCCAACGTATAATTTGTTGCAGTTGTTGCAATTGATTTGGTATATCACATTGTTACTCTTGGTTTTGTCTCGGTTGTCCTTCGGTCTTGAGATGAGTTTCCTTAGGGTCGCATCCGGTTTGTGGGCCACGAGGATTCCTTTTCGGAACAATAATCTGGTTGCGAGTTCCGATATACTCTTGATGCAAGGCAGGACTACCCGTCTGGTGGCTTGTTCATGTTGTTGCTGTTGTTGAGATGTCTTCTTCTTCAAGCTTCTGATAAAATTCCTTGGATATCTATCAATCAACCACAACCTCGCAAGGGAAACCATAGCAGAACTGCATCGGAATAATCCGAACACGACAGAAACCATGAAACCTGAAAGTTTATGCAAGCTGTTGGACTTTTGCATGGATACATGCTTTAGCTTCGATGGACAAATATATTAACAGCTGAAAGGGACTCCAATGGGATCTCCAATATCAGGATTTATCGCTGAGGCGGTAATGCAAAGATTAGAGCGCGTGGTACTACCGATCATCAATCCAAAGCTGTGGATCCGCTACGTGGACGACACCTTCGTCGTCATGAAACGAGATTCAGTACACAATGCACATGAACTGCTCAACACCACGTTTGAAGAGATCAAGTTTACAATCGAACTGGAGAGGAACAATCGATTACCATTCTTAGACGTTTTAGTGAACAGAAAGGTGGATGGCACTCTGGAAACCTGCGTATACCAGAAAGAGACACATACGGATCAAATACTGAACTACAACAGCAATCATCCTGTAAACCACAAGAAGAGCTGCGTCCAAACCCTGTTCAGGAGGGCGGAGACATACTGCAGCACCTTTCTGTTCATCGGCGAATGTGGACACAGGACAACGGAGCGACCAATGGAACCGCCTGACCGAACAACTAATCGCGATCAAAGGTCAGCCCCGGCTAGCAGCACGTATGTTAACACACACGCAACACTACTCAACGCACAACCACCAACCCATCGCTACGCACCACTACGCTCCCCAATAACGCACTGATGATGTCACCTCGATTGGTGATGAAACGTTTGCAATCAAACTGCCCAGCTCAGCGAACAAGCCAACGACCGCACATTCTAGAATCAAGTGTCAGATCTGGACAGATCTGCACTTCCCTCTTCTTTTTGGGAGACTCCAGCGTTCAGGTTGGAAAAGATTAAGAAATCTGAAAAAAAATACTGAGTTTATGTGGAACCGGATTATTGAACGACAACGGTGGAAGACGATGTGGTGTTCACTAGACCTTACCTTGCGAATTCATCCAAGGCGTTCTCGCGGACACATAGTCAAGTATATTATTGTGCGGCAAATTGATCTCACTCCTTTGTCAGTAACAAATGGGAAGTGGGGCTGAATACAACACGTATCTCTGGTATGTGCAAAAATGCGCGTCGTACTTGAAAAACTGTGACTCCGCGAACCAGATTGAAACTCATTTTAGTCGGATGTAAAATAAAACGAAAGGACCCGTAAACTGCTTCCATGTTTCGTGAGGCTGTAACGCCCGGATTGATAGTTAATCGAGTTCCAAACACACCCGAAAGCCAAGGGCTCGAATTCGAACACATCCCGGAATTTGCCTTGTATACACTTGGACTCAAACAAGAGCGAAGGCCAGGTCGGCTTGATGAGAGCAACTCATCGAGAACCACCCTAATTCAAGGGGAGAATTGGGCATTCGTCAAAACAACCCAGTATCCTGAGACTAAGCTTCAGAAACATCTGTGGGGAACAAAAATTAACCGTCGGGCTAACCGCGTTGAAAAGCTCTAGTCGTACGGGTATCATCATCGTCGCAAAGAGGTCATTGCCAGACTGGAAGAAATGTGTGCACCAGTGAAAAGCTTAACAATCTCGACCAGATTCTACCAGCTTGGAAGCATCTCTTTTCAACACCATCCAGCTAGTCAGGAGATTCTGGTCTGAGTTATACAGCATGCCTGTCCATCACATGGAGTAAAGACCAATTCGACTGACTTGCCCACAGCCACGGAATCGCTAAGGGCTGTAAACCGGCAGCTAAATGGGAAAGCAGTAAGATTGGATGGTCCGCCTGCGGAGTTGTTCAAGTTTGAAGGGCCGATGCTGCTGCGCACAATTTTGGAGGTAGAAGTCATTCCGTAAGATTTCAATGATGCAGCGATAAGTCCTCCGTATGAAGGGAAAAGATATCACCAGGAAACGGGACATTGCTGTCTAATCAGCCTATTGTATACAGCAAATTACAGGGAAAAACTTCCTGAATAGCAGTGTAGATTTCATAACGGTGGAAGTACGACTGAATGAATCTCTCCCGCAAGACAAATCCAGGAAATCAGTCGTCGACGGAAGCGGCCACTTTGTGGACTTCAACACCGCCTTGACCAACTCAACAGAAAGGCATTGTGGATCGTCCTAAGAAAGCTTGGATGCTGAGACAAATTTTTTAACTTCATCAAGGCCTTCCAAAGTGAGGTTAAAGTTCGGGTGTACAACACTCTCGACCGGGTTTCAAAATCGTTAAAGCAGTGAAACTTGCTTCCTTCAGACCCGTTCAACCACGCTTCTTGAGACCTTCCTCTATTGCGAGGGTAGTATACCCATTGAATTTTCAAAGCGTCTCCAGATGACAACAGTGCTGCATAAGTCCAGTGCCATAATCCCGAAGCAGAATCGAAGATGTTGACTACGGCGTTTCGGTTTATCGGCATCTCTTTATTTCTTTTACCAGCCCGTACCGATGGTTCAACGTTAAACACCATGTATTCAGCTAAGTACTCATGTGCTAGTGTGTTACGCGGATTTCTGCTTTCTTGGCAGAACACTATCAGCACACCTGACAACTGATACTGAAATGAAATCACAAAGTGCAAAAAACGAGCACGACATTTTGTCGTCTTGATGAGTGCGTCTGAAGCGATCATCAATTGCGCACAGACGCTAAGATTACAGTGTGTTAAACCGTTGTACTGTTTTCACTACTGTACGGCAGCCTCAAAACATGTCTGGGTTCTTGACCGATTTCTGTCATCGGAAAATCCTTTGGATCAAGTGGAAGGACCGAATCTCCAGCACCTAAGTTCTTCGAAGATTAAGCACTGTTGTGGTTGCATTCAGCTTGAGCTGCTCCGCCTAACAAAGCCAACTGCGTATAGATGCAATCAATTATTTATTGGAGGCCAGTCGGTGAATGCTTGGAGCCATTGCTTCAAATAAAAAAAACTTCAGTTTGCGGTGCAGCCAAGGTTGAACGTTGAAGTTTACGCTGTGTACGCATTGCAGGATAATCTCCGTGCCCCAATCTCGCGATTTATCGTCACGTCCTCATAAAATCGCAGAACCGATTGCAATGAACCTGGGAACCAATCGTCGAGCGGTGACATGAAGTGTTCAAATGAGACAGTCTTGCACTTTTTGGAATGATTTTTTGAAAGATTTTCACAATCGAACTAGAAAATAAATGAGAATGAACTTCACGATCTTTATAGTATGACCTGCTGGGGCTGGCTGCTTTGAGTTTGGAGGAGTTTGGTCTATTTAGAACAGAGTACAAAAACATTCTGTTAAATACTATACCATGCCATACTATACTATGCTATACTATACTATACTATACTATACTATACTATACTATACTATACTATACTATACTATACTATACTATACTATACTATACTATACTATAGCACACCACCATTACTAGCCACGAGTAATATACCGACACACAAACAAACAGCAGTCAGAAATATGAAATTCACCAGTCAAGCTGGTCCAAGCCAGCGAGTTCTAATCAAGGCAGGGCTGCGCTGTAGACTATACATCCCATTTCAACAGACTGGTGATAGATAGAAGAAAACTTTATTAGACATCATCCAGATGCCAGTAGAACTAACACACTTACAGACATACTACTTTTGGTTATCCATACACATCGCGTTTGTCGACCAACTGTTGAGGAACACCGAGTAACGGTTTTGGTCTGTTTACTTGTGTTGCTCAGTAGCATTCGTCTGGTTCCAGGATGTGATGATAACAGTGGTACACCAACGGCTACCTGAAGGTCCCAATTTAAAATCTCCCAAGAGTTTAGCAAGATACGCACTGCTGATAAGTCCCAATAAGAGTAAAACAACTGTACCGTGATTCGTCGCCTTCCATTTCGCTTGGAGGATGAAATCTCAATTGTAAGCTGATTGAGTGATGGGGAGCCAACCGACTAAAACTGTTGATCGGATTTGGATAAGAGTAAGCGAAATTCGTGGAACGTGTAGGATAAACAAAAGTAGTTATCACGCCTGTGGTAAAAACACATTAAAACATGTGGTTACTGTGATAAAAAGAAACAAACTCAAGCGAGAGGAAATGCTTATCAAAGGGAGCGATGGTCTAATGGAGGACGCAAAATAACGAAGGCGGCAAATGACGATAATATGTTTTCGAAATTGATAGAACGACCCTGCAGCCTCAAAATTAATTTTCTAATACTCTTTCACTTCGAACCGTACAAGACATACAAAGCAGATGAAAAACATTTCAGGAGAAGTGTTCTTGTTCATTCGCCTTCCAGCAGGCCCACTCATCCACACATGTGACTTCGGATGCTCGCTGTTTTCTGTGTGTGGGTGTGTTTGGCTCAATACGATGCACGTGAGAAGCTGCTGAAGCCTGAACGTGGATTGGTAATACGGCGCAAGAAATAAGCTATTTGACGGTACCTGTAACACGAAGTAACCACATACGTACGTTAAAAATACTACAGACTGAAAGCACACTTGGAACCATCTTCTGTCGGTCATTTGGTCTGGCTACATTTGGCACGGATTTTGAACGTCCGAAAGTCCCGGTGCTGTGCTTCACTGTGATCGATTAATTATCACGTTTGGTTGATAATGTCGTTAACTGTTCGAGTAAAGTACATTGATGGTCTGGTTGGAAAAGGAGAACGCGTAGTAAAAGGAAACTTCCGTGGTAAGTCTCATGCGAACGGTGTTGTCATCTGGCTTTCTTAAAACGCTGATGTTTGAAGCCATATCTGTTAGTCCTTGTAAAGTTGTAATGAGAATTTTATTCAAATAACTTGTCGGCGCAGTGAGAACAAAGCTTTTAGGGGGAACATTACGCCTACACTAAAGTTCACCTTGTGCTAATGGGTACAGCCCTCGAGGAATTTGATAAAACAACCTGCAGTCACAACTGTTTGGGGAACGAACCCAAGATCAAAAATATTTGCCTGATTCAGTTCACAGAAACACTTGCCAAGCTCTGTAGACATCAGTAGACCGGCGAGCAGTTATGCTTCCGAAATGGAGAGTACCGTTACTACAGGAAACTAACCAACAGCAAACTGTTCGACGAATTGACCTATTCTGAGGTAGCTATTTTCAGTGACTTCAGGGTTTATTCTCTCCCAAGGAAGATGTTGGTAAAAAAGATGACATTTTTATAAAGACAGTTACCAAATCCTATCGGGTCGATTAACGCGGTCTCTGAATCGCAAAGAGGAACCGAATGATGTGTTGTGACGTCACCCGTTCTACTGCATCGTTGGTAACTTAAATTCACGGGTCAGAAACCTCCCGATGTTTGGTTGGTCATCTTCCACCCACCGAATACTTGCTTGGATTACAACAATTTGATCACTTGTAGGACTATCAAGTTCTTCTTGGAATAAATTTGTTATCCGATTTGTTGTCTGATGGTGTGACTGGATTATTATGTACGGGGGCAATGATGGTCTGCCCTTTCCACTGTCTCTGTAAATAGACTTTGATAGTGGGTGACCAGAGTACACATATAAAAACTGATAGTGATCCACCACAGCATTCGCACACTCACACCTATCTTTTCGATTGTTAGGGTGATGTAAGGCATAGAATGAAAACAAAGAGCTAAGGTACATGTGTCGTTTCTACATCATAAATCCGCACATTAGTCCTTCAGAACCGTGAAATATTCTCCTTGGAAGCATTTTTCTTTCATGTCAAGCCAACCTTTCTGGAGTCCGGCTTACTGTAACCACACTACAACCTCGAAATTTGATTAAGAAAAAGCATTGGTCAGGGAACACATTCAAGTGTCCTCGTACATCCTGATGTGGATCTGAAAAGCTGAGCCCAATAAGTCATCCTGTGTATTCCAAGATTGAACGTCTTACTGAAAGACCGACTTCATTCCAGGAGCTAAGGACTTCAGGTGGATACGGGATGAAAGCGTAGCCTCTAAACAATCGGTACCCTGCTTTGTGGGGCGAACGTTTGGCGACTTAGGGTTGGGCAAAGGAGAGAGACCATCTGCGTCCGTTACCTACCAATTCAAGCTCAGTCTAACATAAAGTGAACTCACCTCAGATACATTTCAGTCGTGCCAAGTAAACTATTGAATCACATGGGAGATTAGATTTGAACGAGAAGCCAAACGAAACCGATAGATTATGGGGACAGAAATTTGATGCGGTCTTTGTGACTACTTCTCAGTGTACTAGATCGAACCCATGCCATTCAGCGAAGCTTGTTTCAGAGGTTTCGTAAACATAGATTGGGTCAATTCAGGTTGTTCTAGCCGTAACAGTGTATGTTATATCTGACTGCTGTCCCCGCTGCAGTGCCTTAGTGCCGGAAAAAGAATCGCCGACAAGGAATGCAACAGCTTTATTGCAAACAAACGAGTGCTAATGTACAATGGCCTCGCGCTACATTTCTAAGGGCACTGTTTGACCTTGACCTAAGGCTGTCTGATCGGCGCTTAGTGGAGTTTTGAGGGCCTCAGTAGGTTTCGGGTATTCAGGGATAATCATCAGGGATCTGACCTAAATGACAGTGTAATAGTTAGCTCGCTTGGAAATTCAAGTCTTGAATACCACAAATATCATCACAGAGGAATACATTGTATCATCTCAGTTTTCACTGTACTTACTGATCAAACTTAGCCTCATGCAAAATGAATTTGTAGTAAACTTATCACAAAGAGGCACTCAGTTCTGTCAAGATTGAGACAAGCCGCTTTGTTCACAAAGGATAAATAAGTCTAATACACCCGTTTTTCGCGTCATTTACACAAGAAGTAATATAAACGAATTTTGAAAAAAGGAAGATAAAAGTTTGGCTTAGTCTAAGTCGTTTGAACCTGTTCCGTAGTTACATTTGAAATCTATCTACCTTGGCTTCCATTAGACTAGGTGTCAGAGAAGCTCCAGCTCATGTCTTATCGATCGTTTCCCCCGCGTGTCTGTTACATTGCTTCACAGCTTCCGTGCAGTGCTGACCGACATTAGCCGTTCACCTACAATTCCCCTCCAATAACTTCTGAATTTTCCTGCAACACGTCCATCTACATAGGTAATCGATAATGGTGTCTACAAAAAATCCCACAACTACAATGTTACTTTGTCATGGCAAGGCTATATCACCTCTCGTCTGGCTGATCGATAAAATTCTTTCAAATGTCCTCGCACTTGTCTGGAATCTAGATCAGTTGACTGACCGGCATACCGAACAACCCAAACATGCGAATAACATCGCTCACCGTTCGGGTCAGTGTTGTGATGAGCTAACGTCAAACTATACCAATCACAGTGTCACCATGATATGGACTGCTTGTCGTGTATGAAATGGCTTGTAACCCAACAAAAGCGCGATTGTACCCAGGATTGGCTAATTCACATCAAGCAGTTGAGACCATCCGAGTAGTTAACGAGACACACAATGGCCTCAAGTGCAGACGTAACCTGTATCGTTGGTTGATACATCTGTTTAAAAAAGGGAAGATTTCACATCAAAATATAAAGTGAATTTATATTTGGAACCCTTAAACCCACTTGTACATAACAGTATATATTTACTTAGGACAAAACAGACGTAACAAAGGGTAATTCACCTGTCTCATTTGGTCCGCTCAAACGTGGACCAAGGTTGAATAAAATCGGCTGTGAAACTGTTAAATGGACCCCAAGCGGAATAAAATTCAGCGACCGAAGGTCACCTCTGAGTTCACGGAGCCAAACTTCACACGATTCTATGTCTGAGTTATATAGTTGAACACATGGGCGCTGGTTTCCGCGGGAAGAATTGGAGTATGAAGTTTTGGCCGTAAATTCGTAGGCCCATGTCTAATGCGTTGGTCAAAACCGGTCTTTTGTTATTAATCCGTAGACAGCATTCGCGTGCTGCATAGGATGTGAAATATGATCAGCTCGTCTGATATAAAAATACCTGTTTCTCCGACAGGTGAGAAACTGTTTATGGAACTTATTTAGTTTATTATTCGTTTACCACCTCCGTTCGTATCGCGAGCAATGACAACCTGGTTTACAAAGTCAAATTTTACTTGACAGGTCTGACTACGAAGGACCTACAATTATTCCTGCCCGTTTACAGAAAGCTGAAGTAAAGTGACACTTCCTGGTGGGCAATTACCAGTTCTTAAACATTCACGTTTTATTCACGGTGTTTCACGCTTTCGTATCGCGACTCAAGCCCTCGTCAATTACTTGTTCGGATAAGTATCCGACTGTGTGAACTTAGTAATCCAGAGTCTGAATTTCCACGATCCGAGTAGGTGTGAGCACCTGGAAATTTCAGGTAAAGGTGAGGTCGAACCACTAGAACCTCAGCCACACCAGAGTTCTCCATACACTGGGATTCGTCAGGCGGATGACCTGTCGTTTATGGACGGGTGCCTTACAGAGTTAGCTGGATAGTTCGCCCACCGTCAAGCATCTGACCTTCAAAACCCGGTAATTTCTGGCGGGATACTGTGGTAAAGCTTTTAAAGAAAGGAAGATGCATCGATTTCATGGCGGCTAGTCAGTTGTCCGACAATATAGGTAGAATAAATGATAAAATGAGAATCCATGACACAGCAAGTTGCTGGATCGAACGGCTTCGATTCATTTAAACGGATCGCCCACCTGTTGAGGTATACGTGACTTCAAATATAACATTCCTTGATATTTTGAATCAGTTGGAGAATGTGTGGAACCGATTGAGAAGTCATTGGCTCATAATTGTTTGGTAAACAATGGATGGTGTTATAGCTGGACATCGTTTCCATTTTGACACAAAAGCTTCGTCAGTCCAAGTGAGTAGATTACTAAGCTGGCCGAATGTTAAGGCCGGCGGAGAAGCAGTCAGCAAGATCTCTTCCGATTAGCACACTAGATCACTGTTGTAGGTTGTTTAAAAGGCCCTATCGGTTAGTATGGGTGCCCAAATCTTACGGAAGATGGGTTGGGGAGTTTCAAATCATTTTTTATCACGTTTGGGTGTTTGATCTTCCGGTTCAAGGTGATTCAACTGATGTTACCTCTTGGGTGCCACTGGTAAACTTTGGCGGTCTGTGTGAGTCTGCTACGACAAGTTAGTTGGTGGTGGGGGTGATACTGAATGGAATTTTCGGTCGTTTCTTTTCATGCACTTCAGATCCCAGTTACCTCTGCTGATGACCCCTCTTTGCTGATAATTGCTCACCACCATGTGTCACCACGACTGATCTAAAACCATTCTCCACACGCCTGCCAGTTCTTTGCCTTCTATTCTGTTCAAGTTGGGATGCTTGGCGATTTCCACCGCCATGGCCATCACTCTCTGTGGCGTGAACCGTAGTTCCCGCCCCAAAACTTCAACATATTTTAAGTCTATTCGTAATGAACTACTCATAAGGTTGCTGAAAATTCTTCGACAGCCCACGAACGGTTTCGCCCTTCTTGAGGCTCATCAGGTAGGCGCAGTCCCCGAGTTTCCGTCAACCTTATGCCCCGTGTCTAGTGAATGTCCCGCCAGTGCTGAGTCTTGTAACAATGCGTGATATCCATCTGCATTTCTCAGCGGGCCATTTGTTTTGTCTCACACTTTTCCAACCGAGAAGAATTCAAAAAGAGTTCTCCAGGGATATTCGACCGATGGTTGTGTTTGGATTCCCCTCACATAAGTACGTCCACCCACCCTTGGGGGGTCACCTAGAAAACGGTATTGATTTTAGGGTTCTCCGCCTGCTGGAGCTGCATTGGCGCGTGTGTCACCCATCTAAACCCTGAAGTGCATTGACCTTTCCAAACTGTTAGTCTGGGTAGCAGACACCCTACGCTAAGCTGAGCACTCGTAACTGCCTTCAGATCAAATGCAGACGTTGTACTGTACAGTTGTTTCATCCTCGAACCTGCGACCTCGCGGCTAGTAGCTTGAACGCAGCCGTTGGGCCACGAGCGGCAGAACAACACTGTGATTAGCTCTGGCTTAGACAGGATATAATGTCGCAAATCTCTCACTCACCGGATCCACATCAGGTCAACACTTGTGTTGACTGGCTCCTCCACACACCCTGGAGTTTAGTGAGATTCGCACAGCTGATGATTCCCCGTCAGGATGAAACAGCTTCTCGGCTTTTCAGCATGTTGTGACTTCAGTTACAGGAGACCATTCAAAATTCCCAGATCTTCTCACACCATCGATGGAAGCCTGTTACCGGTGACTCACTATGGTGGGCGATGGGGATAGTTGAGCGAACAACCGTATCAACCGATCGATACGTCCACCTTTGACGGCATAAGGCCCTTCCGGTCGTGCGAGGGTCGGGCTGCAGTCAGGCTTTGGTAAATCAGGCCACTATTATTATACTAGTCTGCTAGTTTTCACAGCCTGTCTCCCCGACATCAGTTAAGAATCGTATGGATTTGATTTCATACTTTATTGAAAAATACGTTTGTTGTTTGGATCCGCTTTCAATAACTAGTAAAACTAGGTCCAAACACTTCCCTCGCATCTCTGAAAAGTACACAGTGACGCACTCTTGCCTCCTTGGAAACATATCTTGACGCATGATATTCTGAACCAACGTTAGTTCACATGCTACTGTACCTTGAATACGATCTCAGGAATTCAAAATAAATCCACTCATTAACAAGGAAATAACCAAGATAGTGCTTCTGACTACTTGATATTTCCTGTTGTATACATTAACCACTTTGAATGGCAGTGTATCGTCAAGCTCAACTCTGGACCGAAAACTCGTATCGGGTCGAATGAGTGCAAAACCAAGGTAATCAAAATAGCACTTTTCGTATGTGGCACTACACTGACGCCCCCCTCCCAAATTGTTGCTTTGCTCAGAATATGGTATTAGCCGACCAGATGAGGCAAGATAAACGGTCGCTTTCCTCGGAAATTTCGCCGAGACGCAAACAAACGTGACCACTCTGTCTGGAATGTATGGGTTGTTGCATAACTGCACCAGGGGACATTGAAGTTACTGGGTCAGAACGATCGAAGGACATGGTACCATGTACTTCTCCTTCGCTAGCCCTTTTCGTATGAGCTTGGGCTTGGTATTTTCGAAGATGATAGCCCACCATCTACCGGCTTTGAGGAAAAACCGGTGACAGACTTGGACGGAGCTGGGTAGGGCAAAAAGTCCTGTCTTTGAAAAGCGCGCTATCGGATAGTCACGGGTAGAATGTTATTACTATGATATTGGGGCCAGAATATCTGTGGACCATCATGGGCAGACATATCAAATCGATATTTGAATTGCTGATCGCTGCTGACGACCATATCTGACTGATCGAAATTAGGAGGAAGACGTCTTTCTGGACTACAGTGTGGAGTGCCACTCAAGCTAGCACAGTTAAGAGTGGACCCATGCAGTGACGAGTAGATGAGCAGCCTGTAGGGTTATTAGTGTAATCGAATCCACTCGCACACCCAGGATTTGGTTGGATACGCGGTACTACCTAGGGTGTCAGTGTGGACATTCAGCCTGAATCATACCCCTTCCTATTACTTGGACTATTTAAATCCAAAGGGAAAATTTTCTTTTTTGTTTTTATTCGCAGGTGAAATAGGAGCATTTGTCCTGAAACGTGACCACTTGAATAAAAAAAACTCAGTAAAGCTCAAATTGTTATTTCAGCTTACGACATGCTTGTCGAAAAAATAGGGTAACTGACACGGTACCATTGTTGCCTTTACCGTCAAGTGAAAATGACGCAAAGTGCCGAGAAAAGTAGCAGTTTTTTTAAACAATGCCTAACGGTAAAAACAGTCCCACAGAATAGTCGATTCACGACCCTATAAATGACCTAGTTGGGCTGGTCAGGTGACTGGAACTCCCGCAGGCGAAAACCCATTCTCCATTTGATCGTTCTGATACCCATGCGTGTGTCGATCAAAGTCTGAGTCACCTGAAACCTTTTGCGGCTAGCCCCTGTTCTGGTCCCTTGGATTACGTCATCACTGTATAGTATTTTTGATGGTCCTGTGTGGGTGCCAATTTAGATATGATTCACTCATCCATCACACGTTGCAGTTAATCTCCTGCGTTGGTGTACGGATAAGCTTAAAAGTGCATGTGGCCTGCAGGTGCATGGACTGCTGAACCTCGACAACACCAGTGCACCCGACAGTGACCGTGTGGGAAGACAGGATGAACCTGACAGTGTACAGAATGAATGAAACCTCAAAGTGAAACGAGTTTTGTAGATGTAAGAATTCTGTAATCAAAGGTGTGTTGAGGAGGGATTGATTGCGACCAGTGGAGGAGATAGGACGTCAAAAAATGCTTAACGTGTGGATTTGTCTGGAAAAGCCTGAATGGGATTTGTGAAGGCTGTTTGTGGACAACAACTGCGTAAAAGAGTACACGGCGCACAACAAAATGTGGTCCTATTAGTACAAAATACGCCAGCAGCCTCTTCTTGGAGGAATCACTCGGTGAATTTTCAGTAAATAAGCAGGGTTGCTGCTGGTGACCTATGATTTGATGATAAACCGAGGAAACTCACACTAAGGACTAATGAAACATCCACGCACATTGTGGATAGTGATCAGTTTTGTGGTTCACTTGGCGTGAACCACAGAATAGCACAAGTCATAATTTGTCACAGATTCATGGAAGCTATCAGGCAGTGTTTGTCTCCAACATTCGATGGATGACTGTATTTTCTGTTGGGCCTCTGAATGGATTTTCGCAATTTAATTCTGAGCAAGATTTCAGGGTGGTGAGAACAATGTCCCAGTCAAACATAAGGAAGTTGTTTGATGTCCCTAAAACTTCGTGAGCCATGGGTTTTGCTCATCCGACCGAGCTCAGAACCTGACTTATGAAAGAATTAGCCGCCCTCCGTAAACCGTATCCCGTTCAGCTCTATTCATGTTTTAAATGACAACTGATTTTGATTTGAACTACCCAATCTGTTTGAATAATTGGGGCTTTTCAACGAAAACGTGATCCGGCTTTCCCCCTAATTTTTTTAATTAAACAGTCTTTTGTATCAGTTGTTCTTTTGAAAGCTAAAATCTTATGAGATATGTAGCATCTACGAGTACTACCGTCTTAACCACTGGTTGCAATTATTAAGAAATCTACGTTTCATTCCTAGCGCCCAAGCTCGAGCCCTATGTTTCTAATTCAGTTGGTGAAAAATCCACATTTCTTAACCTATTCCAAAGGTCCGTTTAAGCCCTTAGTGTGACGTCTCCTTCCGGTTGATATGATGATAAAGTACTTTTCATTGAACTTTTGACCATCCACTTAGAATTCTTTCTTTTTGGTCGTATCAACATGATAGTTGTTGAACGTCCGCGTGCCCATAAACTTACCCCTGTTCTCAAAGCTCTACTAAGCAGTGTGCAGTGTAGGTATTGATTTTCGATCCGTTGTGTGTTCGCTCAGAAAAGTAAAGTTGAAAGAATTCAGAAATCAAACCTCGTAAGTTTATTCTAGTACAGACGTATAAACACGGATTCCGTATTTTAATGCAACTGAAATGCGGTCACTGACCCTTAGACCCGACCTTAGACTGCATGAGTCGATTTGCGGTGCGATTGGTGTTCAGCCGGTGGATCGTCTTCACGCGGCGTTGTCAATATAGGCTGGCAACGTAAACCTAACGAACTACGAGTTCACATTTCGGGATCTATAGCCTCTCCAGACTATTCCGCCAATTTGAAGTACAGTGTTTCCTTGAGCGAGTGCCTCTTGGCAACTTGAAACTATTTAGTGTCTCTGTGATTTTTAATCGTCGTTATAAACAGAGCACAAGGAAGGCTTTGACGCTCCCACCGAGTGGATTAAAGCAGACATCCCAATCCCCTTACTTCTATTGCATGTGTGAAAGCACGATATCGAAGTCATGGATTGCTTGAATAGGAAATTGGTTTGCATTTTACGGGGGAAAAATGAAAACTAAACATTGTTGCGTTCTGGGTGATTGCAGGATGTGTAGAATTCACGTCCGTATCACTCTGGTTTGGAAAGTATACCTGTTGCGGTGAAGCAATAATTCTGGAGATTCCATATCAAAAGAAGAGACCACTGGACTCGAGTTTCGCTCTTATCAGAACTCATCCACAGTCCGCATCCTCCGCCGTGCCGGGACATCTGACACGAGAATCAAGCGTGTTACCACCATGCCACTAGAGCAGGCTGGATGTACCCGAACTACCATGCCCGAACGGGCGAACATATTCAAGTTTCAAAGATGTGATTGGTTAACCCGACACCTCGAACGACGACCCAATGACTGACCTGCCTGTGTCGATCGATTGGCCCGCGTGTCAGAAGCTACCCAACGGGTGCTTGAAGCCTGCTAACAATTTTTCATTAGTTGTAATTAGGTATGCGATTTGTCAGAACAGGATGAAGACTGTTCAAACAAGAGTGATACGGATTTGGATATGTTGTTACATTGAGCTGTGTGTGCGTGTCTGTGTGCAAAATTATGCAGTACTATGCATACAATATTCAAGTTTCACTTGAGCAACAAAGTGTGATGGCACTTTGCCCGAAATTTGCTTCCATAATCCTGAGTAATTATCACATTTTGGCCACTGCAGTTGCAGGTCAAAGCAAAAGTTTACCTGAACTGCTCATTTGCAATCCGAGGTTTCTGTTCCGCCGCCGTCGAAGAGAAATACAAGCATTGTTGAGGGCGGTGAGGTGGGAACGGGTGTACCGACCAGAATGATTGAAACGATGAAGATCATAACCGATATGTTTGGCCTTGTAAGCATGAAGCATAGAAAAATCGGAGTGAACTTAGATAGTGAACGCTACCCATCTTGTGAAAAGCTCAAATAAAGTTGCATCAGACAAGTATAAAAGAGCAACAAATAGCCGAGTCCATACTGATTTCATGGATGCGAACGAGAGTTACTTATGGCTTTGAAGGAGAATGAATTGTATGACTGATTCTGATGAATACTTTTAAGCACGGTTATTCTTAACGAACAAACAACACTCTGCTTTGGTTTGTTTTAGGCAGATAAGCCAGGCTGCGGAAGACATCGTCAAACGCCGGTTTATCAGTTGGGCTTTTCTCAGTTCACGCTTCCAGCTGCTGTCGCAATCACAGCTGGGATAAATTTCGCTTGTTCTGATCCATTACATAACCCCACGACGTGGGACAATCTATGAACGACTACCAATAAGACAGAAGCGAATTAGATGCTTCATTTCGAGCCGCAGCTTCTCAAGCCGTTTCCAAGCTTCACGTGCGTATGTAAAATGATTCATTTTTGGTTTATAAGATTCTAGGCCACATCGTGTAACTCGGGATAAACAGATTCGAATAACCCGGCTTCAAATGCAATTGTACCACCTGATTAGCCTAGTAGGTTATCGAAGACACCCGATTATCCACGAATATACCAAATGTCTTTCGAAACAGTCTTCTAATTCCGAACTTAGATTGCTCAAGATATGAGATAGTTTGGGAATTCGGAGTATCAGTAAACCACTCTTTCGCGAAATCAAAGTCAAGGCTGGGGATAACTTTACTAGTATAGCCTTGTGATAAGTGATGCTCACTGAGCCGAGAGAAAATGACATCCAGCTGATGAATCGTACATTTGTGATATCCATAAGGTGACAGGCAGGCGGGGGAACAATTCATTTTAACTCGAGGTTAGCGCATGGTTTTTCGCTGTCCAGGAGAAGTGTGAACCTACTGAGTGATTAAACTGAGGATACGGGAGGTCGTAATGAGGCTATACTCCTCGATTGCCGTTGTCTCTAATCGTTTGACCCATTTCCCAGGATTCCCCATTAAAGATGCGTCAGTTTTGGCAGGGTCCCAGAATGTGCCCCGTGATGTCCAAGCAACCGAGGAAACATAACTTTTCAATCATAATGATTTCTTAATTCGTCCTTGTCACGAAAAACGCAGCCATGTTGTGCAGTAACACTGGACGCTACTCAGTATCACGTTTGCGTGAGCATCACGCGTATGAAAGATCCTGTGAAAAACAGGATGCGTGGAATTGGTTTACATAAAGTGAATTCTGCGACACTTTCGTAGAGAAAAGTATAAAGTATGCCCACAAGATATAGGGGTGAACAATATTGTTACTGGAGTCTCAACTCCAGACAGTTACACATCAAACGGCTAAAATAACAATGATGACTGAAAATAACAAATGAAGGTGATCATGGAGACAGGGATTTGTGTTTGATTGTTTAGATTAATTCTAGTATAACAGTGGGCGTTTTCCCACGAGGTCAGCCTCATCATAACTAGCCTCGTTTTTTATTGAAGCCGGACTAGAGTGCACTTTTTCTGTGGGCTACTACCATTCTGTTCTAGTGTTGGTGTGGTAGTGTGAGGAGATTTGGGAATTTTGGTGGAGATTTTAGCTTGTATGTGAAGCCAATCTATGCAGAAAAGCCGAGATGTACTGTACAACTGTTTCATTCTTATTGAGAATCATCAGCTGTGGGTATCTCACGGAACTCCAGAGAATCTCGAAACCGCGACCTCCTTGCTAGTAGTTTCAAAACTTAACCGTTCGGCAGCTCAGAGGAAGGATAAAAGTCACCCGATGAATGAAACTTTCATCTGAGAAATTGTTGCTCGAGGAGCCAGTCGACAAGTGTGACCACGTGCTGTGGATCCCATGATTGAGGGATGAAGGACGCTATATCCTTTTCGGAAAAGTTTGGTAACAATCGGTAGATTTATTGCTGGGCAACGTTCCGCTTTTGACACAAAAGCTTCGTCAGGCCAAGTGACTAGGTTACGAGGTTGGTCGAGATTTAAGGCGGAAGGAGAACCAATCATCTAAGTCAAGCTAAATCTCTGTTGGGTGTCGGCCGAAGGATTTTGTGTGTTAGGGTGGGTGACCAAGTGTTGGACCGAGGGGGGAACCTAATTGGATTTAGGTCCAACCTAGGGTGTAGTTGTTCTGGTTCGGTTCACTTCAAGCGTTTTTCACCTGGTTGGACGCTATATCCTATCTATGTGCGAGTTAATCACACTTCCGATCGGTCGCTGTTGGCCGAAAAATTGTCTTAAACCACTAGAGGTCACGAGATCGGATCTCCCTTTAGTTTGGTGAGGTGCGGAGTGTTGGTGATTCCCGTTAAGAATGAAATAGCTGCACAGTGCCTCTGGACTTTTCAGCATAGACTGACTTCATTTACAGGATGAGATCTCCACGGAAATTCTGCTCAATATAAGGTTGTATCCCCGATAGGAGTGCTTTTTCTTATGACAGGTGAGCATTATGAAAAGTCTTTATCGCTTAATGTCCTTGTTTAACAATCACGTGTCTGTGGGTGTTTTCAACAGTTTCACTTCAGTCGGAGTAAAGGTGCTCAATCTTTAGTAATCTTTTACAAGCCCAACTGGACATCTACGAGAGCATTAACCAGGCGAGTTTACGTAGTTACCGTCGGAGCGTGTCGTCTGCTTCGAAAATGAGCCACACAAAAATAACTTTTTGGGGAAGATTGAACACAGAATCCGTCATAGTAAAGGAGAAATATAGCTTGTTCCTTTTTTTAAAGAAAATCCATCGATGAAGGGTATAATATATCTGCGTGGTGAGCAAAGTCGAAAGGTAGCGGTTTACGATGAAACTATATCATAACGTTAGTCGATGACATGCACAATTGAAATTCCTATGAAGCCTTTATCTGGCACATATTACGAAACTCCATATTAAACAGCCACCGATTGATGTATTCCCCCTCCGTTTGAGTGCGTGTCATCAAGTCTTAGTGTGGGTCGTTACTGATACAATCTTTTCTTGTGAAGCTGGGATCAATAGTGAGCCAGCATTTGACCTCCTTTATGTAATAACCAGAGAAGAATTGTTCGCAAGTGCTATGCTCCAAACCGATCCAATTAAAACTACTCACAGCAAGCTTAATGATCTGCTGGAAAGCTAAAAACCCGAGATAATTGCAGTTTGTGTTCGGTTTGCTTCACAGTAAGCACAGGTTCATACAAATCTAGAATTTGTATGCGCAGCTCATCAGGTCGATACGTGGTCCCAAAGTGAACTGCATTCAACTTCTAGCCAAAAACGGTTAAATCTACGCACACGTGGTGTTTTCCTTTAGCATCTCCACTTAACAGACGCAGAAAAATGAAATACAAGACACCATTTCGAATAATACTTAAACGCTGTTCGGTAAAAACTCACCCCAATCTTAAAGTACAAACTTACAGCTGGTTCTTGCTTGCTAATTTATTAGTCAATGGTGTTTTCCGTCTCAAATTTAAGATCCACTCGTTCCGGTCAGAGTATGCTCATAGGCCTAAGGTATTAGAATCGTAATCCAACAAGCACAGAGCCCATCGGAAACGTTTAAAAGTCTCATTCAGTAGTGCGTTTTACAAAGTCAATTAAGCCCATGTTGAAAAGCTAAGAAACATGATGCTGTTGTTTCATCCTTTTCGGGCAACTGCTCCAGAGTGCATCTCGCGGGCCTCCAGTCGAACTTGCTGACAGCAGCTGAAGTCTATATCAGTCAACCAGTCAAATTAGTTCGTGATTATCTGACTGTTGATCCGTTCGCCGAGCTTGACGGTCAACCTGTAGGCGGTTCGTCACCAAGCCGGGAGACACCGTCAACAGGCGGCTGCTTGCATGCGCTGATGACATCTTCTCTGGGAGCTAGAAAAGTGGAGTAAAATTCACTTGATCAGAACCAATGAACCCATTTGAGCTCTCAACATTTCAACACATGATCAGCTACGGGTGAATAAATGGTGATGTTGTTGACCTTCCCATACAGACGACGGGGTGCAGCTACTCCTTCAGTCACATGACTCTTGTCAATCCATTGTAGACTGACTCACTTTCAGTTTACAACTTCTCTGACAGAAGTCTCAGTTTACATGCGGGATGTTTCGAAATCTCGAAGCTCCACTCAACTCGGAAAGGTGAAGTCACCCTACGCTTGAAAGTCGAGTAGCACAAGTGTACCTGTTCCAAGTGCATCTCATGAATGCAGAAAGACACCGAAACACAGTTTTCTCCGTCCAAACCATAAAATAAAACTATAACGTCTTCTCACTCCAATCAAAATTGCAAAGCAGCGTTTGAACAGATGACATGTAAAAATCGATCGGTGCTTTTTTGGAGCATCCATAATAGTTAGCCTTGATATGGCTGACTCAGCAAAACACATAAGCCGGTGATGTGGTGACTCCGACTAAGCATGCTCGGACATGCTCGGACAAGCTGCACCGACCTTTACCTGTGTTTGAGCTACCAAGTCGAAAAGATCTGTGGCGCAAACATTTTGAAAGTTGATCTCGTGAATGCACTGTTAACTAAGTCTGGTGACTGACAGGTGCTCCGGAGCTGTTTTCGTTTGAAACTGTCCACCTTGACTGAAGTCAACTTTGAAACATTTAGTGGGAAATACAAAGACTCCACAGCCGAGGTATGGATAACTAGCTACCAGTGCTGGGAAGTTAGGGTTGTGTTTCATACACTGCTTGCATTCAACCTAATGTTGTCCCAGGACTGAACGTTTCGAATCAACAGTTGAGAAAGGGGAAACATACGTTATTGATTTTTCCCCACTGTACTAATCAGCGCTGGATCTCTTCTATGCTATGAATTATAGTCCAAAGGAATGAAAAGCCGAAGTTTGCAGTGTGTTTACACTAACTAGTACAAGGCTGCATTCTTGTGAAAATACATTTCTCGCAGGTAACTACTGGTAACAGGATCTGAAGGATAATGTGATAACTGTTCAGGAAAGAGAATAATAGATCTTTTGAAGTTCGTGTTTTAAGGTTCAAGCAAAGTATAGTTGTGCATGTCTCTGTAAGCAGCATAGTTGATGAAGAATTTATCGATCACTCATGTCACACGTTAGAACAAATTGTTAAGTGGATATCTGACACTGTAGAAAAAATCACAATGAATGACTCAAGTCATCACTTCGATGAAAAGCGTCCCATCTTCAGATGGATACATGATACGGAAGTGAAGCAAACTGTATACTGAGGTACACGGAGGCCTTCCAGGTAAACTACAGAAGTTGAGTGGATTCATAATCTCGTTTGCATACATATTTAGTTTTGACAGGAAACTGAACTGAACCCAGCTGAATCTCTCGTTTATAACGGTACGCTCCAAACGACAGATTCAGCTGGATTCGGTTGAGTCTCCTATCAAAACCATATTCGTGTGAAAATGAGAGTATTTGGCGAAATCTGTCAAATTTCGGTTAAGTAGAACGTAAGGCTGACGGGAACTCGGGGAGCCGTAAGAAGGGCGAAACCGGTCGCGGGCTGCTGTAGAGTTTTCAGCGACCTTATGAGTAGTGTGTTACGAGTGGATTCGGGTGAGTAAATGAGACACATGGGGTTCGGAATGAGTGCGAGACACAGTTTTCTTTGAATGTTTCACATAGTTCGATACTTAACTAAAAGGAAGTTGACAAAAACATAAAAGTCAAGAGAACATTTTTCCCGTAACAAAAAAGCCTGTGTTTTGTTGAAAACTCGAAAGTGCATAGAGCATGCGAGTGCGCGGGTAGATGGACTAGGGAAGCTACGGTGCGTGTGGTGGTTCAAAGACTTCGAGAAAAATGCCATCAGCCATCAGGTATCTATGTTAGATAGGGCTGCAGCGTATGCGTACGGAGTGAACGATGAGGCGACTTTGTGATGTTTACTTGCCGACACTATTCATCAGTGTGAACTGCACTTAAGCCACTTCGGCAACCGATCACATCTTTCCCGGCTGATTCAAAGCTCACAAATCGACAGCTATCCGATCAACTAAGAGGGCCATCCATTTGTTGACACGACCCACCTGACCATTCACGAGGTTACCAGCCGAGTTACATTATTCTCCCATGTCGTATTCCGTTCCTAAATCAAATTCACAATGGATCCGCAAGCAAATCACAAAGTTCTCGTTAACAAAGGAGTGACAAGAATAATTGGATAAACTAATAAACTGAAATGAAGGTGAAGTTAAGAAAAAACCGTTTTTGGAAAGCGATAACACATGAGCGTTGCCTTCATCATCATTCATCATCATCAATAGTCGCTTTTTTCTGTGGGACCATTCCAACTATGCTTCCTGTGAGGATATCTTTGCTGGGAAGAGGAATCGGCTAAAAGTAGTCTCTTCTGAGATGAAAGTCTGTGCATCTTAGAAGATTTGTACTAGTGAATTTCGAAACAGCCATGGCTGAGACTTATTCCATAACCACATGGCAATGGTCTCCTCACAGATACCCTAGTCTCGGGAGTAGCTACCATCGATACGGTGGTCAAAAGCGTCTTTTCCCCTGGTAAACTGTTCTGAGATATCACCGCGCGGTTCCTCCAAAATTGACCTACTACAGCCAAACAAGAGTCCCGTCCCTGTTTAATGGTTATATTCCCATTCATCCAAATATAAGGGTAAAATCGTTCAACAATGTGACCATAACCGGACCACACAGTCTGTAACTAAACAGCATTCCAGAGAACCGTGTCCACTTGTTTATTTGCCAGTTCGAACTCACCAAATTACAAACCATTCTCACGCTGATTTCACTTGGTGGCTAATCTTTGATGCTGGCTGGAAACAGTGGAGAAGAGAACTATGAAATATTCTTTAGGAAAAATCAATATTGGTACAGCTATTGATTGCATGCTTTCGGAGTTACGTGAAGATGTGCACAGTTGTAATGCAATTTCAGTAATTAAAACAGTGCAATTACTCAGGAGACGATTTTATTATGAATCCATCTGAATTATTTCGCAAGCGTTTGGAATAACGAGAGAACTA
>SJOL01005455.1:74901-105818 GCA_004794785.1 Opisthorchis felineus
GGAAGAGAACGTTTAGCACAAAAGACAATTCTGTACGGAAAAGTACCATTTAGAACAGGCTCGTTGTGTTTAGAAATTGGCCAACACAGGTAGCGTGGGTGACGAATGCACTGATAGACGAGGCTGACTAGAAATTTATGATTCACTGAGGTCCACATAGCATATTGCCTGGTTAATCCTGACAATCGTTTATTTTTCGTGGAGTACTCCTGGTTCATTTGACCCGTGTCGCACCACTATGCGCCAAACTGGTGCAGCCGGTTGAGGCCCACCTTTCCAGCTGTTGTCTAAAAAGTGGGTCATCTGCAGCGTGAGCATGCGAGCACGTACGCACGCATCCAAACCACCAGCAGACAGGCCTGTCTGTCTTGGTGGCTCACGCATTACGAGTTGGCAGTGCAACACCTGAGCTACCCACCTGATCATAGTGCTTTGCTTAAACCTTCGTAACCTTTCTCTGCATGAAGGTTGGTGTTCGTGCTTTCATGACCTTGGACGGAATCTAGCTCTACACTGGCAGTCTAAGTTTCATCTCAATCGGTTGCATGACTTATACGATGCGTGAAGCAGTTTCACTGTTATACGATACAGATTCTAGCTAAGCCCCGGAGGACAGGATGTGAAAACCATCAAAATAACGTAAGGTGTAGTTTCGTGGCTGGTTTACCAATGCCTAACTGCAGTCCGTTCACAACAATGCGGCACTGGTGGATCAGCATCGTTTTACGTTCGACCGAAGTGGTGTTTTGTCTACCAACCAGCCTGTTCCACTATGATCAATCATCGACAATAGGCCCTTGATAAGAGCAGCGGTGAATGTGTTTGGTCTGAGGTTGTTGGTGCACACACACTCCTCAAAGTGAAACATCTGGCACTTGGATACCCCGACAAATTTCGGGCGCCACCAGATGGACGTGTGTGCCACGGTATCATCGGCAGGCGAGAAGGTAAAAAGTATGCTAAATTTCTCTTGAGTGACCGAGATCGAAAACAAACAATGAGCTGGATACCCGAAAAGAGTGTTTTCGAAGTTATCCTGAGTTGGAAAAAACATGCCGCCAAAATACGCACTCGGTTGGACGCCTTCAAACTGCCCATCGTTGACCACATTTTACGCACGGTGTTGCAGTATAATACCAATGATTCCTTGAGATAGCTAGCAGATGAATCAATGGCTTTCATCGGACCACGGTTTGCAATTGAACCTCACATCAACGGTCACTGTTTATTTGTTGTGAAGCGACTGCTTCGATACACCAATGTTTTGCAGCGTACTACCAAGAGACTGATTATTTTCGAACAAGTAACATTTTTGGTTTGATGAAACAAATATACATTTGGTTCGCCACTTGGTGGACTTACCTGTCCTTGTGTTTGCGCAACCAACTGCCGAGCTGTATATTTACCTGACTTTTGTTTGACTGTTGACGAGTCCTTGAAGTCGCGCTGTCGGGTATGTCTAATAAACTGGATAAATTTGGCTTGTATCCATTCTATTGAACTCCCATCGTCAAAGCATTACATGTGGTACATCAACAGCTAACCGTAATTCTGTAACAAACAATCATCAGCATGTCAATTTTATCGGAACAATCAACTGGACTGCCCCCAGGATCCGTTGTACAGTTTAAGTCGTCGGTTTTGATAGCACAATTGGGTCTATGTTTGGAGTTTCAGAAGAACTGTGGCATTTTGTTTGGACAGACGGTAGATATCCTTCAACCTGATCGACTGATGTTCAGTTTGTTCATTGTTATATTGTGATAAGCTTGATGAAGTCGGAAAGTCCATATGATATGTGACTGAATCTGGTGTTTTCTCCCAACATTTTGGGTGGCCCGCTCGAGAAACCTCATGTTATGCTTAAGCGAGTGCGCTTCAATCCGTGTTTTTTATTCAGGATCTTCAGAGATTTGATAGGACTGTGTACATAAACCGTTTGAGCTCTTCAAGCACCTTCAGAGTCAATTCACTTAGCTCGGATGTCTGCCTGTTTCCAAAAGCTATGCTAAATATGGTCAAATTAACCGAGTAGGACCAATCAGTATACTTTTCCCTGGATTTCTAATGCCAAAAAAGCGTCGTCAGGCCGATTGATGGCTAGAACTGTCCCACACCAAATATGAGGCCACATCATCATCATCATCACCATCATCATCGACAGCATGACATCAGTGTTCAACACCGATGCTTCACTGCCGTACGAGGCCACATATCTGGCTGTGAAATGGATTAGTACTTTCGGTTTACTTCTGCCGTCACAGCTGGAGTTCAACTTTTTCGGGAGATTCAGTCCGATTGCGCTCAGGTTCCACTCCATGGGCAGAGGCTACAGTGGCTGAATAACACTTACGCCTCTTCTGGTGGGATCGAAAAGTTCCAGTGGAAAATAATGGGGTGCTTCTTTTTTGCATCAGGAAAACTGAGCACACATTCAGAGAAACTGTTTACGAGGACGCGCTAGGAATTCTCCAGAGTGGTTCCGTTGAAATGAATGGGACTAATTCAGGCTATTTTTCTGGCAGAGAGAGCATGAGAATCGTCACCAACTCATGTGAAAGAGATTAAGATTGGTCTGTGATTGAGGCGCGAACTTGCTCACCGAAGGTCCATGGTTCGAACCCAACTACGGCATCTCGACTGTTCTTGTCTAGGCTTGGGCAACTCGGCAGTGTCTCAGCCCTCGTAAATTCCTTCGTGTAGTGTGGTAGCTAGGCGCTGAGAGGATGTCATACCTGGACGATTATGACTATTTAGTTCATGTAAAAAACCCAAGTTTGCTCCACCGATAGCCCATTCCTGCGCACTAGATACTTTTCTGTATAATTCTGCATCGCCAGAGCACTCTCGATGTGTATGCAACGTGGGCCTAAATTAGCATAGTTAGGACTGGAGCATTCTTCGAATCAACCAGACGCTCATGAATCACTATGCTCGAATCCGGCGGTGATTCACAGTGTAAGTTCGGCTGGCACCCAAGAAAGCATAATTCAGATTGTCTGGTTCATGCGGTTTTGCCTTTAGGTGTAGAAACTGTCTGTCTTGCGTACATGAGATGTGTGGATGATTGCAATACGGATGGGGTATACAGCATCTGTTCATAGACATGCAGCGCGGCGTCAAGTGGGCGGATCACAACTGCCGCATCTGTTGAAGATGTAAAATGCCCGTTGATTTGTTCGCTGAACTGGGCAATTTTGCTACAAACGTTTCATTATCAATCTACCTGAAAAGATTGTGGTCGATTGATGCGAATAGAATGGTGACGTCAAAGGATAGCACAGTTTTGCCATCCTCTATTTTGAGGTCGTGGAGTTTCTTTCAGAACTCATCAGCATTGTTTATCGCGTATTTCCATTCGGCAGTCAGGTGCCTCAGTCTTCACATTAGTATTCTGTTAACTTGTGTGCTAAGTTTCCTAATAGTGAGATAACGGTCCGGAATGGGGATCCCTTTTTGTGTATTTTCGGCAGTCCGTAGAATTCTGTGACGTTGCTATCACCAACTTCCATTCTCCAAAGTCCTTGAGTGGTTTTCTGCTGTTGTTCTCCTGTCACCGGATCTCCTCACATTACCATCAATCTATAAGTGGCTCAGAGGAAGAATAATCCCATAAGCTCCCACTTGAGAAGTCGTCACTCGAGGAGACAGTCGGCACGTGTGACCACGTGATGTGGATTTCGTGACTGAAGGATGAGTGGCGCTGTATGCCGTCTAAGAGCGAATTCGTCACGCTGCTGACCAGCCACTCGTGGTCGAACGGTTATGTCTCCAAACTACCAGTAGGGAGGCTGTGGGTTCGAAACTCCCCGGACTTTGGTGAGATACGCACTGTTCATTAGTCCCAATAGGGATGTAACAACCGCCCAGTGCTTCTCGGCTTCGCAGCACAGAATGACTTCACTTACGGGACGAAAAGCCGATTGAAAATTCCAGAATCTCCTCACACTATCATCAGCTAACAGCTCTTGTTGTTTTTGGAGCCTGGTGTTGATTCAACTGACCACTTTTGAAGTGGATCGATATTGCTCGTGTCAGGCAGTAGATCTTTGACATTCTTGACGTAGTCCGGCTTGTCTAAAGCCACTGTGATTCGTCCTTTACCTGCTGGCAGTATTATAATGGAAGCGGCTTCTTATGGATTCCTAAGTGCGTCGTGTTTTTGCCTCGATCTTGTCCGTATGTTTCTATTTCTTGTGATCACTGGTACAACAACCCGTCAAATTTGCTGCTGGGCCTTCTAAAATGACCCATTTTCTTCAAACCATGTTCTAAGTTGACCAGATACTCTTTGTGAAATGCGTTCTGGATGTTGAGATCGAGTCCTCTTATGATATTCATTCGGACTCACAGAACGGCTGAAAAAGTTTCTGATCGAACAGGGTCTAGCATCCCTGGTTAGTGTGCTCAGATTATCCTCTAATGCCAATCTGCGTTTTGCTCTGGTATCGTTTACTATTCGTTCTATTGCTGACTCGAGTTATGTTGGAATTTGCGGACCCGTGGCAGTAAGACAGCTGGTTTCGCCTTTCTTTACCACTCTTTCATATGTTCCTAGACGATTATCGACATCCGTTGTCACTAGTTTCACCATTTACCCATCAGACCACCCAAGTCCCGGGTGGTCCACGGTGGGTCTATGACCAATGCTTTGTGAAAGTGCTTTCTCCGCAAGCGTTCATCAAGGAATTATATTTGTCGGTGAATGAAGGCCGAGTCCTACCAGGGTGAGGCTTATTTGAGCGTTCCATACCCGAAACGGTCTTCCTACCTATAGTTGCCCTCCGTACAGTCTCCATTCACTCCCTTTGTTAAACTCTAGTCTAGATGAATAAACACTCAACAACTATAGTGATTATCGAGGAGGATGCAAGTTTATTTTGTCATCCATCCGCATCATCCCGGTAATGCTGGGCCATGCATAACCTGAGCGCAACTGTTACTTAACGCATGTACGGCATGGATATGACGATTTGTGTGTTGGTGAGACGGCCAATTTAGTTATGAGCCGCGTAAAACTGTAATATATCATGTCATACCTTTCCAGACTCAGTTGAAACCGGTCTTGATACTTCGACAACACTGTAGACTGCACATTCCTAGTGGACTGTGAATTTATCATGTGGAGTTTATTGATTCTCTTTATGACAGAATTGTTGAGCCAGTTATTTACACGGGTCTGGAATGAGGTTCGTTGTGCTTAGGTGATCCGAAGTTTGGTGTACACTGTTTGCCAAAAAAATTCACATAGGTCACAGCACCTAGTGCAGAAATTAGATGGGATACGGCCAAGGCGATTCGGGAGTTAATGAGACCCAAAACGAACGAATCTGCCAACCAGGTTGCTGTAATCTGCCTTGTGAGGGAGGGGGTGAAGAAAAATGAGGGAGTAACTGACTGGTGACGGGTCAGTAACCATGAGCTAGAAACCGAAGGAAACACTCGACCAGTAGACGGGATTAACCAGCACGCATGTGATGACCATCCAGCATTTGGAGTTGAAGTGGACTAAAAAGTTCTGTTGATTGCATAGGCCAATCTTTAACCTGACTTATAAATTTAGACATTTCTCTCATGCGTGAATAAAGCCTTTGCAACCGTTTGTGCTGGTGGTCAGTTTTTGCTACAAAGCCTGTCAAATTACCTTCCCAATAACAGCTGGAGAAAGTGCAACTGGACGGCAATACAAAAAAGCGTGCAGTGCAGTCAGAGCTTATCGGATCCACCACAGACCACAACTTGGAGGTTTATGTTGTCCGGGCGGGAAGACGACCGTCACAACGGACGTCACTGAGCTTTCCGAGGCGTTTTCTAAAATATTTAACACAAATGAACAAACACTGTAGAACGGTTCAGTAAATTCTAAATTCTAAATGCAAGGGCGACATTTCAAACTACTTTGACAAGGTACTACTCGAACGTTCCATCAATAGTACACCCAACGGCCCATTCGCAAAAGCGAAAGCTCACACTAAGGGACTGAGGCTAGAAGGAGACTCGTCAACACCTATTCTCTATGTCACTTTACCACGAGTCTGCACCCCAAAGGTTCACCAACGTTATCCCATTCCCTTTATGTGAGTTGTTTTCAAAGAATGGCACCGTTGATTCCTGTAGGAATCTACAGCAACCGTGTCTGATCAGTTTAACTAAGCGTGGAATCACGGCATTTCTAAAGTGTTTCTTGGTTTCTGTGCAAATGTGGCTACTCCTGGTTCTCTGTGTGACAAAGTTGAGAGTGTTATGGCTGATTTATCGTAAAACAGCGGGAAAGTTTGTAAGCTGCTGATTACGTTGCGTTGCTGCCACCTGGGTTCATTGTTTTTATGAAGATCTGTGGTTCCGCTAAAGTTTACCTTCGTGTATGACCGAAACGACCGTAGTACAATGCACATCTTTCTGATCATAATTACTCAAACCACGAAGTTGTTAACCAGATATTTATGGCATAGATGGGGGTGGATGTTCAGGAGCCCAGCCTTGCTGCTTTATAGGGACTGATTAGGAAGGTACAGAACTGAGTGTTTGTTTGACTGTTTGGTCGGGATTTTCACGATATTAATTCCACGAGAATCAGCGTTTGCTGACCAATTTTATTAGCCAGTATACTGAACTAGAAGGTCAAGTAGTTGTTCAAACCAGCTGGAAGTTTCATTACTGCAAGCTACTAATCTATGCTGGTAACTGATCAACAGGTCTTAATAAAGGCAGGTTGTGTGACTTAATCAAGACCTAATGAAATCAAGAACCAGAATAGCTTATCGTATCACAAAGGAAACTACTCACAAGGTTGCTGAAAGAACTTCGACAGCCCACGACCGGTTTCACCATTCTTAGGGCTCATCGGGTGGGCGTAGTCCCCGAGTTTTCGTCAACCTTATGTTCTACTTGGACCCAAATTGGACTGATTTCGAAAAACACAACGGCAATACAGTCATTAGCATATCAATTTGGTTTTGAACGGAGACTCACTAATCGCTGGTTTCAGTCTAAGATGATTTTGTTGGTGCTTTTGACAATCTGGGATCATCCAATTAGGTATTCTCAAATTTTAACGATTATCGTCAAACACCAAGTCAATACTAATCACACTACCGAAAGATACCTATGGGTGAGTGGTCCTGAGATCATCAGCCCGAAAATTCTAAGATCACCAGCCTTACAGTATTTAGCTGGAACCATACAAGTAGCAAATCACAGAAGTTGTCGGAAATCACATCATTTGGAAATACTACCCATATCCGCTCTTGTGGTAATGTGTAAACTGATCTAGATTTTGACTTTTACGGAGTTCTAAGTGCGTCACACATACTTGTCCTTCTACGCGTTGCGCAGTTTTTACACTCTACTATTTGTTGCGCTGGTGTCTTCGAAAATATGGAACAAATGAACCACCAATGGCAGATAGCGTGGGTGGTATGAAGTTGACCTGAATTCACGTCCACGGACTAACAGAAAAACCAAATGAGACCTCAACAACCGACCGAATGTGGTCAGCAGTTTTCCACATTGCCCCTCTATTTTGGCCATAATATGCATGAGCTGCTGACGGTGGCCTGTACAACATCATTTCATTTAAGTTGCAAGGTATAAAACTCAAGCAAAGCGGTTTATTGAACGCTGCCTGCACCATTTGCGTCAAGCTTCGTAGTCTATCTCATGATGAAGATTACATTAGTCAGCGTTTGCAGAAACGAGGCGTTTTTCTCTCTGTTAAGTGGAGAAAATAAAACAAAAATGACCCATCTGACTCTACGTTTCTCAATGCTGCTTCACTGATTACAAATCACCATTTACGCAGCAGATGAATAGCAGTTTAGGATACGCATGTGACCAATCAATAAACTACGTGATGATGTCAGTTACTGCCGTTTTTAACTAGGTGCACGGCACAAAAGCAGCTGTACGTGGTTACGCGCATTTTAACGATACTGGCAGTAGGTTGATTATGATATTTCATGCAAAAGTAGATGGTAGCACAGTGGAAGTTCCAAATATCACACAACCCGCTGGTCTTGAGGAATGTTCATCCAGGACGCACTTATTCGACTACAGTGATATTGAGCAAACATAATTTTACAACAGACTTGGTTGCTGAATCAGGTTCATTCATGAGCTCCAGAAATTCGGTCAGTGTGTCGTCTGATGACTTTTCGGTTTGCTGCTTATTTCCGGAGAGAAACTGTTCTTCCATCCGCTTTTTAAGGACGCGTGAGCTGTTCCCACTTACACGCCAATTGATTCATTCACCCTCTGATTGACTACTTGAATTTCCTGTGTGCTAATACATTCGGTATTGCTAGGAAATCACCAAAGAGAGATTTTACCTACTGAAATGTAGCTATAAGTTTGACACAGGTCTTTTATTGAGTGACTGTGTTATCCCAGACAGTTTCCTGAACCGACTTTTAGACTTTTAACGCTATATTTTGGGCCGAAAAGAACTTGCATTAAAACGACTACTTTGTTGATACTGTGAATCTAATTCCGTGAATCCAAATGACCAACGTTTTCTTGAATGACCAGTGGTGGCATTCAGAAACAATGGGACGATACGACGAAACCTCATCACTGCATTCCTGCTCGACCCTTTCGCTCCACTTAATAAAAATATTTTTACTAATTTTAAGGATAGTTTATTAACAAAGTTACTTGAGTATAGACAGAATGTGTTTCAGAAAGAGAATATTAGGAAAACTCGATGAGTATAAGTGAATTCGCTTTTGGGAAATAAAGCAGTTATTCTGACTACCAGTGGTGTAGTCGAAAAATGTGAGACTAGAACACTAATGAATCATTCCTGTTCCACCCCTGTACAAATGAAAAAGACTCTGTGGCAAACCTTTGAGTAGTGTGCGTGCCAAGAAAATACCTAATTGACATTTTAGGATGGAATAGACATAAATCAGTAGAAAAGTTTTCAGCAAACCTGTGAGTAGCTTCCCTCGTAAAAATATACTGCGATATCTCAAATATCGTGCTAAATGAAACATAAGGCGGCCGTTGTGCTGCACATTCAGTTGAAAAATATCACAATCGAGAGACTCAGCTGAGTCACAAGTGAAAATCAAGCTGATATGCAACTTAGGGTATTTGTATAAATCTGTCAGGTTAATTTCTAATCATACGCGATAGAACTTAGCAGACTGCGCCGATACCAGGGCAGATCATTCTTTTGGACGGTAGGCACTACACCGGAACCATATCTCATGAAGTCTATACGATGTGTTATCACAATTTTGTCTACTTTAGGACTATCTCTGGAAGTAGAATTCATTGTGTATCTAGGTTTGATCAAACAGATCGGTGAAAAAAGCACCCCAAATGACCTTACATCTGGTTCCTTTTATGTAATACGACAAAGCATTGTCTGCCGCACTGTTTAAAATGTCCTCCTGTATTGTATATGCCGTCAACAAACAGTCGTTTGACAAGTTTTCCTTTCCACCAAGAAGCAACGTAGTTCTGTCCCGGTTCACCGCTGATCGAGAACCACTAGTCAAGCGAGTTGGTTTCCCCCAAAGAGGTTGCGATAAGAAGAACTATGGAAGACTTGACTTATTCGGAGAAGTCCAACTGACCGACGCGTGGAATCAAAAGCCAACAATTATTAGGTTCTTAGATTTACCAATAAAATATCGTAGTATATCGTAGTATATATGTGAAAATACGTATGTGGACAATGTACAGACCTGAAACCATGAAGATTTCCGTCTAAATTGTTGCACAGGTTGGTGCAAGTTCAAAGGAAGCCTTGAAGGGCTATAAAAACACTGCAGAAGCAGTATACCAGGAGAAAACAGCAAGCTAACCTGGTTTGAAGAAAAATATGTGCGCACAATACGTGATAACGCAGGTGTTCAAAAAGCGCGCGTAAAAATTCTCCAAAAACCGGTTCAACAGGTCCAGCGGCAAAAGCTCATAAGGTATTAAGGGTGCGTATTGAATCTATGAAGCAGACGATGGGTTCAGGTGGGTATGAGGTTTTGAACGGTGAAATGAAGAAACAGGAACGCTCCGTAATCTAGTATGTTCTTCCTCAAGTGGAGAAACCCTTCCTGATGTTTTGGATTTATCAGATGCATTTTGATCGGCCTATCTCCAGAACTACAGCCAGAACAATCACCCGTGACTACTGAAAATAGCTCAGTAGCTCTGTGAATGCAATAAATTGACGCTTCAAAAACCTTTGTTTAGCATAAAAAGGCTACAAGACCAAGAAGACGGCTATCAGTCAAGATTACTAAATACGTTTGTTTAAATATGAAAATCGATACTCGGGTTTGAACCCAGACACCAGCAGAAGAAACTCGCCTTTTTTAATACGACATTCCAGACAGTTTCGTAAAACCTCTATTTAACACATAAGAAATGGTCGAACTACGCCTGGACATATGACACGAAATAAAAATGTGAAACATAAATTAACGGATCGTGCAAAATTGAGGATAGTTCAAGACAGTCTGAGAAAAGTTGCTTGCAAGAAAGATTCATATGCCAGATGTATATCGTACGAGTGACCACGCAAGCCATTGGTCTAAAAAATGATATCCTATTTTCCCTGTAAATAATGCACCTATTACTGAGTGGCACAGAGTCATCGTCGTGGAGGAAAACTCCTGGAATGATGGCTGTTAGACAGTTGGACGTGAATTGGCCACCACGAAGCAACCGGATCCAAACAAAATTCCTCAGTCGGGTAACATAGCGGCAGAAGTATAGTACGTTATCTTACGCCATGATACCAACAGTTGGCTGACCATGGTAATTATCCTGAAGGCGCAATCCTTCCTCTACAATCATCCCCAAAACAATCAAGATACCATGAGGTCTTTCTGTCGGACTGCCCCAACCATCAAAGTACTACTAACTGCCATCAAATGATCTGCTTCTACGGTCGACAAAAGACGTCATTTTTAGGTGGCAAGGTGGACCGTGTTCCATATGCGCTGACCGTTTCGTTCAATTTCTACACACTAACGACTGACTGACAATATTGCAACTCTCCCTGAGGTTGCAGGGTCAGCACTTCCAGGTCGAAATGGTTACTTTTGCATTGTTCGCGTCTCCGGTTGGCTGAAAATCAGCTTCAAATGTTGTCACTAAATAGGACATTGGCAATGTTGTGGAATATAGGAAGCTCGGGTGCCCTGCTTGGTTGTTGGTCTGTTCGCCTAGCCTGGCAGTTGGATTGCAAACGTTTCACCACCAATCGAGGTGAAATCGTCAGTGTGGAGTTGAGTGGGTCATTCTAGCGTAAATTTAGGGTAGGCAGAAACAACGTAATCACTTTTTCCAGGAAGACGAAGGTGAAAAATATCAACAAAATAATGACTATAAGCTTTAGTGTCAACTTACCATCGGTCTGGATACAGACTCACCTTGATTCCTTTGGATACTCGATCCTGTTACTCAAAATAAATGAACTTTCTGGAAGTCTGTCAGATCCAGGAGATAGGTGGATAAAAGGGATGTCATGATTGACACTGCACGATTTGCAAGTGTTCATTGCTGTCGGTTCACAAGCCAGACTTTATAATGACTAATAAAGTGCATCACCTCCCATGGTGTACTGTGATTTGATTACGTCTGGAACTACTGGAATCGGTCCAATGTGGACCTGTGTTCATTTCAGGCCGACACGAAATCAGTTGTCGTGTGAGCCGAATACTAACCTATGATTATTTTTCCTACAGGTTCAGTACAGAAGACAAAAAGGGTCCTTGGACGAGACAGTGTTTATTTCGACTACCAACTCACCTGGCCGGTCAGTCGTCCACTGGATGATCGCGACAAACTTGTGTTATCTGTGTACACAGTGCGAAAAGTACCACCATGGAGGTAAGTTCATCGTAGTAATTCCCGTATCTTAGTTGGTATAGGCTTAGTCAGACTGTTCAGCAAACACAGTTTGGCGGGTGTAGCTTACTAGCCGATACTTGAGGACACTGTGAGTGAGAAAGGTAAAAATCAGATACCCCTTATGATTGTCAATGTTATACAACAGTATAAAACATACGAAGACAAATCATCAATTTACCCGGTAGCAACCACCCATATTACACCCAACAGCCTCCATAAAATTGGAAAAATCACTCCAAAGAGGGCGACCTGGCTCCGTTAGGACTTTTGCGCCTCCAGCATCTTTCACGTTTGTTTGTCGTGAGAAGAAACTGTGTATCATTCTGCGCTTGAAGTTACCCGTTTTCTAAAAAGGAAGAGTTTTATTACTTCAGACACGATTCTATTGTTCCCCACCTCACTTGCTTCCAGTCTACTTGGTACGGTCACCGTCAACTTGTACTCACTCAATCGTGAGCCGCGCCTCCAGCTTCGAGAAAACTTGGTGGATGAGAATAACAGAGCCACTAGTGTGAGTCATTGTTTATTATCGCTTGTCTGTTGAGTTTCGTGTGCTGGAAACGTGACGATAATCCGTATCATTTATCATTTATCATCATTTAGTATTCGATTCGTACATGTCTCTTCACGGTTTACGCAGGTTTACAGAGTCCGACTCACCATTCTGTGCACTAAAACGTCCAAGAATTGTAGTCGGTTTTTCCTCTTTTGCTAACAGCGACCATCCGATGATCCACAAGAAGAATTGCGTTCAAACTCTGTTCAAGAGGACGGAGACATATTGCGGCATCACAGAACTGAGGAAGTAGAAAGGTCCAGCAATTACGTGTTTCAATCTTCCCCATAAGTCTTTTGCTAATTAGTAACATGGAGTGGCCGGAAGTGAAATGATTGGTTGGTCGAAGTGGAGTATACCTCTTTGTACACCTTTAGTGGTCCATAGAATTGTGCCATGTTGGTGTCATCGGCTTTCATTCTCCATCGTTCCTGGCTGGTTATCTCGTGTGTTGCTTGCAGTTTCCTGAGCGTCGTATTGATTCGATTGATGAGATTTGAAGTTGGGTAGTGATTGATTGACTTGTGGGTCGTCGTGCCATTTAGCAATTGTTTGGCCTTTTCAATGTAATCTGAACTGTCCATTATCAACGTGATGCGTGCTTTGTCCGCGGGTAGTGTTATGATTGTTTCATCCTTTTGTAAATTTCTGAGTGCGTCTCGTTGTTGTTTTCAGTCCACCTGAATAGCCCAGAAGTATACTTTGAGTTACTCGAGGCTTACGAACGCGTATTGTTTACGCGAGCTCGGAATAAGCATAACATGTAGTTACGCACACATTCTGTTGAAGCCATTCAAGAAGTCAGCGTTGTTCTCTATTGCGGTGAATTCTACTTCGAGTGGATGACATCACAGTAGTGTTGGACGTCTACAATAAGTTGCGTTACTTCACATTTTCATACGAAAAAGGTGACTTCTTGCTAAATTCTACAGTGTAGACTGGTTTGGAATGGTACCACACAGTCTCCTGTGCTGTTGTAAGTTTCATACATAAGTTTGTCAAGTCTACATTCACCCACCTTGAGTAGTCATTCAGTTGAGGAAGAAATGACTTACGAACTTCTTGGACCGATGGGAATATTATCCCAATTGGTTCATATCCACAGGCCGAAGTGAAAACCGCTTTCAGCGACTAAGGTTCAGATGGATGGAACTTCAGTCATGGTTCGTGGACGAAATTTGTGCACAAAATCAAACGAAAAGGAGAGATTCTATGATAATACTCAGCCTACTGTTGCGTTCGATATCACACCACTTGTAGAAGCTATACGCAACACATGTCATCATGATCATGATGATGATGATGATGATGATGATGATCATCATCATCATCATCAGCTGTAAGAACCGCGTACTTGTCGTACAGTGGTTTTAGCTGCCACAGTTTCGTTCACCAATGATTTGGGCAGGTGGGGTAGGTAGCTGCGCATTGGAGGCAGGAGCTGATAAATTGGTGCGTAAATACAGGACTGTCAGTGGACTGTTAAGTGGGTGGATTGAGAAGGGAGGTATGCATTGAAGGCAATAGCTTGAGTGCACGAATGCCACTGAGGGCGCAACTGGGCCATGTCTGACAATGTCTATAACCACTGATGTGGCCCGTCTCGGGGCCCCCATCCAGGAAGACGGCAATGACCAGCGCAGCTGAGTTTGCTGGTAATGGCTTTTATACTTCGCTGCCAACATATGTGGGTTCCTTTCGCCGCTTCCAAGTTCGCAATGTGACCACCAAAGTGTTCAGATTGCTCAGTGAACGGTGAAGGAATTTCCTGTTCAAGTTCTAACAAAATTGTCCGCATCAGAAGAAGTTTGGTGTAATTACATTCCGGTAGTGCGAGAAGGAGTTTTAAATTATCCCGCCTGTACCCTTCAAGAGAGTAGGTAATGTGACAGATCATTTGGAAAATGTATTTCAAATTTCACTACATGGCGATTCTATCCATCTTCACACTGTTCACAACCTAACAATTCAGAGTTCTTTTTTGTTACTCAGATGATTGTCGCATTCGAAATCGCTCACCAGTCGCCGGATGGTCGAGTCAGCGGTATCGATCAGCAGGAACTTTCTTTCCCCGTAACCCCTTTGGATTATGGCCTACAGGCTTATCCGGGCGACGAGAGAAGTGATCCACAAATTGAAGCTGGGTAAGAAAGTATTTGTCATTCATCGTTACAACGGAGTTATCTCTGTAGCAAATGTTGGTGGACGAATTAGTTAACACGGAAAATGTGGTTTGACTGCGGTATGTGTTCGACACAAGTAATCAGAAGACATATTCTGTTAAGCATTAACTAATCCAGGGAACTTGTCACAAAGCATTGCGATGAAGAGCCTGAAGACCCAAGCGAAGAAGGAAAGACCACTGAAAATTTCCAATTCGGGTGTCTGTTTGATAAATACACCGAAGATTCCCACATTATCTGTTCTGATGAAAAATGGTTTTTATCATGCTCTGTGGAATCCGTTAATTAATCGAAAAAGATAAAAATTCAAAATGGCGTTGAATGGTTATTGATCAGGTTTACCTTTAGGGGTGTGACAGAACACGGTCGGTGAATGTGGTATCAGGATGATCAGCCTCTACAGCTGGAAAACAACACGTTTGGACAGGTTGTCTGATCTACTCAACCGTACCCAGGTGTATTATTTTTAGTTGTACACACAACAAAATAAAGTACTGACTTCTGATTGTGTTTACTGTGTTTGATTACCAGTTAGATTCTGAGCGTTGAATCATGTCAGTTAGTGTCCCTCTGCTGTGAGAACAGAGCATTGGGGATGCAGACAACAATCACAGGAACCCCAATCGATACTGGTGAAACAAATGGATTGCGTCACCTTTGCGGTAACTCACTGGTTCACCAGATTTGTTAAAAAGATTGCTTTCAGGCTCACATAATGTGCCAGACGTCAAGTTTGATCAGAACAAATCAGCTGATTGATTAGAACTCTTAGGGTCGTTTTGACATTTAAACACATCTTTTCCAATGAGCGAGTCCATGAAATCAGTTGGCATATAGCGGAACAGTTAGAATGAAACAAGACGAATAACCCGGGGAAGAAAACTCTCTAAGAACACCAGCTTTGAGTCGCTTAATTTGCTAAATCCATTGTCCATTCTATCCATCTTCGAATTTCATTATAGTTGTCTGAGGATCTAAGTTGTGACCTTGATGCCCTTGTGGAAACATTTTGAACAACAGGACAGGAATTTCGAACGTTGTGTAACAAGCGCGTTATTTTACACAAGGGACCTCAGTGATGTCACGATAACTCACTGCGAATTTCCAAAAATTCACGATGGCGGACGTATTACTCATCAGAATGTTGCCAACAACGCAGACTTACTAGCCCTGTTTGGAGGCAACCTGATGGGTCAGATAACTCCCAACTTATACCTGATGCATTCATAGGACGAAAAGTGTTTTAATCCTACAGTAACCTTGACATAAACCCTCGGGTACCATTGTAAAACGGACATGGTAAAACGGATTACAAACTAAGTGGCTGTATGTGTACACCGACAAATTATTCTCCCTTCTGTTTGTCTTTTCGGCTACCAGTATGGAGAGAACTCAGAAAGTGGGGGTGCGGCGATTTTCAGCAGCGCATTTCGTTCACCGGCTTCATATGTTGTGTACCACTCCAGCTGTTGTCGACAATGACGTCCCCGCATTTTGTTTAGGTTTGAAACTGTGTCAGGAGACGTTTTATTCCTTGAGCGATAACTGAATATTTCAGATTAACCTAATGCAAATAAATGGAGTAATGGAATAAAAAATCAAGCAGTCATATTGATGTTGTGGTTGTAGGTAGCACTTTTCAACCCAGATGTCTTAAAAGGCGGGAGCAAGAGCTTACTATAAGTTTCAACGTAGAGTTATCATGCACGATTCTAAGAACATTGCTGTCGAACCGTACAACCAGTGGATATGGTAGATCTGTTTGCAGTGAACAGGTCTGTGGATTAGGATCGAAATTAAGGTTTAAAGTACCCAGGATGGGTCAGAACCAAACTGGCAGACGATAATCAGTCCAGTAACAAATACACGAACCACCTTATAGTCTGAATCAAACTCTAGACATAACTAGTCTTACAGTTTGCTAGTATGCCTTTTTTCCACTTAGTCATTGTGCGCCACTTTGCGGTTGCACAGCTGTTGTTATGACAGTAATCAACTTGATTCCTATAAAGATTCGGAAGCCAATAGAAACCTCACTTTTAAGATGATTTGGCGTAGTAGGGATTCCTGACGCTTTAGTGTGGGATGATGTAAATTCCTGAATGTAAATTACACGTTCTGGCGCCTACTTCGAAGCGTAACGACAGGTAGAATGCGATACTGTGGAATATGGGTAGTTCGAGTGCGTTGCTTGGTTGTTGGTCTGTTCGCCGAGTTTGGCATTTGCGTTGCCAAAGTTTCGAAGAGACACCGGTCGACTTAAATGCTGCAGTGACGACGGTTGCTGAACTTCTGGACATCCGGAGAACAGTAAACGAAACACCTGGGAAATATGTCAGCGGACCACTGGATCTGTGAGGGACAGCTTACTTTGGGTCCAGTGGAGAATACAAGGAACAGCTCAGAGGAGAGCTACTGGGATCACCAATTTTGGGATTCATTGAGGAGGTAACAATGCGAAGATTGTGCTACCAGATAGCACACCAAAATATAGGGTCGATATATGGATGACACGTTTGCTACCATAAAGAAGAGTGAACTTTCGCGGGCGAACCAACCATTGAAAGCGGGATTTCCAGAGATCCACTCCACAATGGAAACCGGGGAGAACAACATATTAGCGTCACAATCACTGTCGCAATCAGAATTGCCTTTGAATAACATTCAGACGGATGGAGATGCACTGTGGCACCTCAGAATCTAACATGAAGGAAGAAAGGCGAATTTAACAGATGTTCCAGAACAACGGCTACCTGGGGGACTTAATGTGGAAACGCATGCGAAATTAAAACCAGGTTACTTCGTTAGCAAGGCTAGGACACAGAAGACTAACGCTTTTGTGTGCAAATGAGATTGTCGAAATGACCGAAAAACAATTACAACATGGAAACACAGTTGACTTCAAGTCAATAAAAATGTTGAGGCCCATCTCAAAACCAAAGGGAATCCTGGATGCAATGAGGGAAACAAAAGTCACACATAGGAAATTCAACGTAACGACTGCAACAAGGACTGTACTGATTAGACTGAGAGGATGTCTATTTGAGTGGCGACAAAGTGTTTGCAGCCCGATTGCCAAGCTCGGTGAACCGACCAACAGCAAAGACTGAAGTTTCGGTTGTTTCCTACTACTTATAATAATAAAAGTAGCTCAAACCAGGCTATCAATAGGCTATCGTTCTACCGTCCTCAGACAGTACACATCTGGCCAACGTACTCTATCAATATTGACAAAACTTGTTGCGTGCAAAGTATGCAAAACATTTTTTAATAGAGTGGAACAAAGTTCAAATGGAATTTTCTCTGGAGAGTGACTGGCTGTTTGTCTAATATGTTGAGTCGGAAAAGAGTGGACTGCCCATTGGCTGCGTGACAATGCGTGTATCGCTAAACTTCACCAAATTTTAATCGTTTGTATACTACGGTAATAGACCTACGTCCTTCACGCTTGCACTATGAAACTTGAACTTTGAGTGTGATAAACTGGGACGGCCCTATGCAACAAATCATTTCCTGAAATTATTTCTCCATACGGATGATGTAAGGATGATGTGCAAGGGAACCTATAAATCACCCGATCCTTTGTTCCTATTAGTTCTGGTGCAGACTGACTTGCGGTAATCTTAATTTGGCCTCCTGTTTCTCTCCATGAAAAAGTTTGGCTTGAACAAATGAAGAAATACGTGCTCGAGGTTCGTATTAATCTCAGTAGACGCCCATTAGGAATCGAGTGCGGCTAGGTCATGGTAAAAGAAGCTAATCGCCAAACGAGAAAACCACCATTTCAATGCCACAGTAATCACTTTGGAGGTCCCAGGATAGACATATCCATCGACTGCTTTGTTAGACTGGGCACTTGTCCGGAGGGTATGATCCAACCAATCAGAACACATTGATGCATGCGGCTTGACTCCGCCTGTAGAGTACTTTTTAGGATAGCACTCAGACTGCTAGTCTGACTTATTAGAAATGTAACTCACAAAAACGGACACAATCCGTATAAAGCTTGTAATGTTACTGAAACGGCAGATGAAGCACATAGTGTAATATATCCAGGATCATCGGTTTTTAGCCAGGCTTGTAGCCTGTAGCCGGGACTCGGTGCCCTCAAGTTACGCATTGAGAGTCCCGAATTGGTCCATCTTCAACGCCTGATGCTTTTTTAAACATAGCTAGTCGGTGAGCTCAATTGTACCTGCTAATCGACCCTAGTGTCGTTGAATTTCCAAAATTTTTCTGTGTTAGGTGCATCTAGATCTTTGAACACCTCCATGAAAATACACCATGAACTTATAAATCTCTGACGTAATACTTCCAGTGTCAGATAGTTTCAATAAGGGTCCTCCACAAACGGTTATATCTCAAAGGGTCTTCTTGAATGAATTCAGCCAACACAGGTAATTTCACAACGACGGTAAATTTTATCACTGTTCTGTTGTCGGCAATGAACTAATGCTATTTTTCATCCCACGAAACTGTCTTTTGTATTTTGTGGCGGATTCCACGCACAATTACAACACTCATGCACAAACACCCTACACTTTTGATTGGGCATCTTTTCAGAGAGAGTGCGCTCGACTTCGAAGATGAATACACAGTTTTGGAGCGGATGCAAGGAGATGGGGACGTTGAAAACCTTTCAGATGCATTCTCCGGTCCAGAACCCAGGTAACTAACTGTTTCTGCAGTATTTCCCACATCTTCATTCCTAAAAGCAAGTGTTTGGATGAACGGTTAGAGGCCAAGTCGCACGTGCGCACTCGGGGGGATAACGGTAGAGTTGCCGGAAAAGCAATCCAATTCAATCGATCGGTCGTAACTGGCTGATCTTCTCAAAAAGATAGCCGCACTTTTCTTGTGGACTTGTTTCCATTCATTGGGCCGAAGAAGTTCATTACAGGATTGGTGAATTCACTGTTATCTAGAATATATATGTAGCTTTGGTTTAGAGCCGAGGGTTTTTATGGTAGACTTGACGGAGCACATACACCACACATATGAGTTACGTATAAAAAACGAATAAAAACGTTTACCCAGGTGTTTTAAAATAGAACACAAGGTTTTCGGTTGGTTGGATTATAACTGAGCGATATTACAGACCAGGGCATGTTTAAAGAAGGAGTCTTAGTTAGGACTGGGCGGTTCTCTTCTTAGCATTTAGGGTGCATACATTGAACAGACAGTTTGCTTGTCAAATGACCTTTAGTTTGTAACCGATCAGTGTCCCAATAAAGTATGCGGTCAAAGAGTTTAAAAAACGTTATCTCACCTTTTGTAGTAAGATCCAATCTATGTGCTTTAGCAGTACCAATAATCTTTCCACGTGTTATCGAGATAAAATACGCTGTGAATTAGTTATTCAGCGAATACTGCGTAAGGGTAGAACACTATTTGACTGGCATGTAACTAAAAAAAACTTACACTTGGTAAACCCCGGAGGTGTACTGTTCCAAGTGTGTAATCCGCTGCGGAATGGGTTATCGTTCATGAACGACTACAGAGAAAAGGAGAACTCATGATCGCGGGCCCCCTGTAAAGATAGTCAGATGTGGCGAACTGTGCATAAAACTGAATCTAGCTATTCAGAGGATAAACGAGTAAAGCACCAAATCAGGAAGGACTGCACAGGTATGCCTGAACCCCCGTATCAAAAAACTGAAGACTAGGAGAAGCTGAGAACACAGGGAAGTATTCCAGCATTTTGAACTTCTGGAGGAGGAACGAAGGGGAGAGCTAAGTGAATTAACGAGTCACACGGATGGATGATGACTGAAATTCCCGAATCCTCGAAACCCTGTCCAGTGTACAACAAACGAGTTCTGGTATCGTAACGATTTTTGGCCTGCTGTCACATTGTCTTCACTTGCAGGCTGACATTTGGAATAGGCTGACTGCTCAAAACCAAGAGTTTATTCCACCAGCGGTCGGCAGATGGCGAGATTATAACGTTGCATCTAAAGTTAACTTGGAAATGACTGGTAACGTACCTCCGATGCGGTCAGAGATGACTTCAGTTTGTCGGAATGATGTCGTTGACCGTTTTTCACTCTACTGCAAACGACTGAACGCCTTTGTCTGGTGTAAACCCAATGAAGTTCGTACCCCATTAATTCGTAATTATCAAACCGTCGTAAAAATCAGTGAGTACCTGATTGAGAAAAATCTATCATTCATACCAATGCAGGTTCTCTCTATCGACATAAGAGTTGACTTATCTCAGCGACTCCAAAAACAGCAAAATGCCGTAGTTGTTGCGTAAAATTGGATAAATCGTGGACGAAATAGATGGGATGAGCTTACCTGCATCGAACACACGTAGAACAGCCTTGAACCCATGCAAAATAGGTATACCGAACAGAGTAACCAACTTTACAGTGAAAAAGGGCGGAAAACACAGAACACGGATGAACGCAGTGGCGCATTGTGGCAAAGCACGACAAGCTGGACGTGCAAACTATCGGGATGTGCCCTCATGTTTCAAACTGACTTCATATACAGGAAGAAATCCTCATGGAAACCTCTAAATCTCCTCAACAAATCACGATTTCAACAGTTAGTTTCCTCGAAATTCCGTATCCCCATTCCACCCGCCGAGCTCTCCTGTTGTTCTTGGTGTCCTACATTTATGTAGGCGCTCCGATACCGGTTGATCGGTAGCAGTAGGCAAATGTGCATGTTTTTCGGTCCGTTTCAAACGCAGTGTAAACAGGCTCAGAAGGATTTGTCAACCCAGATCATTACGATGGCCCACTAGATCTTGAAATTAAGTTTTGAAAGTCATTCAGCACCCACTCGGTCCGCTGGAGCTCCAATACATCGTTCAGTGTAAAGGACAGTTACTAAGGTCACCAGTGTATACACATCCCAAGCGCACCTTCCCAGCAGGTTCCAGCTGAACGTGATCAGGCCTATCGGTCGGGCTTAGTTTCGCTTACCTGGCCGGCCATCACCCATTTACATTTAGGCCTAGGACGTCCATTCGGAGGACTGCCGCCACCGCTCCCACCAGCCCGACTGCGATTTGTCTGGGTAGCCTATCGATCCGGTGGGTCGACTGTGAGAAGCAAACCCGAGTTAACTAAGCTGATAACTCATCCCCTCCCCATCCGGAACCGCATGTGAATTTGACTCACTTAATGAGTGATTCGATGTTTTTCTTGGAACTAGACAGCACGGATGTTCAATCCAATCCGTTCACAAGGCAGCTGCGTTCGGCACATGAACCAATCAATAGCACTAGACATTTGTCAACAGGGCTGAAACAGATATATGATGCTGCTCAGCTTTCCATCTTAGATTGGCTTAATTTGCAGGATGAAAACACATGCGACCATCGAACTGGGTAGCATACTCAGAAAGGAAAACATCTCGCCAGTTGTATGAGTCAACAAGTGGGTAAATGACGCGAAAAGCGTGATTGAAGAACGAATGGCTCTATAGCTGCTCCAAACGGCGAAACTGATGTGATTGTGTAGCTACATTGTGGATGTTAGTCGGCTTGGAACTTCTCTAAACCTAGTCTTGACTTTGGTCTGCCTGGCAGTGGAATGAAAAGATGGTCATCCCCAGTACGTTCCCGTTGTTCAAGAAAAGTCATATCCGTCATCATCGCCGATTCCATGATACTGATGCATACTCGTATCTGATTGGTCACTTCAATAGCACTGTTCAGCAACGGCTACCATTTCCGCAATGAATCGCTGAAAAAAGAGTGCGACTGAGGAAAGTTTGGAAAGTTTGATTCATAGGGAAAGCCAAGTGTCTTCACTCCTGATTCTGATTAAACTGAAAGGACCAAGCTTCGTAACACGTTATTGGCAGGTTCCACGAACAATATCCTCGTTTTTTCAATTTCTCCAATGAGGATTTAAAAATAGGTTTTTTTACCTAAGCTTTTTGTGTGCTAACTGCTTGGGAGGACCACATTTGAATGGCCACTGTGAACGAATCGCCCTGCTTTTCTATTAGAAGCTCCATATTACTCATCAGTTTTCATCTGATCAAAATTGCATAACTGGATTGTGATTTTGCTCACTTACTTTGTTTCAGGGACCCAAGGATAACCGATCGGATCGGGGAAACAATCTTCAAGGCCCAACCGTATCAGGTGAACCATACTCACATAGATTAGCTTAGAAAAATTCATGGCTCATTTGCATGGCCCCCTGATTTCATTGTGTCCCAATCATCCACTCACTGTTTTTTGTATTTTTTTCCAGCTGGTTGTCAATGTGATTGAAGCTCGTCGACTGTTCGGTACCAATATTAACCCAGTTGTCACTGTGACCGTTGGCAAAGAAGTTCAAAAGACACCTGCTAAATTTGCCACCAACCATCCGTTCTATGACAGTTATTTCTCGTTCGATTTGCAACGTGCAAGACAGCAACTACTGACGGAGACCATAAAAATTCAGGTAAATTCAGCCTTGTACATTTGCTATCATAATGGACGAGGTTTTTCAACAAGATGGTTTTCTGGCGAAATGCACACATTTACCCACTAAGTTGAGTTAACAGGAGACCCAACTGAATCTCAACTGAAACTCTCGTTTACGATATTCCTCAACTGAATGTGCTGCACAGAGACCGTCTCACGTTTCAGTTCGGACGATATTCGGGATGTTTGCTAGGCGGGATACATTATGTATAGGAGTGCTGTAAACTCTCCGACAGCCCACGACCGGTTTCTTCCCTCTTGAGGCCCATCAGGTGGATACGATCCCCGAGTTCTCGTCAAATTTACTCTCGCCAGTTGCGTACAGTTTAGTGTGAAATCAAACATCAGATTGGCAGAAACTTGGGGCTTGCGCCTACCTATGAACTCGAAGACGAACGGCACTTGTTGCCAACTGTTGAAGGGTTTTCATAATCTATATGAGTAGTATGTTCCGTCAAGAAGGTATCATTTTCACCTCTGTGCGTTTTGGTTTAAAATTGGATGCGCTGACTTGGTTATTGCCATTGAGTTGACAGCTTTCTCTAGTGATGTGAAACTCAACTCTGGTTGGATTCATTGTTCACCCCTCATCACAAACGGCTCCAAACTGTGCGAAAACACTGTTCTACTAATGAAGTGGCTAAAAACTTGTCACTCACTGAATGTGAATTGCACACCGATGTGAAGAAGTACATAATTATCCATAGAAATCGCATACCTTATTTAGTCTGACCATGACGACGGTGGGAACAATAGTTCCTTCCCAGTAAAGTCCAGTAGGCTCAATTGTACTGATAATACCACACAATAGATCGAGTGATTCCTGAAACATTTCTACAGCCGGATTGAATGAAGTAAAGAATTTCCACGAGATCTAAACTCAGTAATCAAGCTGATGATAGCAGCCATCCATGCTTTTTCTTAGTTTACTCGTAAACGATTCCTTCCAAAGAACTGGAATTGGCTGCTACGGCTATGCCATCCTTGGCATTTTAATAACTGCGAACCAAATGACTTAAATGATGGGAAACAATATGGGAATCAAGTTTTGTTGGGCAGATTTGTTGTTCGAAAAGTGATTTTATATTCGACAAATAAATGCACTCATTTGCATATCAATTTGGTTTTCTAAGAAAGACTCACCTGAATCTCTCGTTTATGATATTCCTTTATGAAAATATACTGCGATATCTCGAATATCGTACCAACTGAAACATGAGGCGGCCTGTGTGCAGCACATTCAGTTGAAGAACATCATTAACGACAGATGCAGTTGAGTCTCCAGTGAAAACAAGTGATATGCGAATGACTGTATTTGTCGAAATCCGTCCGATTTGGGTTCATGTAGAACATTAGGTTAACGGAAACTCGGGGACTTTCGCCTAGCTGATGAGTCCCAAGAAGAGCGAAACTGGTCGTGGGCTGTCTAAGAGTTTTCAGCAACCTTGTGAGTAGTTTCTTTTGTGATTTGATGTTCATCTAAACGTCCTTCATACTTCTCATTTCAACTGACTCCATCTTCACACTCCATGGCTAAGAACGGCCCGACTCAGTTAAAAATAAGATAATTGGGGGAAGTCCCTTGACTGCAAGTTTTTTTATATTTCCATCTTTCAGGTTTATGTTTAGCCCGTCTAACAATTTCTTTAGTAACAGAGTTTGTTTGGGGCGAGCATTTTCCCTGTCCAAACCTACAGTTTCTTGACAACATTTACGCGTATACAGTGAAGGTAATCACCAGAGTGCCCCTTTATTTCTCTTGTCACCTGATGGCGCAAAACTGTCACTCGTAAACATGGACCTACAACATGAAAAAACATCCTAAAGTCATGCCTCTGTTTAAGCGGATTTATCAGCGCATGAGAGTTTTCTTCTTACTAATTCTTTTTGTGACCAAAACGAACACTGGAATTCGACAATAAGTCAATGATTCACTGAATATTTTTCACAGGTGTTCAATATCCGCCAGCATCCGATGCTCCGGTTACTCCCGGGCAAAGTGATTGGAGAATTCGTCACGGATGTAAGAACGGTTTACGACTACAAACGTATGTTCCAGTGGTTTGAGTTGAGCAGTTGATGTTTTTCGGACCAAGTTGAAAGTGATCGTTGATAGCGATCCGGACTACCATTTCAAATAGGTTTTGATGTTGCTTTTTTGGTATAAATGTTTGAAGTTTCACTTGAGAATTCACAGTGCAAATGAAGTTGATAATATAGACTGAAAGCTCGTTAGCGTCATTAGCTGTTTAATTCTTATCTGGACGTAACACACTATTCATGGAGTTGCTGAAAAATCTTCCATGGCCTACAACCGGTTTCGCTCTTCTTGGGGCGCATCAGGTAGACGCAGTCCGCAAGTTTCTGTAAACCTTATGTTGGAAATTTCATGATTTCATGAACAGATTTCGACAGATATTCTTAGTTGCACACCAATTTGATTTTGATTGGAGACTCAACTGAATCAAGCGGACCAGCATAAAGGAGAGATTCAGCTGGATTCTGTTGAGTTCGTGTCAAAATCGAACTCGTGTGAAAATAAGCGCATTTGTCGAAATCTGTCTAATTCTTATTAGAGACCAGCAGCAGCACTCACCTAGTAAATTCATAGGGAATCTTACAGACCGCGACCATTGGACTATCAGATACACATTAGTAGGCCACGAGTGACTGACCAGTAGTAACCTACAACTGGATGGGATATGGCGTTATCTTTTTTCACGTGCAAAGTTCAAGTCAAGTGAGCTGGTGTTATCTGGCCCTTTGGTTGACGAATTCTCAGATGGCAGACCATTAGGGCTCATGATATTTCCGATTTACACCGTCACTGTAGTTTCTAAATCCTGTAAGTGAGAGAACTTGATATTTTGAGGCCCAGCCATATTACCACAATCTTTAGAACCAGTCCTTTTGAGTTTCTGAGACGCAACTTGGAGTCGTGTGTAGGTTTGACGATCCCGAATATCAAAAAGATGAATTGGGCTCGGGAAATTACGGGTACTGCACACACACACGCGAGCGAAGGCACACAGCAAACCTAAGTTGACCGCTCTCGTGAAGTTTACATGTGCGCAAGTTTGTCGCTAACCTGCACAGCGCAGCGACGAGCGAATTATTGGCTCTTTAGTGTGAGGTGCTATTGTCATTTCTCAGGTCAGTCTCGAGATTCTGATTGGCGGTGCGATCACGCGCGTCAGGGCAGGGCAGTCAGAACAGGCCAAGCAGAGAGAACGGACGCCTATGGGTAGGCAGGTGCAGTGACAGACACGCGATAGTAAACTGGTGTTGGGCGGTGCGGCCTTTATGACAAGATGAACAGCATGCACGGGGGCCGTGGAGGAGAAAAACAGGTCGAGATCAAGTTAGATTCAATAAGCCCCATCAACAAGGACAGCTGCAATAGTAGGAGAACCGATAGCATCATCCACACCGTTGTCCTCAGAATGATGCTTATTTATAACATTCCATTTCGAATTACCCTCCCCCTTCTCTTCCATTATCATTGCGTTCATCTTCAGTGTCATCATCCTCATCATTTTGGTTCCCATCCTCCTCGACTTCCTCAATTCCTCTCCTAGAGCATCTTTCACTACTTGGTTCTACTGTTCGTATCATCAGCACCATCCTCTGTGATAATTTTGTGTCAACATTAGTCATCAGCGATAATTATCAGTAAAATAGTCCTAAAAGTCCCCCCCCCCCAAAAAAAAAAAGAACGTAAAACTCAGGTCCCAATCAATACTGACCTGAATAGTCGTCACACAATGGAATTCTAATTATGGACCCTCTGGCACCCTTAAATTATTTGAATACCGTGACATCCGTAATTAAAGATTCATTTGGTGAGTTCGATAAGTCACTTCATACCAATTAGCCTAGAAATGTGTTGGGGTATAGGCGAAGCCGCCGCATGAAGCGGTTTAGTAGAGACGCGATTGTCACAATGTGGATAAAATTCCTATGAAACTCAAAGTGGCTATGTGAAAAAACAAAAGTCCCTGAAAACATTCGTCTACGGCAACCAAAACGTCGGATTATAACATCTTATTCGGCTAAACTGTGTCTTTACTTTAAACTTCCCACGGAGCAAGATTCTTACCTGATTGTGTGCGAGCATTCTCAGCAATCTTCGTTTATGCTAACCTAAGGAGATTCGGTAAGATTCAGTGGAGCTTCCATCCTGTCAGTGAATCAGTCTGTGTTGAACGGCCGAGAAGAACTGTACAGCTGTTTCAGCAATGCGCTTCTTACGAACCTCAGAAAGTTTCGAACCCGCGAACCACCGGCCAATGGCCACGACTGGCTCGTCAGCAGCATGATTAGCTTTCACTTAAACAGGACATAGCGCCACTAATTCTTCAGTGACGGAAACCACATCACGTGGTCACGTGTCGACTGACTCCTCGAGTGATGACTTCTCAAAAGGAAGTTTCACGCATCCAGTGAAATTATCCTTGTTCTGAGCTGCTTATTGATCCATGGTGATGTGAAGAGGTGTGGTAATATTCAATAGAGATATTATTATGTCTGTAAAGTCTACCATCCGATTGCCGCAAAATGCCTGTTGATTTCCACAAGCTTTACATAGAGCGAGCTAGACAGCCAGATGTCCAGGTTGTCTCAGTCACATTTTAAGTACGATGAACGTTATCTTAAAACGGTCTTTCCAATTCGTGTCTGTGATGAATAGTGATATCTCGAGTAGGTTCATTCTTTGTTGAGTGGTTCATCTAGCTTGGAATAAACACATCAATTAGCCGTGGATACTTCCGTAAGTATTCATAAGGTTCTAGTAAACAGGACATTCCAAACTCGGAGATAGCTTCTCGCTGCAAGCGTCCTCTGTTTGGGGAGTCATCAAGCGCATGGCTGGCGACGCAGCTACATTCCATTGGTTAATTTATAAAAGAAGATAACTTAGGAGAACGACTAATGTAAGACTTATTGACAGTCCAACCCTCACTCTGGCCGTCGTTAGCAGGACGTCGATTATTGTGCTACCTAGTGATTTGAAGGTGATACATCACGATACATGATAGTTTGGCTTTTTTCTGGGCTTAACTGTTAACTCACACACGTAAGACATCTCTTACTCTGACAGGAATCAATATAATTCAGGTTTGTTTCCATTATTTGCACGTCTTCATTTTAGAGCATACGATCTTCAACAAATGGGCTGTTATAGTGGATCCGAAAGACCCTTGGGCAGGTCCAAAAGGCTACGTGAAAGTCGATATGAGTGTGGTCGAACAAGGTCAACAGATGGTCGTGAGTATTTCACTACAACCTGTCCTATAATAGGTTTTTTCTGGGTCATCCCCTCTTCAGTTCAGACAGCTGAACTCACACATTGTTCTTGCTTTGAGATCATTGCTATTGGGGTAGGTGAATGAACAAAGTTTGAACGTAGACATCTGCTCAGTTCTTGACGGCTTGGCAGCCTGTCACATCCAACACGTGATACGACATCCAACGACCATTTGTTCAGAGCTCGAAGGCTTAGCACCACACACGTGCGATTACTTCAAGGTCGCTCAGGATGACAACATAATGGAGTCAGCTTTGTTTTTTTGTAATATGAATTCGATGCTTAACCTGGTATTTCATTAACAAGGTTTTACGGTTGCACACATTGGATACCTTCTTCCGGCGTTTGTGCAAAATCTTCACCAATGACAATTGTTTGAATCTATCCGCCACCAGTATACCTACTTAGGCCATCTAAGTCATAGATGCACAGGGAAGGAGTCAACTAAATGACCGTGTTCATGACTGAATTGTGTAGAAGTTTGACCCTATCAAACTTTGTCTCGAAGGAACGTCTATTTTCGTCCATTTCCTTCGTAATCCACAGAGGAACAAGAGGGAAATCGATCAGGACGAAAACATTGAGGCGTAAGTTCAAGCAAGCCATGAATTTGTATGCTTATGGAAGTTACGTGATCGTTTGTTAGGATTTTTGTGCAAGTAGTGGCAACCGGTATAGTTTGCTCAGTAGACTAGCAGTTCACTTCCGTTAACCATTACCAGGGCATATTGTCGAGAAATATGAATACGGCTCATTGAATATTAGAAAAATGGGGTAATTTACTACCTCAATTCGAATGGACTTGGGTACTAGTGATCGTTAAACTTTTCGGCAATAAAATGAAGTATCGTGTGCCAAACTTCGTTCAACAGGGTAAGCCAGGCCTTTGAGAACTAGTGAAAAAGACTATGTTCGAGCTCTTTGTGTCTGTTAAAATAGCCCATAACAGAGGTAAAATAATGTTTGCAAGTTTTTTTGTTGATATTTTCACAATGCGGTCCAAGAAACGCTAGATATAAGTGGAGTCAATACAGCATGGTTTGGGCCATGGTTATATATGGATCCATGGGGTGCATTCAGTCCCCATGGATTTCATGCAGCTATCACAACTACTGTAGTGATAAGGAAAAGTCGGATCTACACAACAATGGTGAGGTTAGCATAGTTTTTGAAAACGGTTACGTATGCAAGAATGTTACGATACTAAACTTGAAAAAACTTCTCGCTATTTATGCACAGTCTGCTATTTGCAGACACAAAGTTCCGCCAATGCTGCAAACTGTAAAGCGTGCTTTTGGGCACTCCTGTACCGCAGTGTCCATACAACCAGAATTTGTTTCGCCAAGGTTTGCTTTGACAAGACCGACTTCTTCTTCATACCTGGCGTTTGTGTGAACTGGAAGCTAGTAAGAATCACATGATCCTACTTCACAGAGCGCCGGTAACATGCCTCATTTTCCTCTTCAGTCAAAGCGCCACCGGCATGAAAGAGAATGACTGCGGCCGAGTGGTAGCAAGTCCATCCGCTGCATTTTAGACCATGTTTTGAGTCTGGTGGTTATTCAGAAAACTAGCTACTGGCTGGCATGCTGGCAAACATGCATGTCGACATGGTGATGCTCTTGGTCACTGTGATTGCACTCAATTGAGTATTCTTCAACACCTGGTGAAAACCAACCGATAACTCACCAACTTTTTATTCATAATGCTTCTAACCGAAACTGACAGCTAGTCTTCAAAGCTCACAGACTATGATTCCCATATCTTGAAGAAGTTTAGTTTAGCAATGCATAACTCTGATGCATTTTACATCAGATCCTGGAGTTTGAGTATCAGAGTGTTGAATACGCTCAGCTCTATTCGTTGCACTGTCGCACTGGCAAACTGAAACGGCCAGGTGTTTCACAGTGAATCACAATGAATTTTGGACACCACTTATATGGTTTCAAGGATATCAGTATACACAGTATATACAGTATATACACTCTTCAGTCAAAATAACCGCGCAACCCCACTTGCAGTGGTTCACTTTAGGCCATCGGTTTTTACAAATGGACGAGTAACAGTAAGTATACGCTTACCTGGAAACTGTCAGGAGGCGACTTCGACGTAACGCAGTACTCCAGCTGGGACTATACTCCTCATCACCACACTCGATTAAATCCATGCCATTGAAACAGTAACGAAATAGCGTGCTGAACTCTGTTTGCTGAGGTAGGAAGTGTTCAGTGCAAACCGACTGACATATTCAGTAAACATGCTTCCAAAATTCTGCCAATAACCTTTGGAGTTCGAGACTGGTAGGTGTCAACTTGCTGACCGGTAGGTCCATGGTTTGAATCCAACCCTGGCATCTCCACTGCTCCTGTTTAGGCTTGAGCAGCTTGGCAGCGTCTCAGCATGGGAGATCACTGCCACCTGTTACGTCCATTTATTTATTTCTAAGAATGTTGCAGTCTATTTGGTTTGCAGTCTCTATTTGGTTGGAGCGAATCATCATCGAAAGCGAAGAACAGCCTTAGCAGCTTCAGCAAACTTCACTACTATTGATCGGGGAATTCCAAGTTTACT